>CM051256.1:14478145-14913145 GCA_027921565.1 Artemia sinica | reverse complement strand
ATAGCCTTATTAGAATTCACAATTAGCATGGGCACTGTTCTGTTTTTCTGAAGAGACAGAAAAAAAACAGGGCTTGAATAAATCAGAACAGAAACAGAACAGGTCAACAAAAAAACAGAAGACCTGTTTTTGCTTCTGTTCTGGTTTTTGGTAAAAACAGAAATAATATGTTTAAACAGCTGTTTTTTGAACACCTAAAGCTTAAAAAAGAAAAATAAATTTGTAAATGATAAGTTTTGGTTTATTATATGTACTATTGCACCGTTTTTCCGCCAAAAAGAACAGTTAAAGCTTAAAGGGGCGAAAAACTATCTATGCACACAAAATCACCCTCCTTTTTTATGGTTATTTTCTTCCATTTTCCCGTTGATTTTTCCCGAAACTGCGCTTTTATGTTTATTCAGAATCTCCTCTAATTTCCCGGAAATGCATACTAGATATTTGAGAAGTTTTGAAAATAAAATAATTTCGTCGTGAAATTACGCAGTCAGCTCAAAGTCATTAGTGTTTAAGCAGAGCCCATAGTTGCTTTGGCAGGGGACAGTCTCCCCACCTGACCATGCTTTCCCCTTCCCCCGTCCTGATGTATGGAAGCCATCTGAAACAATGTATGAAAGAAGAAAAATGCATAGGAAAATGACACTACTTACGGCCAAGTCAAAAATTTTTGGTGCCTCGTGGCTTATAATAACCTTTTAAGATTAATTATTTTCCCAGCCAATGTGTGTGAGAGACAAAATCAAAAGGAAAATTCATGGTTTAAGGGTACTTCGCATATTTTTACGGGGCTTTGCGGTAGAAAATATTGTTCTAAACCCTCCACTAAATTCATTCTTAAGTAAATAAGTAAAATGAAATTTCTCAAATTCTAAATATCAAAGAAACTTAGACCTTTGCTACACAATACTTTCTTTAAGTATTCTCTTCTCTTAATTAGGTTTTCAAAGGGATGCACATATAAGAACAATTCCACTTTTTGATAACTTATTTCGAAAATTTCTGTCGCTTTGCGGCAGAAAATACTTTCTCCAACCCATACACTTGCTTTATTATAGAAATTGTTACTACTTATAACTTTTGTTTTAAGAATACAAGTGGGCATGCTTTTGATTATTTAGGCACGTTTTTCACGGTCCATTCCCAAAGGAAAAGGGGTAGTGACAACCTCAACCATCAATGATTGAGCAAGTGTAACGTGTCTTCGGATCGCCTGTGCTACAACCTCGTTTTTTGACAGACTCCCAGCTTCCCACTCTTCTTCTTCCTTAGACACTGCATCAGTTTATTCAGATTCTTCGGAAAATGTATCTTCATTTCCGGAGTTTTCAGGACAAGGAACAGAAAGACTTTCTGAATCATTTTCACCAGTTGGATCGACATCTTCGACTTCATCAAAGAATTCCAAGCAATCTTCTTCAGGGATGCCATTGGCTAAGCTTCGAGTGGACCAAGATCCAAGAACGCGTGCAACAGATGAATGAAGAGAATGTTAAAAACATGAAGTTCAGGAAAGGGCTCATATCCTAAAGACTTTGGAGACATTGTTCCCAGAATCAGCCACAACAGGGAACATATTATCTGTCATTGAAAACTTCATGTTGCAACTAGGATTGCTGAAGTGATGTTAGTAGTTAAATGAGAATGCTTATTCCTCTTGAAATTTCAAAAATAGTGGTACAACCTCTACTCATTTTTCATCTTTCTGGGGTAGTAGGCAGTGATATCTATAAAGCCAGATCCTTTCGCAGAACAGCTGTGCAAAGTCTAGCTAGTCTGAGTGGCAGACCCTAAAGCACACTTCTGAACTTTTTTTTTTCTGACAGTAAAACTTATGTGACGATGGACGGTTCTCTCAAATGATGCTTTCAAGCCCCCTGTTGTTTTTTAAATAAGCTGTTTCATATAGACCCCGGCGCCGCACCGGTGGATCGACTGAACGCCGCCGACGCAAAGCCCGGTAGACCGCCGCCAATATTTAAATGATAATAACTCGATTTTTTTTTTTGAAAGCGGGGATGCCAATAAGTTAATTATTTTTTTTATTTAAAGCAGAGACGGTATCCTATCAAGATGGTATCCAGATGGGGGGCATAGGGAGTTATTATATTAAAGTGATAGTACCTTGATTTTTTCTTATTGAAAGCAGGGATGCCAAAAAGTTGAAAAGTTGACAAAAATTAACAAGATTTTCGTAAGTTATACAGCACTTGTACAGTTTTATCATCCAAAGGGAAAGGGACACATGCGTCCAACCCGTTTTTTTCTTATTGATGAAACGAGTTTACTTTGAAAAACATTCATTCATAAGTACCAGGCAGATTCACACTAAAACGAATTGGTGTGACGAAAGTGACATCGACATCCCCACCTAACGTTGCGCCCGAGTGACAATGGCGCCCTTGGTCCAGTGCCCAAGTTACGTTAAAATGCCAGGTCATAATAAAAGCTTTCAATTTGGGAGGTTTAAGGAGGAGTCTTTGACAGTCTTATGTCCTCACGGTACTAGATGTTGCAACGTTCTTACGTATCTACAGTGGTTTAAAAAATTCGATCACCCCACTAATGGAGTTCTTTACTTTTCTTTGAAAAACTTATTTGTGGAAAAAGTTTTTTAATTATTTACATTAAAAGGACCAGGTCATAATAAAAGCTTTCAATTTGGGAGGTTCAAGGAGGATTCTTTGACAGTCTTATGTCCTCACGGTACTAGATGTTGCAACGTTCTTACGTATCTACAGTGGTTTAAAAAATTCGATCACTCCAAAAATGATGACCAAAATTATGCACAAATATAACAAATGTAACATTTGAAATATTATAACACTTTTTTAAAGCTTTGAAGAAAAGCAAAAAAGGCTAAATACCCCTAAATACGTTTGAAAGCTATTTTAAAAAGAAACTCTTTGGAGATTTCCATGGAAATGACCATAGCAGAAGCTTTGAGCCTGGGTGGGGATCAAAGAGGAGTCCTTGAGTATTTTGACCCCAGGTGACTTATTGTTGCGACTATCTTAAATTTGGTAATTTTTGTGAGCGTTTGGAAATCAAAGCTTAAACTCAATAACTGATGCTAAGTCTCCTAACATTTTGCTTGGATTAAAAGTGACGAACTAGGAAGAAAATCTCAACATCTTCTTGGAGCTACTTCAGTCTGCTTAATATTTCATTTAATTACATTTAAAACGGATGAGCTTTTTTTAACCTAAGAAAATAGCTGGCGCTTCATTTTTATTCATAACGAATAAACCATTAAGTGGTTTTTGTTTCATTGTAATTGAAGTTCACATGTGAAGCGTTCATAATGTATTTTTTAATTTGATAAATTTAATCCTTTTAGATGCAGTTTATAAGTTAGCTGATATTAGGTATTTATGAGTTTATAATTTGGAATGAATCCCCAAAAGAAAAAATGAATAATATCCGAAAGAGCAGCCAAAAGCAATGAAAAAAGCAGCAGTTCAGCCATAGCCTACATGACATATTCTATAAAGAAGCCAAAAAAAACTTTAAAAGGTATTTTTTTTAATTACTATTAAAAACTAGTTTTTAATACAAGGAAGGCTTTTTAGGAATCCAAAAGAGCAAAATATTAATCAATATCAGAGTCACCCATTTCAACTGTTTTAAAGGTGACAAAACAGATATAGGCAAAGGGCATTATGAAAAAATTAAGCTTCTAAGTTCAAACTTGTATTCGAAGTTTTTACCCAGATAACTGACGAATTTTGTGATACGGTATTTGAAGTTTTGTATGCAGTAATGCTCGATGAAAAAACGCTACTTATTTTGATAATTATTTATGTTGCGAATACATAGCTAACAGATACTTCAACTATTACGCAAGGGTTCTGAAACGCCACAGCCATTTCGTTTCTACCAGAATTCTACTTCTCTTGATGAATAACGAAGAGGACCAATTTCCAGCCAGCGACTTGTGAAGTTTTGTACTGTTCTAAATTTAAGCTGTGATTTGAGAAAGACTGATGAAAACATTAATGTTTGCGGTCAACATTGATCGCGCCGGCGGCGTGCCGCCGACATTTTATCGGAGGCGCGGCGCGGAGCGCTGTTATTTGCCCCACCGCCGCCGGTCTTTCCTCATCGGCGTGGTGCCGGGGTCTAGTTTCATATCTGGCTTATCAAACACAGAAAGTGGCAATTTGTCCTTAAACAGAGTTTTGCAGCAGAGCTTCCACAGAGCAGGTTGTTTTGATCGATTGGAAATAAAGAACTGTCGTACGTCTGCTCTTCTTATTCCAGATTTCACTAATCAATTGCCCTCTGTGTCACTTGCTTTACTATCTGGAGCTTTCTCTAGAGAAGCAAAACAAAGGTTGATTTCAGGATTTTTTTTTACAAAATTAGAAGCACCTTCCAGTAGCCTACCATTTTGAAAATTGCACCTCCAGCTAATATCTGACCTCTTTAACTTCATCGGCGTAATTAGGGTGAAAGGGACCAATTGCCGCCTGAGTGGTTTTGTTTGCACAATGAGCAAAGAGAATTTGTCGGCAAATAAAAGAAAAAAGGCAGCTCTTAACTACGGTTTCCTAAAAACTTTGGCCATTTGCAGCACAGTATTAATTTTTACGGGAACTTTTATAGGTAGCCTATTTAAGAGACAGATACAAAAATAATATACTGCTTAGTGATATTTTTTTTTAATTTATTGTGCTATATGGCCAAAACTACCTTTTTTCAAAATTAATTTTTTTTTTTAAATTTATTGTGCTATATGGCCAAAATTACCTTTTTTCAAAATTATTTTTTTTTTAAATTTATTGTGCTATATGGCCAAAATTACCTTTTTTCAAAATTAATTTTTTTTTTTTAATTTTTTTTTCTTTATGGCCAAAATTACCTTTTTTCAAAATTAATTTTTTTTTTAAAATTTATTGTGCTATATGGTCAAAATTACCTTTTCAAAATTAAATTTTTTTTTAAATTTATTGTGCTATATGGCCAAAATTACCTTTTATCAAAATTAAATTTTTTTTTTAATTTATTGTGCTATATGGCCAAAATTACCATGTTCACCGAAAGATGTGGTATCCTACAGAATGAGAAAAGTGTATCAGCATTTCATAAGACTTTGGTCAGCTAGGCTAGAATCAGCGAGTTAAGACTCTGTTTCAACTCTAGGCTTTTCCTTGAAAGGGTTTCCATTGATTCCATTTAGAGATGGTTTAATTAACATGAGACAAAGTATATCTGGCACCTTGAAAAGTATATCTTGATATGTTGATGCCAGCAAAAACATATATTTCTACTGGACAAGACTTCAATACATTTATATTCCTCTCTGACTAAAGATTTAAGAAAATTTTAAAATCGGGAACAGAAAAAAACGGGTAGAATAAAACAGAAACAGGACAAAATAGTTATTATAAAACAGAAACAGAACAGAACAGGTAAGTAAAAACAGATCATCTCTTTCTGTTTTTTTTTTTTTTTTTTTTTTTTTTTTTTTTTTTTTTTTTTTTTTTTTTTTGTTTTTTTTTTTTTTTTAAGAAAAGAACAGAAACAGGTACTTTGAGAACAGAACAGAAAACAGAAACAGTGCCGATGCTTATTCACAATCAAAGTTGTAGCAGTAGTAGTAGTATAGTAGTAGAAGTAGTATTTTTGCATATATAATTGGATTTTTGCTTTTTTTTAAAGAACAACTTTATTCAGCCTTTATTCAAGGGCCAACTCTATCTTGTAAAGCATGAAATTAAAAAAAAAATAATATTGATTCAGTGCATTATGATCTTTTTATTTATGGAAGTTTTCCATTTATGGAGTCGATTTCCTAAAAAAGGGGAATCGTCAGGGGGAATTTTCCCGGGGAGATTTTCAAGGAGAATAATGGTCCGCGGGATGAAATTTTCGAGGAAATTGTTTCAATATCTTAATTTCTAAACTTACGATCGATATTAATACACGGGGGAATTTGCCGGGGGAGGGACATCTTTCTTGAATTTTCTTTTTTTTTAGGATCTTAACCACACACGGCGGGTCAGCTGGTAAATAAATCAGAAAAAAAGAGGCATAATTATATATCGAAAAAAAGGTCGTAAAACTGTTGTAGTCACAAACCAAATTAAAGGATATGCGTTCTGGAGTTTTTTTTTCTAGAATTGTTTTTAGAATATTAAAAAAAAAAAAATCTCTGATCATCATAAAGTATTATGACAGCTGTGTCAAATGAAGAAACTTATAGAAATCCTTCATACTTCCTATATCACATAAAATTAAACAGACATACTTTTCTTTTACCTCATTAAAAACTTGGTCTGGTGGTAATAACATTTTATTGCGTTGTTATTTACCTCTTGGACATGTTTACAACAGGAAATAAAAATTATATATCATATATGGCAACTGTGGAGTAAATAAGGTCCAAGAATTTATAAATAAACATTTTTACGGCATTTTAATATGAAATGTATCTTTTGCCACTTGAGAACCCCATAGGACACGACGTTTTGTAAACATGGGATGTAATTTTTTTTGTTTCGATTAGCTAATTTTGTTTTCCTTGAACATGTATTAGCAGATAACCATCTTCCAAGATAGCATCACATAATAAAATCAAAACATTTAATGACCTTAAAATTCACCATTAGTAACCCTCAACAAGATTTGGTACTGGTAGGAAATAAGGTTACTAAATTTTTTTGAATTGTATCTTAACTATGATTGCTGAAAAAAAGACTGATGTGGATTGATAGCTAAGTATAGCCTAGAGAAAACACTTAAATGTCTCCTGTTTTCAGTAAAGTGCAAATTATATTGTTTTGTGGTGGCGCAGTGGGTGTGACCTCAGCTTGGTCATACGGGACCCAGATATCAGACCTAGCTGTAGCATCACACTGCCGGACCGATGCAAGGACCGGCGTAGTAAAAAAGCGTCGCTAATCCAACGCAATATAACAAGGTATAAATTATGTTTTAGTCATAGGCAGCGCTATAGACGGCACGCGGGGTGTTAGCCCTACTCCTCTTTGTGGTAGTTATTACTTGTTTTGATTTTGAATTTGTTATTTATTGTAATCTTTTATATAAATAGCCATCTTAACCTTTCTCTCATTATGCCCCTATATGTGGGATAGAACCCCATTTTTCGTACAGCTTGCTGTTTGACATACAGTCAGGCGTGTGCCCAAAAGCATGTGTAGACAATTCCTCTGGTAAATATCCAACAAATCTTCCTTCGCTTTCTGAAGCATCCACGTTTCAAAAACCATACTAGACCATTGTAATTACTGTATGTTAAGACATTATATGTGTATGGGCAATCATTCATCTTGCTTTCTTTTTGCCGACTCAATTTTTTGTCCCGGGGAAATATGTCCCGGGAAAATTGTCCGGTGGGAGTTATCAACGGGTCTGGAATTGTCTTTTCTACTAATATATATCTGTGATTTTGATAATTGTATAACTGACGTAATTACATAACTGGTAATTTATTTTGAAGAAATGGAGGTGATTTTGTCCCTGGACGCATACTTATTAGACCATTCACCGCTTTGGAAGAAAATAGCTCATTTCAAAATTTTTACCAGGGATTAAGGAGGATACGGGCTGGGTGGGTAGTAGTAAGAGATATGACAAGGGGGCTTGTTCCCCTCTAATCCTTTTGGTCGTTGAGAAGAGCACTACAATTTTCGAATGAGCCCCGTCTGACCATCATTTCCGTACTGTGTGGCGGAGATCCAAAAAAAAGTTTCTGGTACTTTTCTGACCCTTTGTCGGGCCCTGTTTTTTGTCGGGGAGGGGGTAATATTTGTAACTTAATTCATTCTGTAAAGGTCTACGCTTGGCCAAGGACTTACGGATATAAGTTTCGACACCAAAAACTGTAAAAATTTCTTGACTCTTCTTTGGGCCCTGTTTCTGGGGGGGGGATGTGTGTTCGGATATTTTTTTTGTACATTAGGTTCTTTACGTCCTTGGAACTAAGTTCCAAACCTAAGTTTACGGTTGTAAGTTTCAAAGTGATCAGTGAACATAGTTTTCATTCCGTTTCTGGGCCCTACCCCCCCCCCCCCCTCACAAGAAAATGCGTGAGCGTTTTAACCAGGAAAACAATCTCTAAAAGCATCTAGCGAATGGAAACCCAAGAAGAAAAAATACCAATCTTGAAATATCGATCAGTTGTCTTGATGAGGAGGGGGTGGGGGCTGGGGTGTAGGCGACAGAAAATGCTTGATAGGAGGACTGGTTTCACTCCAATCACTGTG
This sequence comes from Artemia sinica, assembly GCA_027921565.1. Lineage (NCBI taxonomy): Eukaryota > Metazoa > Arthropoda > Branchiopoda > Anostraca > Artemiidae > Artemia > Artemia sinica. The sequence continues at coordinate 14,904,917 of CM051256.1, read as the reverse complement.
GTCTTTTACAAACAGTATTTAAACTTTGAATTTCCGATCGCCCCTTCCAATTTCTGAGACTCCCTTTCCAAAGAAAGTGCCTGGAAAAATAATGCATGGAAGGCAAAGGGCTCATTGCAATGCTATACCGCTGCCTCTGACTAAACAAAAAAAGAGAAAAAAAAATCAACTGAAAGAAAAAAACAGTATCAAAACTTATAACGAAGAAAAATCATTACGATTATGAGGGGGATGCTCCATCCTCAATACTTCGCTCTTACGCTAAAGTTTGAACTTTTGTTCCAATTATTTAAGACTAACTCGTGAAATATACAAGGGCCACTAATTAGAATGATCAGCATTTTTTTTAAAGTTCAAAAGGTATCGAGGAGGGGGCAATCGCCCTCCTCATATTCGTAATAACTCCTGTTTCTTTAAGTTTTAATGTTGCTCTGTAATTTCAGTTGAAAAAAACTTGTTTTTTTATTTGATTTCAGATCGTTTTTTAAATAATGACGGGAGATCCAACTTCCCCTCCATGTAAAATCTCTTCCTCCACGAAAAAATCGTCTGACATACCTCCCATGTGACATCCCTCTCCCCCAGAAAATCCCCCCAATGTATCCATTATACTTCCAATATCTAATACTATGTTTAAACAATGGACAAAGTTCATAGCTTGTACCCCTTCTCCTGGGGCTATTGGGGGGCAGGGGGTCAAGTAACCTTAAAACACATAGTTATTAGATCTTTCAACTATGCTGAACAAAACGACTATCGCAAAATTTTTATCGGACGACTTTGGGTGAAAATAGGCTTGAGAAGGGGGCTAATTGCCCTCCAATCTTATTGGTCACTAGTCCTTTCCTGGTATTCTAGGGACTGTCCGTTTGATGGAATCACCCTGGGAGAGAGAGAGAGAGAGAGAGAGAGAGAGAGAAAAAACGAAAAAAAACGCGCATTCGTGATCTTACTTCTGACGAAAAATACAAAATTTCACATTTTTGCAGATGAGAGCTTAAAACTCTACTCTAAGATTCTCGGATACGCTCAATCTGATGGTATAATTTTCATTAAGATTCCTTGAATTTTAGGGGGCGTTTCGCACTTTTCCAAAAAATCTAGAAAATTTTATCAGACTCGTCGCATTTGATGATTAACGCTAAAGTTTAATCTTACATATTTGGAATAAGCACAATACGCCAATTCTTTTGATATATTTATTGATGTTTAAAATTCGATTGTTAAGCTTTCGGTTACTATTGAGCAGCGTCGCTCCTTACTTACAGTTCCTTACTACGAACTGTTTGAAAAATTAAAATTTTTGTATTTTTGTACATAAGGGTTTCTAACCTCTGGCCTACAAGCTCACATCAAGCATATCTATGCTAAATTTGACGATATAACTTTACCAAGAACACTCGCTTGTCAAAGTTGTTCTCAAACTTTCCAAAATAGAAAGAGAATTCAATTTTAAGAACTTTTAATTGGTAAATATAAACTTAGTGAATTTTCCAGATTTGCAATTACCTTAACACGTAGATACTTTTGTCACATAGAGTTTTCGAGTTTCAGTTTCTATTGACATAGGTCACTCCTTACTTAATGAAAGTGAAGAACAAAGACACACACACGCGGTTAGAAGACATGCGGCACTGGGCATTTCAGCGAGTGAAAAATGAATATGAAGAGTGAATACACGCCCGGTTAGAAGAACAGCGGTGGCGTGTCAAAAATGAAAATGAAGAGCAAAGACACACGCGGTTAGAAGACATGCGGCACCGGGCATGTGAGCGAGTGAAAAATGAATATCAGGAGTGAATACACGCCCGGTTAGAAGGACAGCGGCGGTGTGTCAAAAATGAAAATGAAGAACAAAGACACACGCGGTTAGAAGACACGCAGCACCGGGCATGTGAGCGAGTGAAAAATGAATATGAAGAGTGAATACACGCCCGGTTAGAAGAACAGTGGCGGCGTGTCAAAAATGAATATGAAGAGTGAATACACACCCGGTTAGAAGAACAGCGGCGGCGTGTCAAAAATGAAAATGAAGAGCAAAGACACACGCGGTTAGAAGACATGCGGCACTGGGCATGTGAGTGAGTGAAAAATGAATATGAAGAGTGAATAAACGCCCGGTTAGAAGAACAGCGGCGGCGTGTCAAAAATGAAAATGAAGAGCAAAGACACACGCGGTTAGAAGACACGCAGCACCGGGCATGTGAGCGAGTGAAAAATGAATATGAAGAGTGAATACACGCCCGGTTAGAAGAACAGCGGTGGCGTGTCAAAAATGAAAATGAAGAGCAAAGACACACGCGGCTAGAAGATATTCAACACTGAGCATGTGAGCGAGTCAAAAATAAAATTAAGAGCAAAGACCCCTGCGGTTGGACGAAAGGCGACGGCATGTCAATAATGCAAATAAAGAACAAAGACACACGCGGTTAGAAGACATGTGGCACCGGGCATGTGAGCGAGTGAAAAATGAATATGAAGAGTGAATACACGCCTGGTTAGAAGAACAGCGGCGGCGTGTCAAAAATGAAAATGAAGAGCAAAGACACACGCGGTTAGAAGACTTGCGACAACGAGCATGTGAGCGAGACCAATGAAAATCAACATGGACAGTGAGAATCAAAACACATCAAAGTTGAAAAGGATAGAGATGATGATTGGGTTTTGGATTTTGACATAGATAAGGTCATCAATGCCTACCATACCTTTATTAAAAAAAAAAAAAAAAAAAAAGGTTTGACGATATGTATTTCATAATGACGAAAGGCAAGCCAAGGTAAACCGAACCAAACAAATTGAAAATGATAGCGATGATGATTGGGTTTTGGATTTTGACATAGATAAGGTCATCAATGCCTACCATACCTTTGAAATCAAAAACCTGGACTAGATAATTCGTTGGAAAAAAAAATGTTTTTGTCCTATTACCTGAACAATTAAAAGAAACAAAGGTTCGGCGATATGTCTTTCATAATAACAAACGGCAAGCTAAGGCATAAGTTAAAGGTCCAATAAAAAAAAAAAAACCTAATTTTATATGAGCACTTGTTCTAACTTAAGGTCCATTCGGACTTCATGGCATTAAGAAAAGGCTAAAATTGTCTGCGTTAAATACCGGGCCCCTTGCCGGGCCCGGTACTTTATATATGTATATATATATATATAATTATATATATATATATATATATATAATATATATATATATATATATATATATATATATATTATATATTATATATATATAATATATAATATATATATATATTATATATATATATATATATATATATATTATATATAATATATATATATATATATATAATATATATATATATATATATATATATATATATATAATATATATATATATATATATCTATATATATATATATTTGTCTTGACAACGCCATCGTGAAGTGCCATAAGGCACCAAAAATCACACACAAAACGACCCAGTCTAGGTCTATTCATAAGACTGGAATTTTCAAGACGTTTCTTTTGGTTGTTTCTAAATTACTAATTTGTTATGCGGTATCACATTTTTATTAGTGTTGCCACAGTGAACCGTGAGAATAAATAACTTAGATTAATTAGTTATATTTGACAGCACTTTTCGTTCGTAAAAATTCAAACCTTAACAATCTGTTGATTCCCGGAAACAACTACACCTTCAAGGAAAATCTGCGTTTTCTCGAGCTGTGTGAGCTTACTTTTTAGCTTAGTTCTGTTTTAGCTTAGTTTTTGCTGATGACCCACGTTTCTTTTTCTTAAATTTGGCATACACTACTATAAAAAGTGCATGGTTACATATGGAGGCTATTCATTAAAAATTGAATTCCCAATTTTTTCCTATTTTTTTCAAGATAGCGTTTTTGTGGCTGTACAACTATACATTTTATCAGTTCAAAAAATCATATTTCATTTTCGTTACTTTATCTGAGAATACTACTTTATCTGAGAATGCTTGAATTGGAACTTAACTCATAAATGAGCTTAAGCATGAACTGCAGCTATGCTCTTGCACCAGCTATCTGAAAATAGTAGAAACTGCACTTGGTCAGGGTGCCAATGCAAGGGGGGAGGCATGTGAGACATTGCCTCTCAAGCACCTCTATAATTTTCACCCCATCCCCTAGAATTGGGAAAATGTTTTTTGGTATTTTCTGTAAAGAGAATTGAAAAAAAAAAAAATAATTAGGCCTTTCACTGTATTTCGAATAAGTACACGTTCTGTACTTTCATTAAGACAATTTGGGGGGGGGGGGATACATTACCCTGTCCCCTCACTTCTTAATTATTTTGAACTGGCGCCGTTGAGCTTAGTCCAATTTTAATTGCACAATTTCGTGTTTATGACCAAACTTAAAGGGGGTATAAACTTTGAAAGATAATGCACTACAAAAGCCTGCCATTAAGCATGGGTTTTCGTATGGCTCTCGTGGCAGCACCATTTTTTTGTGGTAGCCTATATTTAGTATAAGTTTGGTTTTATTGTTCATTTTGTTCTTGTTTTTTTTTCAGAATTAGAAGCATCCCCATTCTCATTTGGCTAATCTTTTCGCATGGTAATTTTGGTAAATTTTCATACCCTTTGTTAAATTGTCTGCTAGTGAAATAAATTCATTTATTACGACGTTTTCTGTGATTCGACTTCGCCATTCTCCAGGGGATTCGATACCTTGAAAATTATTTTGCAAGGCTCAGCGTCGGCTGACGCTCCCAAATATAGAACTGTTATTAGCAGATTTTCCGAGCACCACGCTGAACTCCCAAAGCAATTTTGATAAAAATTGATTGGGGATCTTGGATGTATCAACAGTTCTAAAGCTAACGAGAGACTAGTTTAAACTAAAGAAACTATCTAATTTTTAAGGAAAGCACTGTCCAAGGCCGTACCCAGGATTTTCTTCTTCTTTTTTTTTTGGGGGGGGGGGGTTACTCAAAGATTTTTTTTCGGGGGGGGGGGGGTTTACACAAAAAAAACTAAAAAAACGCATACAAAATTTGTTTATATCCATTTTTGTTAGTTTTTACGAGTCAACCAAACATTTCGGAGGGGGGGGGGTGGTTCAAACCCCTAACCCCATCGGACACGGCCTTGGCACTGTCAATTCATTGTACATGCAACATAAATACTATGCATCCTATATCGGCAAGGTTTTCAATCGAGGCGGTTAGTACAACAGGGAACTCCCTAAGCTGTCAAATTACTCGAACGATACTTACTTTGAGCTGATTTCTTATGTTTTCTAAGCAAGTATGTTAGAATACTATTAGGGAATGCCTTTTTCTGAACTTTGAAAAGAAATTCTGCCCCATTAAATAAGAAAAAATAAGTCGTACTTAGCCTACTAATTATGCAATTTTAATTCAATCTGAAAATCTCTGTCTCCGGCACAAAACAGGAGAAACTAAATGTTTTTTCCAAGAATTTTCTAAGAAGTTTTCCGTCGTATATTTGGATCTCTTATCCAAGCTCTGCAAGACCGTCCTTTCAATTCTAAGTGGTTTGACCGCACAAATCAAAGACGTTAACAATGGACAAGATAGGGTGATCCTTTAAGCTATCGAATCCAAAAATGTATACTGAAAAGAAAGTAAACAGTCCGTCTCTTGGCTGTTTTGTTGACTTTGTGTAATATCTAATCTTACCTCATTACAAAGGTCAGATCATTCAATCTAATATCCAGAATCTAAGCCACAAAACAAGCAACATTTCGTTGTGTCGCTCTTGAAATTTGAAAAGCAATTAATTGTCAAGAGAGAATTTCCTATTCCCGGGCCTTTGCGCTATTCGGAGATGTGGGAAAGAATTTTAATATAAAAAAAACATGTGGTAACAGTCAGACGAATATATTTCCTATTGCGGCTCTCCCCGTTCTTTGTATATACCACTGTTATACTCTAAAACTAGTTATTTTTGTTTTTCTACCAGATTGTTGAAGTAGTTCTTGTTGTGAATGGTGATTTCGCTTTTTTCAAAGATACTTCATAATTGGATGTTATATTATACTTGCTTGTTTGCTTCGGGTAATGTAATTTTTGTACCGGGTACCAGGGACAGTGAAAATTCAATTTGACTGATTGAATTGTTGAAGTGGAAAGTAACACAACCATATATATAACTTGTACAATTAAAAATAAAACAAAAAAAGGGGATTCAACTTTTAACGAAAAAGACCATTATATATAGTTATGTAGTTTTTAGTACTAGCGAGTAAAAAAAAATAATGGTGAAAAATAAACAAAAACTAAGCCAAAAATATGGCATCAAGTAGCTTAAGAAGGTGTACCTTTTCTTTGAAGGTTTGGTTCTCCTTGGGAATCAACATATTGTTAATGTTTGAATTTTTAAAGCTGAAAAACGTTTCCAATTTTACCTAATATTTTTTACTTTTCCATTTTCAAAGTTTAACCTGGCAACATTTTCTAAGTTCAGATACTGCCTTAAAAAGATTCTTCAAACAACCAAAAGAAAAATACTGGACAATCACAATTTCCGTAAATGAATAGAGCCACGGCCGTATCCAGAGAGTGGGATTAGGGGGTTTGAACCCCTCCCCCTGCCCTGAAATTTTTGTTCGAGTCGTAAAAACGTAACTAAAATGAATATAAACAAATTGTTTATGCGTTTTAAAAGTTTTTTTTTATAGAGCCCCTCCTCCCCGAAAAATTCCTTTTGTAACCCCCCCCCTCCCCGAAAAAAACTGGATAGGGCCCTGAACATGACTAAAATGGGTCCAACAGGCAAACTGTATTTATATTTTGATGTGCTTGGTTTTTTAAGTATGGTGTAAAGGGTTTTATTGTCTTTTCAAAGAAAAATAAAAACATTCTTTTTTTTATAGAATAAACATAAATGGGTACCTAACAAAGCCTTATTAAAGCTGATAATCATACCTATTAATGCTACGGCCACTAATATTTGGAGTCACTACATCTGTCATCGAGAGGTGGTCTACTTTCAAAAATTGCGTACATCAGGTGATCCGTAAAAATCATGACATAATTTTTCCATGCCTGGCACGAAGTGTGCCATGCGTGTGTTAAAGTGGTGCTGCATGGCTGAGCCTTTGAGAATCCTAGATGCACCACCATATACAGAGAATGAGTTGCTCCTCAGATATGATACGTGAACTCTAGCCAAGCAAAGGAATTTTGGGATTCAAACCACAAAGAAATCGTTAGCAACTAATTTAAAAATGTGTTTTGGGTAACGGATTGGACAAAACAAAAACTTTTTGCAGAGTTAAACCCGCCTTGTTTTTTCTCAAATGATTAGAATCGCTCTTAGGGTGAGAATTTGGGCTACCCCTATATGCAGGTGATTGCCATCTTCCAATCTTCCTAGCAATCCGGTTTCAAAATATAAGGCAGTAGTTTTAATCAGTTCCGTTTTCATAAAGTGAATAACAACATGAAATGAAAGTAATAAATAAATAAATAGTAAATAACCTGAAAATCAATAAAGTGAAAAAAAGTAAGTTCGAAGAAACAGAATGAAAATACTGACATAGCATTTACAAGATAATCCTTCCATGGGGCTTACCCCCTATAAATATTAGGATATTATATTCATTAAATTAAAAATCGTAAGAAAGAACAGGCAGTTGACAAAAAAGTGTTGCCAGTAGTAAGGCATCTTTACATTCTACTGGCACAAAACCTACCAGACAGGTTTCTGGGCCAAACCAGACAGGTTTCTGATAATTATATACAATATAAAGCTAGATATTTAAACATGTATTTTAAACCTGTATTTAATGTAGGTCAGTGACCCAAATTATGATATATGCCCAGTATCGCATAACATTAGATAATCTTAACTAAGGATTTGAATAACGGGATGAAATCAAGATGAGAATAATAAGAATATTATTTTATATTGGATAGAATGAAACCGGTAAAGAGTTAAAACTGCTTACCAACTAAAGGTGAGTCTGAGGAAATGGTAAGTCTCATGCAACGTAACATAAATGTTAGAATATGATTAGAATAACGTCATGGGTAGCAGTGTGTGGGAACGATTAGCGATGACAAAGCGATCTTGCGACTTGACGTAGCTTCAATTGGCTGTGGTTGCTATAATGCACAAGTACATAATGAGGAGTGCAGCCAATTTAAAATATTGTTTAGCATTGGAGTATGCATGAAGTTGACAATACTAAAGTAGTAGGCGCCGAGAAAAGAAAATTACTATAGAAATTCAGAACAATCCTTAGAAATGCTTAAAAATCAAGTAGCGAGCTGGTTATGGATCTGAACCATCAAGGTCCCCAACGACAAAAGACCCTAACCAACAAGGACCTTCACCTCCAATGGCCCCCTCCTCCCAACCTTCAATACCCCCTCCCCTTGCTAACTTTTTAACCCTTTCCCATTCTTTATACTTTTTTAATTACAATTTTTTAATTTTTTTCTAAACTTTAATTTTGTATTTTGATTTTTTTATCATGAAAATTTTTCTCGACTTTTTTTTACATGTCTTAGAATGACGTGAAATAGGCTTAAACAAAAAATTCACATTCAATATTATTAAAATACAAAATGAAATGATACAGATATGTTATTCGTGACTTTTACTATTAGAAAAATAATGTTTGTAGTTACACTTTTATTTTTTTTCTTACTTGGAATTTTTGGACCGAAATTTTTTCAGCTTTTTTTTGCATATCTTAAAATGATATGAAATATAGTTGTGAGAGAGACAAAAATACAAACAAATATATAGATTCAAACATATAAACCGATAAAGACACGCACTGGGACAAGCAAACATCTGCCCAGACACACAGGCAAAGAGAGTGAGAGAGACAAAAACACATACAAATATATAGATTCAGACGTACAAACTGACGAAGACAAACACTGTGAGAAGCAAAAACCTGCCCAGACACATAGGGAAAGAGAGTGAGAGAAACAAAAAATATACAAACACATAGATTCAGACGTACAAATGACAAAGACAAGCACTGTGAGAAACAAACGCCGCCCAGATACACAGGCAAAGAGAGTGAGAGAGAGAAAAACACATACAAATACATAGATTCATACATACAAACCGACAAAGACAAACACTGAGAGAAGCAAGCATCTGCCTAGATAAACAGGTGAAGAGAGTGAGAGAGACAAAAGTCATACAAATACATAGATTCAGACGTACCAACCGACAAAGACAAACACTGTGAATGCAAATGCCCGCCTAGAAACACAGGCAAAGCGATTGAGAGAGAGAAAAATACATACAAATACAAAGATTCAGACATACAAAGCGACAAAGACAAACTTTGAGAGAAGCTAACACCTGCCCAGATAAACAGGCAAAGAGAGTGAGAGAGAGATAAAAACATATGAAAATATATAGATTCAGACATACAAACCGGCAAAGATAGGCAGTGGGACAAGCAAACACCCGCCCAGACACACAGGCAAAGAGAGCGAGACAGACAAAACACAAAAACATTTAGATTCAGACAAACCAACCGACAAAGACAGGCACTGTGACAAGCAAACACCCGCTCAGACACACAGGCAAAGAGAGTGAGAGAGACAAAAACAAATACAAATATATAGATTCAGACATACAAACCAACAAAGACAAGCAGTAGGAACAAGGAAGTAGTATCCCCCCAGACACTTCAAGCGCACAGATAGGGAAATTAGCATAGTGAAAATAGCATTGGATTTCAAGCGCACAAATAGGGAAAATAGCATTGAATTTCAAGCGCACCGATAGGGAAAATAGCATTGGACTTGAAGCGCACAGATAGGGGAAATTAACAAAGGGAAATTACCATTGGGTTTTAAAGTTACAAATAAGAAAAATAGCATTGGATTTTAAACGGAGCCCTCTGACGTCACGGCATCCCTGCTTCTAGCTGACATGATTCCCGCCCTTTTTCTATGCAAAATTGCCTTTACATGTCCAAACATGCCTCCCCAGTTTGTAGGACATGCCCTCTGACGTCACGGCAGGCCATAGGAAAAATAGTATTAGATTTCTAGGACATGACCTCTGACGCCACGTGACACAACCTCACACCTGTACAATCCAGTCAGCTGTTTCTACCGGAGCCCTCCGACTTCAGGGCAGCCATAGGGCAATAGTATTGGATTTCAAGGTCACAGGTAGCCAGGATTTCAAGCGCACAGGAGGCAGGATTTCAAGCGATGAGGTAGTCAGGATTTCAAGCGGCCCAATATCAGAAGATTCTAGCCACCCAATACGAAACTAGCATTGAATTTAATCCAAAATTAGAAGCTCCTAGTCTCTTGCGCCTGTTACCGGCTGGCAAGATTCCCACCCTGGCAAGATTCCCACCCACGGCAAGATTCCCGCGAGAGCCCGGTTTCTAGCTGGCAAGATTCCCACGGGTGCAATCTGACGTCACGGCAACCATAAGAAAGATAGCATTGGATTTTAAAGTCATGCCCTCTGACGTCACTGCATCCTTGTTTCTAGCAAACGGCTGGCAAGATTCGGAGCGCATGCCCTGCTTCTAGGTGCAATCCCAGGTGTTTCAATTACCTGGAATGTGGTCGGGATGATACACAAGTTCAATCAACAAGGAAAGATCTTAAACCCTCGCACCTGCACAACGCAGTTACCAGTTCTATTAAAAAGAACACACTTAGCAAGAATCCATGACACACCCATCTGGATTCCAACGAGGTCACACGACTTACCCCGTTTCAAACGGTCATGTGTTTTATGCTTGACGCAATTTTATGTAACCCTGTCACAGGAACCCTTGGAGAACCCCCGCTTATAACGTAACGACAGCTCACACCTTACGCAATGATTATGCGACACTGTCACGTAACAGTTTTGACATTTTTATTTTTAGCCGAAACGTACAACGTTTTTTTTCTTTCATTAATTTAATGGCAGCACACACTTTATGTAAGGTCACGTAATGTTTGCGCAACCATCACTGCCAGATAATACCCTTTTGACATTTTTCACCCGAAACCCTCAACATATTTTTTCCTCCTTTTAACTTAATGACATTTTATATTTCACCTGAAACGGTCATCACATTTTTTCTTTCATTCTTAAGTTGTTGCTTTTTCTGTAGTTCTGGACCCCACCAGGACTCGTAAGGTCAATTTTCTGCCAAGGGGAACGCGCTCTAACCGAGAGGACTAAACCACTAATCCCAGTTTTTTGTCCTACTCTTAATATTCTAAAATTAAACTAATGCGTGACACCTAAGATTCCCCGTTTCGGCAAACACTAGAATGACGTATTACTCTCAAAATTTGACACGCTCCTAGAGACGTTTCTCTCAAGATATCAATAACGGAAAATGCATGCTTTACTTGTGCCAAACAATACATCTTAAAAACACACACTTTGTAAATAAAAGGCTTTATTATTTCAAAATAATTGACAAAACAATATTAAAAACATAGAAAAAGACAGTTAAAAACATGTTAAAAAATAAAAGATGAAAAAAGCCATATCTTAATATAAACAAAAAAAAAATTTAAACAAGAAAACGGGTTTTAATTTTCTATAAAGCAGTGAATACAAAACAATTAATTATGCACAAAAGCTCCGAATATTTCGGCCCCACATCCGGGAGCCTTTCTCAACGGAAAAAAATAAAAAAAAATAAATAAATAAAAAAACAAAAAACTTAACTTACATCACAATACTAAACACATAAAGAGAAAGAAAAAAAAACAAAAGAAAAAATATAATAAATAAAACAAAACTCACATATTAAATAAACACTTCCATGCACTGAATGTCTATAATGATTCAACTCGCCTCCTCCCAGGTATAAATGGAAATATATTAAATAAACACTTCCATGCACTGAATGTCTATAATGATTCAACTCGCCTCCTCCCAGTATATAATGGAAATCTATCAAAAATGAAGAATATATTTATACTTAGACCAAAACAATAAAAGGTCAACTAACCCCCGGCCCATAACCCCTAATTAAATTTCACAAGTTCATCAACCAATTTATGAATTATAAATTGAATGGATTCGTTTGGTTGCAAGCTTAGCTGCAGTTCGTTTACTTTTCTCATCATTTAAACCCATTCTGACCTTTGTTCGCAAGGTCATCTTTCGTTTTCAGAAATATTATTCAAATCAGTACTGGTTGAATATCTTGCCTGCATTTTAATTAAACTATTATAAATTGAATTGATCCCAAATTCCCCTTCATCTCTATTTATACTAGTACCCCCATATATTATCTTTTTTATTTCTATAATTTCCTGAAGCTTTGTAAAAGTCCTACAGACGTATCTACTATTTTGTTTGATCAAATAAAATACTGTGATGAGGAAAATTATAAAGATGTTCTGCAACAGCTGACTCAAACGTTTCTGGTGTTTTGTTTTGTTTTATAGCGCAATCTATTGCATTCTTGTGTTGTTGTAGCCTATTTTCTAAAGTTTGTTGCGTTCTTCCCACATAAAATTTACCACAAGAACATGGAATTTTGTATACTCCCTTTTGCAAATTTCTCGGTACCTTGTCTTTCCCTTTATTTAACAACGAGCTTATATTATGTCCTGATTTAAATGCTGTATTTATATTATGTTTTTTAATTCTCTTCTTAATTTTTGTGATAAAATTGGTATAAAAGGCAAAAGTTATGTAATTTGTTTCTTTCAAGAAAACAAATTACATAACTTTGCCTTTTATACCAATTTTATCACAAAAATTAAGAAGAGAATTAAAAAAACATAATATAAATACAGCATTTAAATCAGGACATAATATAAGCTCGTGTTAAATAAAGGGAAATACAAGGTACCGAGAAATTTGCAAAGGGAGTATACAAAATTCCATGTTCTTGTGGTAAATTTTATGTGGGAAGAACGCAACAAACTTTAGAAAATAGGCTACAACAACACAAGAATGCAATAGATTGCGCTCTAAAACAAAACAAAACACCAGAAACGTTTGAGTCAGCTGTTGAAGAGCATCTTTATAATTTTCCTCATCACAGTATTTTATTTGATCAAACAAAAATAGTAGATACGTCTGTAGGACTTTTACAAAGCTTTAGAGAAATTATAGAAATAAAAAAGATAATATATGGGGGTACTAGTATAAATAGAGATGAAGGGGAATTTGGGATCAATTCAATTTATAATAGTTTAATAAAATGCAGGCAAGATATTCAACCAGTACTGATTTTAATAATATTTCTGAAACGAAAGATGACCTTGCGAACAAAGGTCAGAATGGGTTAAATGATGAGAAAAGTAAACGAACTGCAGCTAAGCTTGCAACCAAACGAATCCATTCAATTTATAATTCATAAATTGGTTGATGAACTTGTGAAATTTAATTAGGGGTTATGGGCCGGGGGTTAGTTGACCTTTTATTGTTTTGGTCTAAGTATAAATATATTCTTCATTTTTGATAGATTTCCATTTATATACTGGGAGGAGGCGAGTTGAATCATTATAGACATTCAGTGCATGGAAGTGTTTATTTAATATATTTCCATTTATACACTGGGAGGAGGCGAGTTGAATCATTATAGACATTCAGTGCATGGAAGTGTTTATTTAATATGTGAGTTTTGTTTCTTATTTATTTATATTTTTTCTTTGTTTTTTTTTTCTTTCTCTTTATGTGTTTAGTATTGTGATGTAAGTTAAGTTTTTTGTTTTTTATTTATTTATTTTATTTTATTTTTTTTCCGTTGAGAAAGGCTCCCGGATGTGGGGCCGAAATATTCGGAGCTTTTGTGCATAATTAATGTTTGTATTTCACTGCTTTATAGAAAATTAAAACCCGTTTTTCTTGTTTAAAATTTTTTTTTTTGTTTTTTAATGGAAAAGCAGTGTGGTCTAAGAAATTATTTATATCTTAATATACGCAAAAAAGAATCGTGTAATATAAAAAAGGGGTACTAGCATGCAACCCAGGGGGTAGGGGTAGGGGGAGTGATATTAGAGATGGATTTAAAGCGTTTTAAGAGCTTTTAAGGAAATACCACTTTTTCATTGAGCTAAATTTATGAATATTTCACAATATCCTAACAATAGGTTCCACCCTCCACCTAGCATTTATTTTCAGAGGGCTGCCTTGATGATAGATACAATTTTTAGGCATTATTGTGGCTTATAAAAGGATAAAATATAACAATAACATGTGTAATTTAAGGAAAGATGAGGGGAAAGGACTCCAGGGTAGTGGGGCCTGTTTTTTTCGTCACCAGCTCAGCAATGAATTTTTTTATCTAGTCATTTGTGTTTATGTTTATTTTTTTTCGTTGCGCAAATTGGTAATTTACAAGGGTTTAATTCTTAAATGTTTTCTTATTTTTTGTTAGCCTGCAGCAGTTGTCCTTCCACTAGGGTATCGGCCCACTCGTTGGCCACCTCCTAGGGAGTGTCCGGCCCACCGAGCGGTTTGTCTCAGTCCTTACGCAACCCACGGGACATTTTTCAGCAAAAATATCAAAATACGCAAAGCGAGAAATTCTATTTTGAGAAATTCTTGTTCCCACCCATCCCGCGCACTGCGGGGGAATTTGGTCAGCATTTACTCATTCCGGGGACGGAATCTGGACTTCGGCTAGGCGATAAAAGAGGTTAAAAAATGGTCTCACTCGAGATAATTTAAAAAGTAGTAATAATAGGGAAATTGTCATATAATTTCTAGTACATGCCCCCTTTAACGTCACATCGTCCCTGTTTTTAGTGGTGATCTGGCAAGATTCCAACCCCTGACAACTTACCGGGATTCCACGCGCTCTAATATTTCTTCTGTGTTGCCAATACTCCCATCCAGTTTTGGCATATTGTTTTTCTGGAAGATACCCAGGATTTCCCTGACCAGGTCTAATATGGATGACACCATTGTATCTTACAAGCTAGACTCCAGGACCCAATGGGGGAGTCCCCCGAACATGACACACACGAAGTTGCTGAGTAATAACGGCGGTACATATCTTAAGCAATGAAACCTAATGGGAGAGGTTGGAAGATCATCTTGCGAGAAGGGTAGATACCCAAACCATTGAAAAGTCATACTTGTGACCCAGAGCGGAATAGAGCTGCCACACTGTTTTATTGTGACACCAGCCCTCATACCCCGCCCCCCAATCCCCCTTGTGGTACCAGTCCTCGCCCCTAAGACATTTTCATCCTTTTTCAATCCGAAAATAAGCTAAAGAATCCCATTAAACAACATGTTTTTGAAAACAGAGAAGTTGCCCCCTTTCTTTACTAGTATTTGATGCTCTAAGCATTTCACCTCACAATGCCACACTATTACTGCCCCTGTGACACACCTCTATCATCGTCCCCCAAAATACTTTTCAGAAATTTCTTGTTAAAAGTTTTACTTCAAGTCAATCATTCGGGTTTTCGCAAGCAATTCACGCCACAGTACCACACTATAAATACTCTACTCTCTACAACATCCCTCTGTCATCGCCCCATCTCGGCTTAAACAAAAGTTTCCAGAGATTTTCTAAGCTTGAAAACATTATAAATCAGATTGTGGTGCTCAATAAAGCGTTCCGCAAACTGTTGGTGAGTTCGGCCAATAAAGAATTGTCACAAGCCATTTTTTCATGTTAGATCTTTCGATTAAGCTGAATAAAATGACTATCTGAAATTTAAGATCCGACGACTTTGGCAAAAAAGGGGTGGAGGAGGGAGGTTAGCTGCCCTCCAATTTATTTTGGTCACTTTAAAGAGGAATTATCGGCTGTCGATAACTATACCGTAGAATAAATTGATATGTCGGCTCAAAATATCACAAACAGAGTCACACTAAAACCTAAGACATTGAAATATCCAACTATCTGTAGAAAAATTAAGTAACTCCAAGTTCAAATTAAGAAAAAACTTTAAAGTCAACAACGAATAAAAAGAATGACATAACACGTACTGGATGTCATGGGAATCTTGCCAGTTGTGTTCCTTCTAATACTGAAACAAGAATGCGTCATCCATATTACACATGGTAATGGAAACAGGGGCGTGTCTTGTGACGTTACCGGGCATGCTGTGGAAATCCTACGGGAGTCTGCTAGGGATGTCGTGACGTAACAGCGCATGTTGTGGAAATCATGGGAGGGCATTTTGTGGATCCTGGAACCCCCTCACTACTACTGCTATCCAAATTTCAACAAAGTTCATTTTTTTTTTATTTTAAAACTCCAGAAAACTCCCCTTCATTTCCACTCAGTTGTAAAATTTTATTTGAAATTAGTTATTAAAATAATTGAGGTCTTTTCCCTGATATATGTTTTATCATTTCTCATGAAAAAACATTTTAAAAATATTCGTAAGATCCCGAATTTAACAAAATACAAGTAGTTGAGCCTCCCTTTGAAGACTAATTTATGAAGCGTTCTATATGGAATAAGAAATTTTTCATAGCTTGCCCTAGCCTTAGCGGCTGTACGGGTTTTGCTAAAAACTATGAGGCATATTTTATACATTTTAGTCCTTCTAATTAAAATGACCTCCTTGAAATTTTGAACCCTGAATTTGACTAATGGGTGGTAATGGTGAAGATGGAACACAAAGTGCCTTAGGTGCCCTCTGTTAGATTTAAATTCACAAAAAGGGCCCTAGAACTCCCATATTTAAAGCACAAAAGACATTGAAGTAAGAAAAATCCCCCCCCCCTTTCTTGGATATATTTAAGCCTATTCATACCGAAAAACGCAATTTCCTAAGAATTTCTTTTGGTTATTATACAATTATGAAGATGGGACAGCAGTAGATATTCTTTAGTGTTTTCACGTTAAACCTTAAAAATAAACAAGCAAAATTAATTAGTTAAATTTAACAACGATGATTCCCGTAACAATTCAAACATCGACAATAATTTGATTGTCAAAAGCAACTACACCTTAAAAGGGAACTTACGCCCCTTTGAACTGTTTGATGCCATAAGGATCCTGTAATTAATTAATTTAAGAAAATTAATTAATGTTGTAATTGATTTAAGAATAAATAGAGTTTTATTATTGACATAAAGAGCGAAATTAAAACTCAAAATGGGCAAAAAATTGCTTTTTCTTCGCAGACCACGCAATATATACCTAAAAAACTAGCCTACACTTTACTGAAAACACAAGCCCAGCCTCAAAAACAGGATGTTTTCTTACAGTAAGAAAACTCCTTGAATGGCCTGTGGAAAAGAAACGACTCATTTAAATGGCACCGATCAACGCCACCATAGCACTATCTCTTTTCTTACTTGAAAAGGACATTAAATATGGTCATTTGCTTTCAGATGAACCTTCTACCAACATGTTACAACAATTGGTTCTATGCGATCACCCCTGAAAAAAAAGGAAAAAAATGAGACGTATCAGTTCCTCTTCACGCCTAAGAGCATATTCCTTTCCGTCAAGATTGGTTGGCTATAATTCTTCTGTATAAAGTTTTAATCATTGTGATCCCAAAAGTTACGTTCCATTTCGATCTGACACAGACAAGTCAATACATATACAAGATACATCATAGGCAGCGCAATAGCGCTGCCTAAGTAAAGAACGATGTTGGCACAATGTACTTTTTTTCGATACCCGGGCACTTCGTATCGAAGGAGTTGTCGTAGAAACTTCGAAAAGGGCTCATTCGATTGAAAATTTGAGTGGGTAGTGCCCTTTTTAATAGTTGAAAGTGATTGGAGGGCAACTAGCCCCTCCCCCACGCCCATCATTCCCCAAAACACATCCAATCAATATTTTGAGATAGCCATTTTGTTCAGCGTAGTTGATTTCCAGGTAGAAAATATATTTTTGAGGAGGATACTTTCCCACAACCCTCGGGGCCAGGGTTTTAAGTTATGCACTGAGGGTATATAAGAACGGTGTTGGCACAATGTATTATTTATTATTTTTTTCCTTTAGAGCAGGGCACTTCGTATCGAAGGAGTTGTCGTAGAAACTTCGAAAAGGGCTCATTCGATTGGAAATTGAAGTGGCTAGTGCCCTTTTTAATAGTTGAAAGTGATTGGAAGGCAACTAACACCCCTTCCACGCCCACCATTTCCCTAAACACATACCATCAAAATTTTGAGATAGCCATTTTGTTCAGCGTAGTAGATTTCCACATAGAAATTATTTTTTTGAGGAGGACACTCCCCCAGAAACTTCAGGGCAAGGGTTGTAAGTTATGCGCTGGGGGCATATAAGGTTTTTATAGAAGGCGTTATCGCAGAAACTTCAAAAAAGGCTCATTCGATTTGAATTTCAAAGGGTTTCTGCTCTTTTTAATAGTCAAAAGTGATCGGAGGGCAACTAGCCCCCCCCCCCGTCCATCATTCCCCCAAACACATCCAATCAAAATTTTGAGATAGCCATTTTGTTCCGCGTAGTTTTAAGTTTTGTAAATGAGGGGGTTGAGGGGGTTGTCATCTTTGAGGATGACAACCCCCTCACAGCCCTCAGGGCAAAGGTTGTAAGTTATGCCCTGGGGGCATATAAGGTTTTTATAGAACGCGTTGTCATTAAAACTTCAAAAAGGGCTCATTCGATTAAAAATTGAAATGTCTAGTGCCCTTTTAATAGTTGAAAGTAATTGGAAGGCAACTAACACCCCTTCCACGCCCACCATTTCCCCAAACACATCCAATCAAAATTTTAAGATAGCCATTTTGTTCCACGCAGTTTAGAGTTCAGGAAATTATTCCTATGAGCGAGATACTCCCCCACACTCTTCAGGGCGAGGGTTTTCAGTTATGCCCTGGGGGCATATAAGTTTTTATTGAAATCTTTGTCGTAGAGACTTGAAAAAGGGCTCATTCAATTGGAAATTCAAAGGTCTACTGCCCTTTCTAATAGTCGAAAGTGATTTGAGGACATCTAACCTCCCTCTCTTGCCCACCTTTTTCCCAAACACATCCAATCAATATTTTTAGATAGCCATTTTGTTCAGCGTTGTTGATTTCAAGATGCAAATTATGTTTTTGAGGAGGACAATCCCCCACAGCCCTCAGGGCAAGGGTTGTAAGTTATGCCCTGGGGGCATACAAGGTTTTTATAGAACGCGTTGTTGTAGAAACTTCAAAAAGGGCTCATTCAAATGGAAATTGAAATGGCTAGTGCCCTGTTTAATAGTCAAAAGTGATTGGAAAGCAACTAACTCCCCTTCCACGCCATGATTTCTCCAATTATATCCAATCTAAGTTTTGAGACAGCCATTTTGTTCCACGCAGTTTAAAGCTCAGGAAATTATACCTTTGAGCAGGACACTTCCCCCACAGTCTTCAGGGCAAGGGCTATAAGTTATGCCCTGGGGGCATATAGGTTTTTTTTTTGAAATCTTTGTCGTAGAAACTTGAAAAAGGGCTCATTCGATTGAAAATTCAAAGGGCTAGTGCCCTTTTTATAGTCGAAAGTGATTGGAGGGCAACTAACCCCTGTCTCACGCCCACCTTTTCCCCAAAACCCATCCAATCAAAACTTTTAGATAGCCATTTTGTTCAACGTAGTTGAAAGTTTCGGAAATTAGGTCTTTAAGGATGACAAACCCATCCCCCCACAACCCTCAAGGCAAGGGTTGTAGTTTATGACCTGGGAGCATGTAAGGTTTTTAAAGAAAGCAATGTTGTAAAAACATCAAAGATGGCTCATTCAATTGAAAAATGTAAGGGCTAGTGCCTTTTTAATAGTCGAACGTGATTGAAGGGCAACTAATCCCCCTCTCACGCCCACCATTTCCCCAAACACATCCAATCAAAATTTTGAGATATCCATTTTGTTCAACGTAGTCGAAAGTTCTGGAAATTAGGTATTATAGGATGACAAACCCCCCAGAACCCTCAGTCTAAGGGTTGTAAGTTATACCCTGGGGGCATATAAGGTTTATATATGAACTTATTGTAAAAATTTAAAAAGGGCTCATTTGTTTGGAAATTGAAATTGCCCTTTTTAATAGTCGGCAGTGAGTGGAGTGTAATTGGCCCCTCTCTCATGCCCACCATTTCCCTAAACACGTTCAATCGAAGTTTAGAGATAGCCATTTTAATCAACGGTTGAAAGTTCTGGAAATTATGTATTTAAGGATGACAAACCCTCCAGAGCCCTCAGTGCAAGGGTTGTAAGTTATACCCTGGGGGTATATAAGGTTTATATAGGAACTTGTTGTAAAAAATTCAAAAAGGGCTCATTTGTTTGGAAATTGAAATTGCCCTTTTTAACATTCGAAAGTGAATGGAGAGTAATTGACCCCCCCCCCTCTAACGCCCACCATTTCCCCAAACACATCCAATAAAATTTTTCAATGAAAAGATCGATGTGGGTATAATGTATGATTTTTTGTTGTTGTTGTTGTTGTTGTTTAGACCAGGGCACTTCGTATCGAAGGAGTTGTCGTAGGAAAGTGTATCCAAGCTATCAAAGAAAGTAAGCAGATTTCTTTGCGAATGGTATCAAGTTTTCCATTTCAGGTCAACTAGAGGAGGTATGAAACGAAATTAAACACTACTATTAGTGTCCAGATTTTAAAAGGGTGTATGTTGTTAAAAAATGCTAAAAAAAATTTCTCCAGCATACAAATAGCAGACAAAACTATAAAGTCTTAAAAAAACAAAAAGATTTAAAGTGTTATTTTCTTCTTCCCTGAAAAGACTATGTCAATATAAAACGAACAGAAATTAATTAAAAAACTTTTCCCACAAAATAAGTTTTTCAAAGAAAAGTAAAGAACTCCATTAAACAAAAAATGAGCAAAATAAAATCAAATAATCTACGAAGCGTGAAACTACCGCAAATCAGCATCGATAAATAATCGAAACCCAAAACGAACAGAAATTACAATAAATAACCGAGTCAAACTTAAAACGAGCAGAAATTAACATAAGTTGTGCTCAAAACCTCTATACCTTCCCAAAGCCAGAACATAATTTGCAATTTACTGAAATAAATATAAATGTTTTTTCTTTTATAACTTTAATAAATCAAATAATATTAACATTCTGATTACTAAATATCAGTATATGTATATTAAACTGACAATGCATATTCATTTGTATTTTTTCTCTAAAGATTAAAAAAACAAATTGTTGATTGAATTTCTTAACTCCCTAATTGTGTGTCTCACACACGAATGTGACTTGTATACTGATCGTTTTTCCTATTTCTTTGTTTATGAAAGTATACCTTTTCCGTGTTTCCTAGTCCCAAGTTTACGCTACGAAATTGGACTGTAATGAAGGAACGTGGCAAGGAAAACATCTGTCCAAAATCAAAAACACCTTACGGTCCTTAGTATAAATTCAGGGTTATATATACAACGCATAGAGGCTGGCTTTGTTATATCAATTGGTGAAGAAATGGATATACTTATTCTGTTTGGTTTACTTATATAGTTGGGGTGTTATCACTTTAATGTGTTAAAAGGGGCACTGGAACTTTCAATTTGAAATCGGATGAGCCCCCTTTAGAGTTTTTACAATTATCCCTTTCATACGAAGTCACCGACAAATAAAATTATACTACTACTACTACTACGAAAAACTCACCGCAGCACCAAGCCGCCTGAGGCCAACACAGCTACGCACGCTCCTCCTCCATCCCAATCTATTCAAAGCCTCCCTTTTTACACCCACCCACGAATTTCCCATTTCCCTTAAATCTTTCTTTATGACGTCCTCCCACCCCAGACGAGGACGACCTGATTTCCATTTAGCCCAAGATGGTTCTCCGAACAGACCAATCTTCGGCAATCTGTGATCCTTCATCCGCACAAAGTGCCCTAGCCACCTCAACCTTTCTTTCATTATACCCCTAGAGACCGGTATTAAACCACATTTTTCGTATAGCCTATTGTTTGAAATACGGTCAGTCAGCCGGGTACCCAGAACAATCCTTAAGCAATTTCTCTGGAAAACATCTAGCAAATCTTCATCCGCTTTTCGGAGCGTCCATGTTTCTGAGCCATATTAGACCACTGTCATCACTGTAGCTTTTAATATTCTAATCTTGGTTTGCAGATTTATCTTCCTATTCTTCCAAACTTTTTTTAACTGTGAAAAAAACACCCTGAGCCTTGGTTATTCTACTTTTAACATCTTCACTGCTTCCACCATCTTTACTAATAATACTACCAAGGTAAGTGAAGCTGCCCACCTGATCAATCTTTTCATTACCCAACGTCACCTTTTCATCTTCACTTATTCCTAGCCTTATTGACTTAGTCTTCTTGACATTAATTTTCAAACCTATCTAGCACCCTGAACTTGCAAAACCTCTAAAACTTCATTCATTTTGCTCATAATTTCATCTAGGATGCTTAAATCATCAGCATAATCTAGGTCCAGGAGAATTTTTCCTCCCCATTTGATTCCGTGGTCTCCCATTGCCTTTCCTGTGCTCCTTAAGAAAAATTCCATCAAAATAATCCATATAAAGGGGGATAAAATACAACCCTGCTTAACTCCTGATTTAATACAAAACCAGCTGCTAACCTCATTTCCTACCTTAACCGCAGCAGTGTTATTCTCGTACATAGCACTAATCACTTTAATGTATTTGTCTGGTATAGAATACAAGGATAAAACCTTTACTAAAGCTCTTCTATCAACAGAATCGAAGGCTTGCTCATAATCTATAAAACTGAGGATCAAAGGTGTCTGAAAACTCAGGCACTTCTCAATTATTAGCCTAAGAGTGAAAATTTGGTCGACACATCCTCTACCTTTTCTAAAACCGCACTGTTCTTCTCTTAAAACTTTGTCTACGGCATCTCTCAGTCTAAAAAGTATCATATTACTAAGTAATTTACTACCTACGAACAGAGACCAGACTAATGCCTCGGTAATTACTGCACTCACTTTTATCACCTTTCTTATAAAGTGGCTTAATTAAGGTTTTCCTAAAATCATTAGGTACTTCCCCTTTTTCAAAAATCATATACATAATCTTCAGTAGCTTATTTCTAACCTCAGAGCCACCATATTTTTAAGAAACTCATTTACCACCCTATCAGCACCTGGAGCCTTAATATTTTTTAATCCTTTTAGCACCGTCGTTAATTCCTCCTCACAAAACAAATCTTCCTTCACATCCAAGGTATCACAAACTTTTTCAGTTTCCTCTATATCTTTTCCTGCAACTCTATCTCGGTTAAGTAAATTCTCAAAATGTTTGGCCCATCTCTCTTTAGTTTTTCCCTTATCGCTAATTGCGGCCCCATTCCTATCTTTAACTGTACCAAATCCGGATTGACGACTCCCTCTCAATTTGTTAACATGCCAGTACAATATTTCACTATTATGCCGTCTAGCTGCAGCTTCCAGATCCTCGGCAATTTTATCTATGGCCTCCACTTCACATCTCCTTAGTTCATATTTTAATGCTTTCTCCACTTTCTTTTAATTCCTTTTGTTTTCATCTGATGTATCTCTCAGATAATTCTTGCACAGGTCCTTTCTATTAAACATTAAGCTTTTTCACTAATAATCTTAGCTGCAGTTCTAGCTTTCTTCCCTAAGACACCTTCAGCAACTTCACAAATTGTTTTACTAAAATCATTCCAACCATCTTCCACATTATCAAATTTTAAACTCTCAAGTTTAGCATTCAACTGTTCTTGGAAAGTTTCTCTCAAATTCTCATCCTGGAGTATACCAACATCATAACTTCCGGGGAGGTAGTTACCCTTCCGATACTTCAACTTTAAATTATCCCTTAACACTACTAGATGGTGATCTTTACTTTTAACATCAATAACGGCACTCCTATATACCCCAGTATCTTGTATTGATCCTGCCAGTCTTTGGTTTACTATAACATAATCAATAAGGTTTGCTGTCTTACATCTCGTGAATATCATGTTAACTTATGAGCCATTTTATGACCAAACACCGTACTGGTTATAACTAGATTGTTTTACCTACAAAATTGCAAAATTCTGTATCCATTACTGGGCTTATTGCTATTTACTCAGGCAGTGCCACTGCATCCCTTCTGATCACTGAAACACAGCTGTGCTTCCTCTTTTCGAGCTAATTTAAGCAGAATAGAATTGAGGTATTGGGAGCAGCGTTGCCAACGCTTGGAGATAAATTACACTGGTTTGCGACCAGGTTCAGGTTCAGACATCTTTATTATTGCAAAAACAACTCAATATGACAACAAGTCGCACTAAAGCAAAAAGATGCTTGAAAAAGCGACCGGTTGTATAGCATGCATGCCATTTCATCTTACCAATTGAAATGAAAAAAGGGGATAACAAGAATAATAATGGACAATAATGATAAAAAAAAAAAAAAGGATGAATGAATCCAGAATGAATCCCAGAATTCGGATCTCTTCGACCTGTGAGAGCGGTAGGCCATTGTATAGAAGGACACCAGGTAGAATGGGAGGAGGACCAGTCCTCGTGAACATCATAAAACTAGTTTTTGATGCATTGACGCTAAGTAGGCTAGCAAAAACAAATTCATGTAGGCCATCCAGCGCCTTATTAGCCTTGAACAAGAGCTTTTGCAGCGGCTTTGCTGCAATCACTAAAGCCGTGTCTTTAGCAAATAAAGTAACTGAATCTCCGGGAATATAGAATCTCATTGTGCCTACGAATATCAGGTACAAGAGAGGACTAAGAACTGAGCCTTGTGGAACACCGCACTTTATGGGAAACGGCTGAGAAGAGTTATTACTCAAAGTCAATCGTAGTTTCCTTTCACTTAAATACGATTCAAACCAATTTAAAACACTACCTTTTATGCCTAAAAAAGCGACCTTTCCAATCAAATCTTAAAATCAACAGGGTCGAAAGCCTTTCTAAAATCAATAAAAACACCCATGCACTGCTTACCTTTCTCAAGTGCTGAATTAATATTTTCCAGAAGATTCTGGACTGCCTGTGTCGTCGAATGTCCTTCCCGGAAGCCAAATTGACCATCGTGTAAACACCAATTTTCATCAGATACTCGTACAGCCGGTAATGGACAATCTTTTCATAAATTTTTGAATAAATCGGGAGAATTGATATTGGTCTCCAATCAGATATGACAGTTTTGACTCCATCTTTGTGCAAAGGTATAACTTTAGCTATTTTAAGTACACTCGGAAACACCTTCTTTTCCATCGAAATATTGACAAGGTATACGAGGACAGGCAGCAAATAAACCAGTGCCGACTTGAGCGTTCTAAGGCTCATTCCATGAACTCCTGCACTGTTTGACTTAATCGTGCTATCAATTTTACTCGCTCATCCACAAAACTGCTTGATTCAGAAATATGGTAGTTCCTTGTTTCTTCTTGAATCTTGCGGCCAATTTCAGAGAAATATAGTCCAAATGCGTTGCAGGTTTCCTCAATTTCATCCAAGGTCCTATTATTTAGCACTATTTTTGGCTCCGATGGCTTCGTAGGACCTTTTAGAAGATCATTCACAACTTGCCATCTTGCTTTGGGATTAACTTTACTTTCTTCAAATACATTTGCAAAATATGTTGTTTTTTTTTGCCTCCTTAGTGCATATGCCTTATTCCTGAGCTCTTTATAGATCGCATGGAGCTCATTATTCTGCGGATGATTCAGATGCTCCTCACACGCCCGATTTCTCATATCAAACAGATTAAGCAGCTCATCGTAACACCATGGCTTTCTCAGTTTATTCTTTCTGGGTTTATTTCATTAAGCGGACACGTGCTATCATAAATATTCGACACTATTTGGTTATTTTTTCAAATGCTTCCGACGGATAATCTTCTTTCAGTACTGTTTTCCAACTAATAACACTAATTTGACCTTCGGAATTTTTCAGATTAACTGGCTTCAGTTCACGCATTGGTATTTGATTCTTTCTATTTTTTTTTTCTTCACTTCAGAATTCAAATGCAATACATCCGGAAGATGGTCGGAGGCTGGGCTTATAACAACAGAGCAGCACGTTTTACTTAGTATCTCCGAAGACAAAAACACATTATCAATGAGCGTTTGGAATGCTCACGGTCGGGTATAAATCATTTGACATCATCAGGCTCAAAAATTCCGAATTCGGCCCGCGCATATTTAACAAATCAACATTAAAGTCTCCCATACATATAAACTCTTGATTACCTTTAATTATCTTTTGCAGCATTACCTTTATTACCTTTATTACCTAGATTACCTTTCTTACCTTTTTCTTGATTTACCTTTGCAGCAGTACATTCAAATCTTTCAGCAAACTCATCAAATGATGCACTTGGTGGCTTGTAAACAACAGTAAAATTAGAAGCTCGATTTTCAAACTGAATTTCTATACTAAGGGTTTCTATCTTACCTTCCTTCCAAATGTCCAAATCCTTTCTAATTTTCCAATTCAAATCCTGTTGGACAATGAAAGCCAGGCCTCCACGTCCCATTGACGAGCGACTTCGAGCAATTAGTTCATAACCTGGAAAGTTAAAGGACGAGAGAAGGGTATCTTACCCAAAAATGTTTCACATAATGCCGTTATATGTAAATTATTAGATCAGAAAATAAAATCAAAATCTCATGGTAAGAAGACGTTAAATGACAATTCCATGTGCATTCATCAAATCCAGACTCCTCCAAAGTCCAACTCCTCCAAAGAGAACCAAGATAACCAACTCCTCCTAACTCCTCCAAAGAGAACCAAATCCAGACCGGTCTAACTCCTGAAAACAAAACCAAGATTGCATTGCAAAACATTCTTTGGGATGCAATTATAGCATCTTACATCAGTTTACATTTCAGAGACAAAATACAAGAATAAACTGAAAGGCAAGTAATTTTTGTTTTCGCTCACACCTTTATCTTATCCTAGAAATTAATTTCGAGTCGTGCGAAGATTCTTGAAATTTGCGGTTCAAAATTGAAAATGTCCATTCTTATGCAACTACTCAAACTACTATTACTACTGCTGCTACAACTATTACTGTTACAACTACTGCTACTAGTAGTACTGAACCTAAAGGCATTACAGTGAAGTTTTTAGAGAATGTTGATGAGAATAGTGAACTAAATTGAGAAACAATATGTTCATGCTGGTTATTAATTAAATAAAAAAAACAAGTTTTTTAAACTGAAAGTAAGGAGCGACAATAAAACTTAAAACGAACAGAAATTATTCTCTATATGAAAGAGACTGTCCCCTCCTCAACGCCTCGCTCTTTACGCTAAAGTTTTTTATTGTTTTAAAAAATAAAGTTGTGAGACAGAGTCAAACTTTAGCGTAAAGAGCGAGGCGTTGAGGAGGGGACAGTCTCTTTCATATACAGAATAATTTCTGTTCGTTTTAAGTTTTATTGTCGCTCCTTACTTTCAGTTTAAAAAACTTTTTTTTTTTATTTAATTTTTGAACGTTTTTGAATAAATGCAGGTTTTGATCTTGGCTCACCGTACATGAATAATTAAAACAAAATTTTCATATTAATTTACTTTTATTTAGTTAAATGGCTTTCTCGAAACTTGTTTAATTTTATTTACGAACGTTTTTATTAGTAATAAATATACGTAACTTACGAATTAACTTACGTAACGAACTTCTATATTCATATATTTTTAATACATTTATTAGGGGGTTCGCCCTCTAGTCAATACCTTGCTCTTTAAGCGAAAGTTCAAATTTTGTTCCAATTCCTTAGAAATGACCGCTTAATCACAAAGGCCGTTAATTAGAATAAATAGCTCTTATGAAAGTACTAAAAAATCTTTGGCTTAAAGAGCGAGGCATTGACTACGGGGTGAACCCAATTATATATGTAATATTTTCTGTTCGTTTAAAGTTTCGATCCCTTCCCCCATGAAAACTTCCTTCATGGAAAGATCCTCCCACATAACCCCTGACCCACCCCCCCCACTACCAGGAAAAATCTCCCCTGAAAACGTCTGTATACTTCCAAATAACCAATACTATATGTTAACATTGGGTAAAGTTCATAACTTTCAGCCCTCCCCCCGGAAGTTCGGGGGATTAAGTCATCCTAAAAGACATACTTATAATATTTTCGAACATGCTGAACAAAATGGCTATCTCAAAATTTTGATCAGGTGACTTTGGGAAAAAATGAGCGTGGGAGGGGGCCTAGTTGCCCTCCATTTTTTTTGGTCACTTAAAAAGGGCACTAGAACTTTCAATTTCCATTACAATGAGCCCTTCCACGATATTCTAGGACAACTGGTTTGATACGATCACCCCTGGGGAAAAAAACAAAAACAAAAACAAACAAACAAATAAACACGCACCCGTGATCTTTCTTCTGGCAAAAAATGCAAAATTCCACATTTTTGTAGATGGGAGCTTGAAACCTCTACAGTAGGTTCTCTGATACGCGGAATATGATGGTGTGATTTTCATTAAGGTTCTATAACTTTTAGGGGGTCTTTCCCCCCTTTTTTGAAAATCAGCCAAATTTTCTCAGGCGTCCTAACTTTTGATGAGTAGGATTAAACTTGATGAAACTTATATATTTGAAATCAGCATTAAAATGTGATTCTTTTGATGTATCTATTTGTATCAAAATACCGTTTTCTAGAGTTTCGGTTACAATTGAGCCGGGTCGCTCCTTACTTACAGTTCGTTACCACGAACTGTTTGATGGCCGTAACAGCTATATCTCAGGAACAGCTAAGGTTGAAAATTTCGGTGCATGTTCAAAGGGATGTTGAACCAACCAAGAGGTACTATATGTATACTACCCCTTCTACTTCTACTACTACTATTAAGGCTAAGTGTATTAACGAGATATTTTCAAATAATGCTAGGGGGTGTGTTAAATGAATTGGAACACGCTGTATGTATGCAGGTCATCAAATGACCGTATCAGCAGTATATCAAGAATAGCTTTGAGGTTGAAAGTTTTTTAGGTTGAAACTTTCAGAGCATGGATAGGGGTAATTAAGCTTTTTAAAGAACAGTAAAGAGCTATATTAAACAAAAAATGAGCAGAAATAACGTCGAATAATTTTCCAAGCATAAAATTACCACAAATCACCATCAGCAAATAAAGAAGACCCAAATCGAGCAGAAACTACAATAAATCAAACAGTTCGTGGTAACAAACTGTAAGCAAGGAGCGACCCGGCTCAATGGTAACTGAAACTCTAAAAAACGGAATTTTGATACCAATAGATACATCAAAAGAGCCAGATTTTAATGTTGATTTCAAATATATAAGTTTCATCAAGTTTAGATTTACCCATCAAAAGCTACGCGCCTGAGAATATTTGGTTGATTTTAGAAAAAAGGGAGAAAGACCCCCTAAAAGTTATTTAACCTTAATGAAAATCACACCATCAAATTCAGCGTATCAGAGAACCCTACTGTAGAGGTTTCAAGCACCTATCTACAAAAATGTGGAATTTTGCATTTTTTGCCAGAAGAAAGATCACGGATGCGTGTTTATTTATTTTTTATTTTTTTTTCCACAGGGGTGATTATGGGGGTGATTTTTTTTTCCTAGGGTTTTTTTTGTTTTTTTTTGTTTTTTTTCCCAGGGGTATTATGTGGGAGGATCTAATAAAAACGTTCGTAAATAAAATTAAACAACTTTCGAGAAAGCCATTTAACCAAATAAAAGTAAAATCAATATGAAAATTTTGTTGTAATTATTCATGTACGGTGAGCCAAAATCAAAACCTGCATTAATTCAAAAACGTTCAAAAATTAAATAAAAAAACAAGTTTTTTTTTTAACTGAAAGTAAGGAACGACGTTAAAACTTAAAACGAACAGAAATTATTCCGTATATGAAAGGGGCTGTCCCCTCCTCAACGCCTTGCTCTTTACGCTAAAGTTTGACTTTCTCACTACTCTATTTTTTTTAAACTATAAAAAACTTTAGCGTAAAGAGCGAGGCGTTGAGGAGGGGACAGCCCCTTTCATATACGGAATAATTTCTGTTCGTTTTAAGTTTTAACGTCGTAGGGCTGCGAAGCGTGACGTCAATTCTTGGGCGGGAAATTCAAATGACGATGAAACGTGGATGCGTAGACACGTTTTTTCGGAACTTCGGGCGGATTGTTTTGGCCTAAAATATTTGTCGTAGATCCTACTAATCCACCAGAACGTTTTCACGTCAAAATAATACTAGGAATATTGACAATCAGTTGTTAGTTACAACTAGAAACCACGTTTCACGGTACTTTGAATTTCGCACCTTGCTTTTTACGTCATCACCACGCAGCCCTATGTTGTATAACTTAAAAACCGTGCTCCGGGATTTTTTTTTGAAATTTCGGGATTTTTTTTTTTAAGAAAAATCGGAATTTTATTTTTGAGCTGGTGGCAACGCTGCAAGTGTGGCAACGCTGCAAGTGTAATAGGAAAAAGTGACACCATCAGTGCCATCGTAGGGTTACCTAGTTTTTGCATGGATATCAACAACTTGCAGTCCTCCGTTCTTCTTCTTTAGGTACATATCAGTTGTTTTGAGTCTTAGGGGTTCTTTTCCTTGCCAAATAAACCCGTAAATGATTTTTTCCAAGTTTTAAAAGATCGCCTTTGAAGGTGCTGAAATATTCGACAGATACCGAATAACAGGCAAGCTGTATATATTTACATATTGCGCCCTTTAGAATATTTTATAAGTTTCCTTCCCTGTCCATTTTTAATGCCTCCGGCATGCCTCCGGAGGCATGCCTCCGTGCGTGCCTCTGTGCCCCATGCCTCCAGGTGTCCCTCAAAATGCCCAGTTGTTAACCCCTCGGAACAGAGTGAGATTACAAATCACGGAACAATAACTTAGAAAAAGCCCTTATCTATTATTAGAGGTGTTCTTTGTCTTTTATTTTAACCAAAAATAATTTTAGAAAATGCTTAAAATCTATAAGACGATCAGGAATAAAGTTACGTAATAAGTCAAATGTAAGACAAAAAGTAATTGTTATAAATAAGTAGAAGAATTCTAAAACTAACAAAAACTGAAATGGATAATAAAGTAGATAAGGTAAGGTTTAATTGAACAGGAATTACCACAAAAGAGTAGTAATTGCCGCTTTAAAGCATCTAAATACTAGAGAGCTATTCGTGCAATATTGAGAAACATTTTTATTTTGAAAAGTATGCCTTTTATTTGTCACAACATCAACAACAACGACACAAATAGAAATCAGAAGGCAAATAAGCTTAGCAAATAACAAATTACCACAAACAAGAAAGGGGCTACTGCACCCTCAAATTCTTTTAAAAGCCAATTTCATTTGTTATTTACTGAAAGCGATATGTGTCTCGTATACGTTTTAGATCCTCCTGGGCCTCAAAAGGCACCCAGGGCGTCTGAGAAGAGTGTCAAGTCGTTTCTTAGGCCTATGACCACGTTGATGTCTTTCCACTCTAGTTGTAAGAAGGTATGAAAGGGTCGTAAGTCGCTATTGTATGCACGGCAAAATTTTTGGTTCGGCCTTCTCTACGGAAGGCACTTTTGGTAGCCAAAGAGTGCTGACTTGGATATTCTGGATTTGACCGTTTGCAGCACACATCCAAAGTAACTCTATTGTCCGCTTTGCATGAGTCTCGATAAAGGACAGCTTACCTGTAATATTCTTTGCCTACTCCTTTGATACCTTCAGAATCCAGATAATGCCAAGTAGTCCCCGGACCCATATGTTTTCAAGAGACTAGGTTCCCCTCTCTTGATCTTGGCTGTGATGCCGTGTTTCTGATGCATAGAGTAGGGAGGGCACGGTATTTTTAAACATTCAAATTCTAACCTTGGGCTGGAGAGAGAAAGCGCTCGACCCCCATTTTTTTGTAGCTGGTTGAGGTGTTGAGGGTGCTGGTGTTTTATTTGTAGAGGCTTTAGTTTTAAAAATTATTTCGACCCAAACCGTTCGTTCTTTTTACCGGATCAAAACTTTACATAGCAACATGATAAATATGACAACGATAAATGTGACTTGTAAATAAAGTTGTGACTCAAAACATTGTGTTCTTTTTACTGGCTCAAGAGTTGACGTAGCAACAACATATAAATATGACAACGAACGAGGTGAATTATAAAGACCAAAGAGTAACGTGAATGGCTAAAAAGAAATGTGACGATTGTGTTGTATTTAAAGGTAAAACAACAAAAAAGAAATCACAAAAAAACAAAAACGAGGAATTGACAAATACGCTGGTCTGAAGAATAAGCTAAATTATTTGTCGCTTTCGCGCGTCGAAATCCACCTTAATATGCAGAGGAAAACGGTGAAATTTCATTTTGTGCGCTTTGGGACAGAAAAATTTCATTGGGAGAAAGTAAAAACACTTCTTCTGAAAATAGACATAGCAAACATTACAAATTTTAATTTTGCTCATTCCTGCGAAGCCACCAGCAAAATAACACCCAGATGGTGCAAATCTGGCTCATCTGGCAATACTGCTCCAAAACCGAGACATCATAGTATTCCCTTTCATTAGAGCACTTCGGGTACTGTTGGATTCATTTTGGTTTGAATGAAGCTGAAAAATGTAGTTCCGCCTTACAATTTGTTTACATGTTCGCTCATCAGACAAGTTTCTAGTATCTTTGTTTAAGTTGTAAAAAGACGTTTATTGTTTTTGCAGAGATGAAAATTGACATTCATACGCACATAATTCCGGAAACTTGGCCAAATCTTGAAAAGGTTAGTTACTTTTTTACATGTAGTTAAAATTTAACCAAATGTCATTAAGCTATATTACCTGCAAACGGCTAGGGTTAAGGTGATTCAAAAGCTGTTGTGGTAATTCCGTGTCAAGGCTACCCTTAAGAGAAACTACTTTATAAAACTCTAGAATACTTCTTACATTCGTAAAAGTGTTTTTCTGTAAATTAGCCCCCCCCCCCCCGTAGGGACGTAATTTACTATGGGGCAGGAGGCAATCGGGTACCCTTATTTATTGTGCCACCAACCCTCAAGAATTGAAGTTAGGTTAATCTTAATGATAAATACCAAAACATAATGAAAATATAATACTTTAGAAACAAATTTGGGCTATTTATTTGCACATTAGGGGGAGGGCTTAGCCTAACACCCACCCCGCTAATATGCAAATATTTAGCCCAAATCATATAATTCCAATGTATTCTGTCATCAGCCACTTGTTTTCCACTGAGCATAAGCTAATTGTTTCTTAATACAGACAGATAAAACCGGTTTGTCCTCGAGTTTTACACAGTGTAAACTTGGGTGTTGGTGGTATAATACATAAGTACCGGCAACCGTCCCCTAGACACCATGGTGTACCCACCCCCCCCCCCCCCCCCAACCCTCCAATTATCCCCCTCCCAGCTGAAATTTAGTTTCTTAAAAATCTTGTCAAACTAAGATAAGCCTGCGTAATTCAAACATCCACAGGAACGGGTCAGTTTTCTTTTGTATGTCTGCATTTATGGTACTATATGGCTTGTTTTTCAGTTTTCAACTTATTTACCTGCAATAGGCTAGGTTCGAGATGATTCAAAAGCTGTTGTGGTAATACTTTGTCAAGCCTACCCTTAAAATTATCTACGGTATGCTATTTATGTATTATCCCGTCCACACTCAAGAGGTTTGATCTGTTTGATCTGTTTAAAACCGGTTTTCCTGTGTACACTCTCTGATAATCAGCTTAGCTAGTGTGAGATAAACTACTGTGCTGGCATGTTTTAATTAAATATTTAATATACAGAGTTGGTTAGGTATTTAATATAATTCGTTCTGGGCGGCCAGCTTTCCATAATTTTCTGTTGTAGTTTCCATAATTTTGTTACTAAAGTATTATATTTTCATCATATTTAGGTATATTTCATTCTGATTAACCTAACTTTACTTCTTGAGTGTGGTCGGCATAACACGTAAGTACCTTATCTACTTTATAAAATTCTAAAATACTTACTTATAACATTCCTAAGAGTGATTCACTGTACGTTACCTCCTCCCCCTCCAATGGTCAAATATATCGCAAGTTATGCATTCTCCATCATTTTTCCAAAACAAAACATAAATTTTGGAAACAAACGTGAAAGATCCGCCAAGGATCAGTTCTGAACGTTTGCGCGTAGATAAATTTCACTTCTTACCCCGCCATTGCTACAAATGCCATTTTTTTAACGGCATTAAAAGTAATTTAACGGCAAACGAGCTGCGTCGACGACATGAAATGACGGGAAAGTTTACGGAGAAAAGTCGGTACTGGTGCATAGTGAGGACACTTTTATATATTGTACAATGAAACTACGACAACTCCTTTGATACGAAGTGCCCTGGTCTAAACAAAAGGAAAAAAAATAGTACATTGTACCCACATCGATCTCTACTATAAAAATGTCAAGCCTTCCAATCACTTTCGACTATTAAAAGGGCACTAGCCATTTCAATTTCCAATCGAATTGGAAACTTGAAATTCGATTGGAAAGATGAGTTTCCAATCGAATGAGCCCTTTTTGAAGTTTCTTCGACGATACTTTCTATGAAAACCTTACTTGCCCCCAGGGCATAACTTAAAACCCTTGCCCTGAGGGCTGTGGCTGGGTTGTCATCCTCAAAGACCTAGTTTCCAGAACTTTCAACTAGGTTGAACAAAATGGCAATATCAAAATTTTGATTGGATGTGTTTGGATAAATGGTGGGCGTTAGAGGGGGGGGTTAGTTGCCCTCCAATCACTTTCGACTATTAAAAAGGGCACTAGTCATTTCAATTTTCAATCAAATGAGTCCTTTTTGAATTTTCTTCGACGACGCTTTCAATGAAAACCTTATTTGCCCCCAGGGCATAACTTATAACCCTTGCCCTGAGGGCTGTGGTTGGGTTGTCATCCTCAAAGACCTAGTTTCCAGAACTTTCAAATACGTCGAGCACAATAGCTGTCTCAAACTTTTGATTGGATGTGTTTGGAGAAAAGGTGGTCGTGAGAGGGGGGTTCCCTGAAATCACTTTCGACCACTAAAAAGGGCACGAGACCCTTGAATTTCCAATCGAATGAGCCCTTTTTCAAGTTTCTACGACGAAAATTTCAATAAAAACGTATACAGCCCCAGGGTATAACTTATAACCCTTGCCCTGAAGACTGTGGGGGAGTGTCCTGTTCAAAGGTATAATTCTTCCTGAACTTTAAACTGCGTGGAACAAAATCGCTATCTCAAGATTTTGATTAGATGTGTTTGGGGAAAATTTTGGGCGTGGAAGGGGTGTTAGTTGCATTCCAATCACTTTCGACTATTAAAAATGGCACTAGCCATTTCAATTTCGAATCGAATAAGCCCTTTTTGAAGTTTCTACGACAACGCGTTCTATAAAAAACCTTATATGCCCCCAGGGCATAACTTACAACCCTTGCCTTGAGGGTTGTAGGGTGTTCTCATCCTCAAAGACCTAATTTCCATAACTTTCAACTACGTTGAACAAAATGGCTGTCTTAAAATTTTGATTGGATGTGTTTGGGGAAAGGTGGGCGTGAGAGGGGGGATAGTTGCCCTCCGATCACTTTCGACTATTAAAAATGGCACTAGCCCTTTGAATTTCCAATCAAATGAGCCTTTTTTGAAGTTTCTACGACAACGCGTTCTATAAAAACCTTATATGCCCCAGGGCGTAACTTACAACCCTTGCCTTGAGGGCTGTGGGCAGTGTCCTCCTCAAAAACATAATTTCTATCTGGAAATCAACTACGCTGAACAAAATGGCTATCTCAAAATTTTGATTGGATGTGTTTCGGGAAATAGTGGGCGTGGAAGGGGTCTTAGTTGCCTTCCAATCACTTTCGACTATTAAAAAGGGCACAAGCCACTCCAATTTCCAATTGAATGAGCCCTTTTCGAAGTTTCTACGACAAATTCTTCGATACGAAGTGCCCTGGTCTAAAGGAAAAAATAATAAATAATACATTGTGCCAACATCTTTCTTATATGCCCCAGGGCATAACTTAAAACCCTTTCTCTGAGGGTTGTGGGGGAGTGATCTCAAAAACATATTTTCTATCTGGAAATCAACTACGCTGAACAAAATGGCTATTTCAAAGTTTTGATTGGATGTGTTTCGGGAAATTGTGGGAGTGAAAGGGGTGTTAGTCTCCTTCCAATCACTTTCGACCATTAAAAAGGGAACAAGCCACTCCAATTTCCAATTGAATGAGCGCTTTTCGAAGTTTCTATGACAACTTCTTCGATATGAAGTGCCCTGCTCTAAAGGAAAAAAAATAATACATTGTGCCAACATCGTTCTTATATGCCCCCAGGGCATAACTTAAAACCCTTGCCCTGAGGGTTGTGGGGGAGTGGTCTCCTCAAAAATATATTTTCTATCTGAAAATCAACTACACTGAACAAAATGGCTATCTCAAAATTTTGATTGGATGTGTTTGGGGGAATGATGGGCGTGGGGGGGGATAGTTGCCCTCCAATCACTTCCGACTATTAAATCCGATCCTATTTCCAATCGAATGAGCCCTTCTCGAAGTTTCTACGATAACTCCTTCGATACGAAGTGCCCTGGTATGGAAAACCAAAAAAAAAAAAAAAAATAATACATTGTGCCAAATTCGTTCTTTGATTAGACAGCACGATTGCGCTGCCTATGATTGAAAGTCCTAGTTCAGTTTTTGAGAGCTAGAAGATATCCGAGGGCAACTGCCCCCCCCCAAAAAAAACACCCTTTCCCCCCAGCCTATCTGATAACATTTTTAAAGTACTCATTTCATTAAAAATAGTTCAAAGGTCAAATAAGAAAAAACAATATGTCGACGCAACCCCCCAAGGCCCGAAGGCAGGCGTTGTAAGTATTGCTCTGGAGGCGTATAGATAGATAGATAATTTATTCAGCCACTAGGCCATACACAAACATGACAAAATTATATAAGACAACATCCAGCATACACTTAAATACATGGTATAACTACTAACAACAGACAAAAACCTTAAAACCAATATTTACATCTTTTTAAACCCTCTTTTATAAATCCAGTCACTGCTATAATCGTCTCCCGGGATGAAGATTTAAGGATCCCAGGAAAAACACTTCCCCATCACCTAAATACTTCAATCTCAAATCTGAAAGCCCCTGGCACACCGTCAAAAAATGGAGCAAATTTTCTTCCTCCATACCACATAAAGAGCAAGTATAACATGATTTCGGGCCCTGAGCATTTCTTTCAAATACTTTCAATCTACTTTTTAAAGGCAAACCATTCGCTCGGACCTGGAACCACAGACGCAAGTTTTCCGGTGGTAAATTCAGCCTAAAATAATATTCTAGTCCAAAAGACTCTTTTATCTTAGAATACTTGCGCAATGTTTCAGATTTTCGAATCTATTCATGCCAGAGTTGGATCTCTTGATCCCCCTTAATATGTTTTAGCTTCCGATAAATATCCTCTGGATCGCCTGTTTTACCAAGACCTTCATTCCAAGCGTATGAAAGTCCGGCTTTATCAAGGAGAACTTTAACATGGAACGGCCACGATCTTTTTCTACCTTGCTGCAATAATTCAAAATATGCGGCTTTCATAAGCCTCTAATCTGGTAGTTGGATAATTTTCAGCCAAAATTTTACTACTTGTAGTAACCTTTCTTTATACAGCGAAAACAAACCTAGATCTCCCTTAAGAGCCTGTGTATGAGTTGTAGCATGTACCCTAACCAACCTTTTATAATATTGTAGTTGAACCATTTCTAATTGCGGGATCACCTCATATCCCTAAAGCTCCACACCATAATGAATAGTACGGCGAATTTTCGATTGAAATAAATACTTATGCATTTTAATATTTTTAATTTCATTTAAAGCTGAATGCCTTATAACTGCTGAAGAAACCGCTTTACCTCTACCCACCATTCCCTTCACATGATCCTTTCAATATCTTTATTATTTAATACAAACCCTAAATACTTAAAAGTTGTACTTTTTGCAACTCATACCCTTATATAAAAATTTATCATTATTTTTATTTGTCCCAAAAACTACAATTTTAGTCTCTTGGATATTTAATCTCATTTTCTTTTTTTCCAAATAAACATCTAATATGTTCAACAATATTTGCAAATCTTCGGTGTTTCTAGCTATCAGCGCCGCATCATCCGCAAATAACAACAGAGACAAAGCTAAATTTCCTAAAGTCACTGTTGGCGCCCATTTTTCCTTGAAAAACTCAACAATATCATTAATATATAAACAAAATAGCCTCGGTGACAAGGTGCTACCCTGTTTAACTCCTACCTCGCAACTAAATAAATCCGAAAACCCTTTCCCTGCCACCTTAACCATTCCTCTTGTTAGCCTATACATATCACACAATAGTCGAACAAAAATACGGGGCAGTCCTATCCTCAACAATTCTACGCACAACAAAATCCTATCAACACTATCGAATGCTCTCTCAAAATCTACGAAAGCTACCAATAAATTACTCTTACCTCTACTATACTTTTCTATTAACGCCTTAAGTACAAATACCCTGTCAACTGTGCTATATCCTTCCTGAATCCACCTTGTTCCTCACGAATTATTCAATTCTGTTTCAACCAATTAGCTAGCCTATTATCGATCACTTTCTCTAGAATCTTACTTAAACATGGTACCAGAGCTATAGGCCTCTAGTTGCAATGCAACCTCGGATCCCCTTTTTTAAATAACGGTAAAATCAAAGACGTCTTCCGTTCTGAAACCCAAATTCCTGATGAAAGCACACTATTAAACAGCAGTATAAAAATTGGCATAAATAAACTTGAAAACTTTTTATATAAACGAGTTGGAATTCCGTCAATTCCAGGAGCTGTTCCTCCATCCAATTTCCTTAACACATGTGCAACCTCCTCAATATCTACCTCTTCTGTTAACGAATAATCTTCCTCCCTCATAGGGTAATTATATTCCTCCCAAATATTCCCAAATTCTTCATCACACCACTTACTAAGATATCCTTCTTCTTTACTTGCGAAATGTTCCGGCCAGCTATTTGGATCCGGGATTCCCTCTGGCGCTTTTCCTTGTCTTTGGTTTACCCTTCTCCAGAATTCCTTCATATTACTCTCCAAGTAAAAACGGCTCATTTGCTCGATTTGACGTGTATTAAAATCTCTTTTCTTTACTTTTATTAATCTCTTATGGCATCTCCTAACCTCGCGAAACCTAACCAATAGTGTTGCTTTCTCAACCCCATTTCTAGCTTGCTTTACCCGATTTAGGGCCTCTGCTAACAAATTTTTACTACTTAAACAATCAAGGTCATAAAAACTTTTACTAACTGGTTTTAATGAACTCAATACTGGCGCTGATAGCTCCAGTAATAACGTATTAAAATTAGCTTCTAATTCATCACTAGTATCACTACTTAACCTTAGCTGCTCTAGTCTCCGACAAACCTGCTCTTTACTAAATATAGCGCTCAATGCATTCTGTTCGCTCTCACTCCACTCTCTCTTTAGCTGTCTACTTGGTGAAGTATACCTAAACTGCAAAGAACTATAGTCATTAACTCTACACTCAAGGCCTAAGCTTAACTTAATCAGTAGGTGGTCAGACAGCTGAATATTCAAAACTTCAACATTCAGTGATTCCGCATCCAAACAAAGGTCAACCAAAACATAATCCATAATACTAGGCCTCAAACCCGAAATGCAAGTATAATCACCCCTTGACTTATCCACCCCAAACCTCCCATTTCCAATCCCAACTCCAGTCTCCGAACAAAGTGCCAGGAGTTTCGCACCCCAAACATTAACTTTTCTTTTATCATCCATGCTCTTTCTGGGATTCTATACATATGAGGAACAACATCATAAACGGCCGGTATATCAATAACAGGTAGCTCAACCAAATCAGCTTTATAAGCATTAAAGTCTCCTAGCAGCAATATTTTATGGGACATTAATTTACTACGAAAAATTGTAGCTTGTTTTCCTAATATAGACCATGTATCCTCTGCAGTATATGAGCTAGATTGCGGTGGGGCATACGCTGCACAAACCAACAATTTCAGAACTGAGTGACATACCAATCTAATCCAAACAAGGTTTTCTGATTCACTTTTCAACTTTTTTAAAGACAAAAAAGAATTATTTTTTAAAAGCACTAAGATACCACCGTAATGCCGGGAGTTCCTTGACACAGAACGAGCAACATGTTCGGTTATGAAACCGCGAAAAAGATGGCACTTCATCACCACTGTGCCATGACTCTACTAACGCAACAAAATAAAATTTTGTTATTTCAAGTTCCACTTCACCTTTTTTTATTCCTTAGTCCTTGAACATTTCAAGACACAAATTTGACCACGTTTTCTCCCGTATAGCCGCGGTACCGCTAATTTATGTTTATACTTTGATCAGCTGCAAGATTGAATGGTGTCTCTGGAGGAATTCTCTGTGATTCACTGAAATCGATCCTGTAGTAGTCTTTACGTGTGTTATAAGTCGATCTTCCTATATTACCACGGTACGGGCTACCACCACTAGTATCACCTCTTCCCCGGCCACCACGAAGATTTTTTGGAGGATTCCTCAGTAGATCATCGGGACTGATTATTTATGCACCCTTGGTCGCTGGGGCATGGCTTGCGCATCCACAACTGTACCGGTATCGCTGTCTTCACTACCGGAATTTTCTCCCCCTGAACTTTCAAAGTAGGGCTGATTTACTGCATTGGTTTTTATGGTTTTTATGGAAGGGATGCTCGTACAAACTTCAGAGAGGGTTCATTTGATTGGAAATTGAAATTTCTCATTCACTTTTTAAGATTCCAAAGAGATCGGAGGGCAACTAGCCTCCCCCTACACGCCCTAAATGCATCAGATAAAAATTTTGGGATAGCCATTTTGTTACAAATAGTTCACTGTTCAGTTAACAAGAACTTCGGTATCGACACATCCCCCCAGGGCCCGAGGGTAGGCGTTGTAAGTTATACCCTGGGGGCATACATGGTTGTTATAGAAGGGATACTCGTATAACCTTTATAGAGGGCTCATTTGATTGGAAATTGAAAGTTGTAATTCACTTTTTAAGAGCAAAAAGTGATCGGAGGGCAGTTAGCCTCACCCCACACTAAGTTAGGTATAAATAACACTGGACTTTTGGTAAACTTGACCTAGATTCTTCATATTCCGTGAGGACATAAACTGGATTGAACTTTGAATCTAATTGGATTGCGCAACAAGTGAAACTGAGTGCATTAAGAGATTAAGAAATATTATTAATTTTGAGCATTCAAAGAGTGTAGACGTAAAGTGATTTAATAAGACATTAACGTAACCCTAATTGGTGAGTAGGAGAGGGGCAGATCCTCCCGTCAATCAGAATCAATACTTTTCCTTTTAATAATGCCTAAATATTATTGTCCTGAATGTAGAAACTCAGCAACCAGTAAGACAATTCAGTGCACTAAATGCAGCCAATGGACGGCACCCCAAATGTGCAAAGAAGACTTAAGAGAGAAATTACAGAAATGGCTTTGCTTAAAACTGTGATTTTCCCACTTCCCCTTTGATTGCAAGTGATGAAAAACTTTCTGGCAAAGTTACGCAAAAAGCAAGCCCTAGATCTGTTGTGAAAAACACGCCTATAGTTACTCCCAGGTCCTCCAATCCCCAAGCAAAGACAATAACTAGGCCCAGCATAAAACAGAAAACTCCCTGTGTCGATTTTGGAGAATATATACGAGAAATTTCAACGTTAAGAAATAAGTGCTCTACCCTTGAGAATGAACTTTTAGCCCGTGATTCTGTTATCGATAAGCTTGACAATAAAGTCAAGTCTGTTTCTGAAAAGCTTGCGATTGGTATACAAGAATGCCGTAAGTTAGACATTTTAGTCGACGAAAAAAAACAACAACAATCGATTCTCTGAAGATGCAGATAAATCAGTTTCAAAACCGGTTTCCGCTGGATCAAATCCCAAGCGGCCATGAACTTGGTACCCAACCAGCCGCCCAAAATAACCAACGCGAAATGAATGCTGTAAGTGTGGCGTCAGTTAAATCGGATGTGCCCCTTCCAAGTGCGGTAAATAATAATACTGATATACATAGCCGCAAGTGATGAGAATAATGTGATTCCGATTGACAAGTTACAGGAAGAGGACTTAGATATCATTTTCGAGAAAATAATCAAGCCACCATGTAAAAGAGAGTGTTGCTTCTTTCGGAATGGTTTTTGCAAGAGGGGAGCTAGTTGCGAATTTGCTCATGAAAATAAAGTGACTCCGATAAACAAAAATACAGTTTGACCTTGCCCTGAACAGCCCAAGTCAAATGGGGTGTGTAAATTTTTCGAAGAAGGAGCATGTAAATTTGGTATTCACTGCCGGTTCCTACATCCATGTTATAGTTTCCTTGCCAAGTCATGTAGTAGTATTGAATGTGTCCTTGATCATATAAAGATGTGCCCTCGTTTTAGATGCTTAGATGAAAATTGTACACTAGCGCATTTTAACCGTACTGACCCAAGCTCATCAAAAAACGCCCACCTTCGACGACGCAAACAGCAGAAAATCCAAAACAAACCCTCTTGGGGTCTAGAAAAGAGGGGACACTCTTGGGTTCAAACGCAGGTCCACCTTCCTGGGGAATCCAGCAACCCTTTTCGGTACACCACCCCTCCTATGACACATCTCAGGAGCCTCTTAGCTCCCTCCTCCTCCCCCACCTATCCATTTTCATCAACAGCCAATCAACAACCAGCCCCGTCCTTATTCTATTCCCCCTCCCCTTTCCCTGCAGAAGGAAAAAATTGTTGGTGACTTCAGTTTAAATAATCCTGTTACTGCCCCAGTCGCGATAGGGGGCAAGAAATTCCAAAATAAACCTTTTTCCCGGGAGTTTCACGACAAACGTTACGTATTTCCTTCTTTCCTTTACAGCAATGCCGAAAGTTTAAATCTAGAGAAATTTACTGAACTTCAGACTACGGCTCAAATGCTTGGCTCTTCCGTTATCTGTGTTTCCGAGGTCCACCGGCAAGATCTTAATTTATTGAGGGTTCCTAACTTTTCTTCTTTTATTAAACTTCGGCCTGATGACCATCCTCTTGGGAAAAAAGGAGGAGGAATTATGACACTCGTGCACGAATATTTTAAACCTCAGCTTTTAAATATACCTTTTCTTGAAGATAATGATGAAATTATTTGGGTCAAAGCCCAACCTAAGCGACTCCCTAGGCCGCTCTCTGCCATATCAGAGTGCGTTTTCTATTATTCACCTGGTCAGCCAGCTGCAGCAAGAAAAGCTTTTTGGGAGAAGCTGCAGGAATCGACAGATTACGTCCAGAGAACTCACCCATATTTTGGAGTAGCAATGCTAGGAGATACTAAGGAACTCGATAGCAAATCGCTGGCCAGGTCACTTAACCTTAAAACTCTAGTCGATTTCCCAACAACTAAGGGGAATACTTGTCTGGATGTAATCCTGACAAATGTTTCGGAATATTACCAGAATCCAAGTAAACTAGCACCACTTGGTGGAAGTTATCATTATATGTTACAGTGGAACCCCTTGGAAAAAGTAAAAATTAAATATTCAGTAACCGAAGTTACTTCAAGGCCGATCACTGACCATGGTCTGCCGCAATTCGGTGACTGGATAACAAGAGAAAACTGGGTCGCAGTCTCTTCAGCTAAAGACTTGGATTCCCAAGTAGAAGAATTCCATAATAAGGTAAATTCAAAATTTCTCGAGTGCTTTCCCGAACGTAAGACTAAATTCCTTTCTAGTAATAAACCATACGTAAATTCAAAAATAAAGCAACTGATAAAACATAAATTGCATCTAATACGAAAAGGTCAAGTGAACCAAGCAAAACAGTTGGCAAACCAAATAAAATGGAAAATTAAAAAGGCACAAGCAAATTACTATGAAAATAAAGTTGACCATCGTTTGGAGTCCAAACCGTCGCAGTTTTTCAGTAAAGTAAAAAGTCTGACTGGGAAAAGTTCCCAACCAGTTGAATTCATGAAGGAGGAGCCTCTAGAGAAAACCGCGAATGATTTAAATGCCCATTTTGCTTCAATTGTGCAGTCTTACCCCCTTCTTCCACCCGAGAATCCTCCAGTAAGTTTAACTACTCCTTCAGATGATAATTTAATTGCTGATATTTCATCGGCAACTATAATCCGTAAAATCTCTTCGTTAAAAAGAACTTCCGTTGCCCCTTTTGACATTCCAGTTGCTCTCATTAAAGCATTTGCTAAAGAATTATCATTTCCCCTTCAGATAATTTTCAATAATATAACAAAAACAGGATATTTTCCAAAGAAATGGAAGAAAGGGTTTATTACTCCCATTCCAAAGAAAGGAGCAGCTAATGATTTCTCTGGTGTCCGGCCGATCACAGTTACGTCAGTTTTTAGCAGAATATTCGAAAGCTATGTTGCCGCATGGCTGAAAAATTATCTTTTGAAAGTAACTGATCGAAAGCAATTTGGTAATCCCTAAGTGTTCGACAGTTCATTACCTCGTTAATTTAATTGATTTTATTTTAAAACACCTGGATGAACCTGGAAAATGGATAAATTTAATTGCAATTGATTTCAGAAAAGCATTTGACCTTGTTGATCACAAAATCCTTTTAAAAAAAATGGCGGAAAAAAATATACCCAGCTTTATTA
Organism: Artemia sinica; assembly: GCA_027921565.1. Taxonomy (NCBI): domain Eukaryota; kingdom Metazoa; phylum Arthropoda; class Branchiopoda; order Anostraca; family Artemiidae; genus Artemia; species Artemia sinica. Next base: position 14,860,470 of record CM051256.1, on the reverse strand, counting down.
TTAAAAGCATCAAGAGCTTCTTAACAAATAGAGAGCAAACTGTGAAGTATAAAGACCAATTTTCCACTTCTCTGCCAGTTTTTTGTGGAATTCCACAAGGAACTGTGATCGGGCCGCTGGGCTTCCTCCTCATGATAAATGAAATTGCTGCTGAGCTGGAGGACAGATGGAAATACGTTGACGACTTGTCCTTAAAGGAAATCGTATCTAAGGATTCGAAGAGCAATGCTGCTGGTTTCATCGACCAAGTTACCTCAGAGGCGGCTGAACTAAACATGGTCGTGAATAAAGACAAATGCTCGGTCACGACATTTTCTTTTCTTCAGAATACTCAACCGTCTTTCGAACCTCCTATCGCTTCCGAGCTAATAAGCCATAAAAGAACTTTACTTGGTGTGGCGATTTCTTCTGACCTCTCATGGCGGGAGAATACAAAGACAATTGTAAAAAAAAGCTAACCGGCGCAATCCAAATGCTAAAAACACTGAAAAAATTTCGAGTTCCTAAGGACAAGCTGAAACTAATATTTCACACTTTCATCCGCCCTTTAGTTGAATATGCTTGTCCGGTTTGGCACTTTGCCCTTACCCAGGATGAAATTGATAAAATAGAACGAGTTCAGAAGAGGTCACTGCAAATAATTTATGGCTGTTCCCCTCTACCTTACTCCTTTTACCTCAAGGAATTTAAACTTGAATCCCTTTCTTCCCGCCGAGGAAAATTATGCCAAAGATTTGGCTCCTCCCTCCTTCAACATCCCATCTACCGGTCATTCCTTCCCCCACCTTTTGTCCCTATAAGATCTCGTCCCCCAAGGGAAGTGGCTGAGAAGGTTCCGGAACTAACCCCAGTCCACTGTAACACCATGTGCTACAGTAAAAGCTTTGTGCCAAGCTTTTGTGAAATATTACAATGATCTCTAGTGTTTTTATTGTTTAGTTTACTCTATCCTGACGAAGTTTTATCAGATAATTTATTCTCAATCTCAACTGTTTTTATCCTTTAGTTGATTTATCCTGACGAAGTTTTATCAGACAACTTAATTTTGCTAATGATGACTAAGAGACATCATATTTGGGCTTTGCCCACGAGAGCTATGTCTTGTTTTTGAATTAAATGAATTTGAATTAGTTGTGGATGCGCAAGCTATGCCCCAGCGACCAAGAGTGCGTAAGGGTGCATAAATAATCAGTCCCGATGATCTAGTGAGGAATCCTCCAAAAAATGTTCGTGGTGGCCGGGGAAGAGGTGATACTAGTGGTGGTAGCCCGTACCGTGGTAATATAGGAAGATCGACTTATAACACACGTAAAGACTACTACAGGATGGATTTCAGTGAATCACAGAGAATTCCTCCAGAGACACCATTCAATCTTGCAGCTGATCAAAGTATAAACACAAATTAGCGGTACCGCGGCCATACGGGAGAAAACGTGGTCAAATTTGTTTCTTGAAATGTTCAAGGACTAAGGAATAAAAAAAGTAAAGTGGAACTTGAAATAACAAAATTTTATTTTGTTGCGTTAGTAGAGTCATGGCACAGTGGTGATGAAGTGCTATCTTTTCGCGGTTTCATAACCGAACATGTGCCCGTTCTGTTTCAAGGAACTCCCGGCATTACGGTGGTATCTTAGCGCTTTTAAAAAATAATTATTTTTTGTCTTTAAATAAGCTGAAAAGTGAATCAGAAAACCTTGTTTTGATTATATTGGTATGTCACTCAGGTCTGAAATTGTTGGTTTGTGCAGCGTATGTCCCACCGCAATCTAGCTCATATACTGCAGAGGATACATGGTCTATATTAGGAAAAGAAGCTACAATTTTTCGTAGTAAATTTATGTCCCATAAAATATTGCTGCTAGGATACTTTAATGCTTATAAAGCTGATTTGGTTGAGCTACCTGTTGTTGATATACCGGCCGTTTATGATGTTGTTCCTCATATGTATAGAATCCCAAGAAAGAGCATGGATGATAAAAGAAAAGTTAATGTTTGGGGTACGAAACTCCTGGCACTTTGTTCGGAGACTGGAGTTGGGATTGGAAATGGGAGGTTTGGGGTGGATAAGTCAAGGGGTGATTATACTTGCATTTCGGGTCTGAGTCCTAGTATTACTGATTATGTTTTGGTTGACCTTCGTTTGGATGTGGAATCACTGAATGTTGAAGTTTTGAATATTCAGTTGTCTGACCACCTACCGATTAAGTTAAGCTTAGGCCTTGAGTGTAGATTTAATGAATATAGTTCTTTGCAGTTTAGGTATACTTCACCAAGTAGACAGCTAAAGAGAGAGTGGAGTGAGAGCGAACAGAATGCATTAAGCGCTATATTTAGTAAAGAGCAGGTTTGTCGGAGACTAGAGCAGCTAAGGTTAAGTAGTGACACTAGTGATGAATTAGAAGCTAATTTTAATACGTTATTACTGGAACTATCAGCGTCAGTATTGAGTTCATTAAAACCAGTTAGTGAAAGTTTTTATGACCTTGATTGTTTAAGTAGTAAAAATTTGTTAGCAGAGGCCCTAAATCGGGTAAAGCAAGCTAGAAAGGGGTTGAGAAAGCAACACTATTGGTTAGGTTTCGCGAGGTTAGGAGATGCCATAAGAGATTAATAAAAGTAAAGAAAAGAGATTTTAATACACGTCAAATCGAGCAAATGAGCCGTCTTTACTTGGAGAGTAATATGAAGGAATTTTGGAGAAGGGTAAACCAAAGACAAGGAAAAGCGCCATTGGGAATCCCAGATCCAAATAGCTGGCCGGAACATTTCGCAAGTAAAGAAGAAGGAGATCTTAGTAAGTGGTGTGATGAAGAATTTGGGAATATTTGGGAGGAATATAATTACCCTATGAGGGAGGAAGATTATTCGTTAACAGAAGAGGTAGATATTAAGGAGGTTGCACATGTGTTAAGGAAATTGGATGGAGGAACAGCTCCTGGAATTGATGGAATTCCAGCTCGTTTATATAAAAAGTTTTCAAGTTTATTTATGCCAATTTTTATACTTCTGTTTAATAGTGTGCTTTCATCAGGAATTTGGGTTTCAGAACGGAAGACGTCTTTGATTTTACCGTTATTTAAAAAAAGGGATCCGAGGTTGCATAGCAACTATAGGCCTATAGCTCTGGTACCATGTTTAAGTAAGATTCTAGAGAAATTGATCGATAATAGGCTAGCTAATTGGTTGAAAAAGAATCGAATAATTCGTGAGGAACAAGTTGGATTCAGGGAAGGATATAGCACAGTTGACATGGTATTGTACTTAAGGCGTTAATAGAAAAGTATAGTAGAGGTAGGAGTAATTTATTGGTAGCTTTTGTAGATTTTGAGAGAGCATTCGATAGTGTTGATAGGATTTTGTTGTGCGTAGAATTGTTGAGGAGAGGACTGCCCCGTATTTTTGTTCGACTATTGTGTGATATGTATAGGCTAACAAGAGGAATGGTTAAGGTGGCAGGGAAAGGGTTTTCGGATTTATTTAGTTGCGAGGTAGGAGTTAAACAGGGTAGCACCTTGTCACCGAGGCTATTTTGTTTATATATTAATGTTATTATTGAGTTTTTCGAGGAAAAATGGGCGCCAACAGTGACTATAGGAAATTTAGCTTTGTCTCTGTTGTTATTTGCGGATGATCCGGCGCTGATAGCTAGAAGCACCGAAGATTTGCAAATATTGTTGAACATATTAGATGTTTGTTTGGAAAAAAAGAAAATGAGATTAAATATCCAAGAGACTAAAATTGTAGTTTTTGGGACAAATAAAATAATGATAAATTTTTATGTAAGGGTATTGAGTTGAAAAAAGTACAACTTTTAAGTATTTAGGGTTTGTATTAAATAATAAAGATATTGAAAGGATCATGTGAAGGAAATGGTGGGTAGAGGTAAAGCGGTTTTCTTCAGCAGTTTTAAGGAATTCAGCTTTAAATAAATTTCAATCGAAACTAAAGTATTTATTTATAAAGTATTTATTTCAATCGAAAATTCGCCGTACTATTCATTATGGTGTGGAGCTTTAGGGATATGAGATGATCCCGCAATTAGAAATGGTTCAACTACACTATTATAAAAGGTTGGTTAGGGTACATGCTACAACTCATACACAGGCTCTTAAGGGAGATCTAGGTTTGTTTTCGCTGTATAAAGAAAGGTTGCTACAAGTAGTAAAATTTTGGCTGAAAAATTATCCAACTACCAGATTAGAGGCTTATGAAAGCCGCATATTTTGAATTATTGCAGCAAGGTAGAAAAAGATCGTGGCCGTTCCATGTTAAAGCCCTCCTTGATAAAGCCGGACTTTCATACGCTTGGAATGAAGGTCTTGGTCCAACAGGCGATCCAGAGGAAATTTATCGGAAGCTAAAACATATTAAGGGGGATCAAGAGATCCAACTCTGGCATGAATAGATTCGAAAATCTGAAACCTTGCGCAAGTATTCTAAGATAAAAGAGTCTTTTGGACTAGAATATTATTTTAGGCTGAATTTGCCACCGGAAAACTTGCGTCTGTGGTTCCAGGTCCGAGCGAATGGTTTGCCTTTAAGAAGTAGATTGAAAGTATTTGAAAGAAATGCTCAGGGCCCGAAATCATGTTATACTTGCTCTTTATGTGGTATGGAGGAAGAAAATTTGCTCCATTTTTTGACGGTGTGCCAGGGGCTTTCAGATTTGAGATTGAAGTATTTAGGTGATGGGGAAGTGTTTTTTCCTGGGATCCTTAAATCTCCATCCCGGGAGACGATTATAGCAGTGAATGGATTTATAAAAGAGGGTTTAAAAAGATGTAAATATTGGGTTTAAGGTTTTTGTCTGTTGTTAGTAGTTATACCATGTATTTAAGTGTATGCTGGCTGTTGTCTTATATAATTTTGTCATGTTTGTGTATGGTCTAGTGGCTGAATAAATTATCTATCTATCTATATGCCCCCAGAGCAATACTTACAACGCCTGCCTCCGGGCCTTGAGGGGTTGCGTCGACACATTGGTTTTTCTTATTTGAACTTTGAACTATTTTTAATGAAATGAGTATTTTAAAAATGCTATCGGATAGGCTTGGGGGAAAAGGGTGTTTTTTCGGGGGGGGGGGGCAGTTGCCCTCGGATATCTTTTAACTCTTAAAAAGTGAATTAGGACTTTCAATCATAGGCAGCGCAATCGTGCTGTCTAAGTAAAGAACGAATTTGGCACAATGTATTATTATTATTATTTTTTTTTTTTTGGTTTTTCCATACCAGGGCACTTCGTATCGAAGGAGTTATCGTAGAAACTTCGAGAAGGGCTCATTCGATTGGAAATCGGATTGGATTTAATAGTTGGAAGTGATTGGAGGGCAACTAGCCCCCCCACGCCCACCATTCCCCCAAACACATCCAATCAAAATTTTGAGATAGCCATTTTGTTCAGCGTAGTTGATTTCCAGATAGAAAATATGTTTTTGAGGAGATTACTCCCCCACAACCCTCAGAGAAAGGGTTTTAAGTTATGGCCTGGGGGCATATAAGAACGATGTTGGCACAATATTATTTATTATTTTTTTCCTTTAGACCAGGGCACTTCGTATCGAAGAATTTGTCGTAGAAACTTCGAAAAGGGCTCATTCAATTGGAAATTGGAGTGGCTTGTGCTCTTTTTAATAGTCGAAAGTGATTGGAAGGCAACTAACACCCCTTCCACGCCCACCATTTCCCGAAACATATCCAATCAAAATTTTGAGATAGCCATTTTGTTCAGCGTGGTTGATTTCCAGATAGAAATAATGTTTTTGAGGAGGACACTGCCCCAAAGCCCTCAGGGCAAGGGTTGTAAGTTACGCCCTGGGGCGTAACCCTCCCCCCCCACGCCCATCATTCCCCCAAACTCATCCAATCAAAATTTTATGATAGCCATTTTGTTCAGCGTAGTTGATTTCCAGATAGAAAATACATTTTTGAGGAGAACACTCCCCCACAACCCTCAGGGCAAGGGTTTTAAGTTATGCCCTGGGGGCATATAAGAACGATGTTGGCACAATGTATTATTTATTATTTTTTTCCTTTAGAGCAGGGCACTTCGTATCGAAGAAGTTGTCATAGAAACTTCAAAAAGCGCTCATTCAATTGGAAATTTTAGTGGCTTGTGCCCTTTTTAATGGTCGAAAATGATTGGAAGGAGACTAACACCCCTTTCACGCCCACAATTTCCCGAAACACATCCAATCAAAATTTTGAGATAGCCATTTTGTTCAGCGTAGTTGATTTCCAGATAGAAATTATGTTTTTGAGGAGGACACTGCCCCACAGCCCTCAGGGCAAGGGTTGTAAGTTACGCCCTGGGGGCATATAAGGTTTTTATAGAAATTGTTGTCGTAGAAACTTCAAAAAAGGCTCATTTGATTGGAAATCAAAGGGCTAGTGCCATTTTTAATAGTCGAAAGTGATTGGTGGGCAACTAACCCCCCTCTCACTCCCACCTTTCCCCAAACACATCCAATCAAAATTTTAAGACAGCCATTTTGTTCAACGTAGTTGATTTCCAGATAGAAATTATGTTTTTGAGGAGGACACTGCCCCACAGCCCTCAGGGCAAGGGTTGTAAGTTACGCCCTGGGGGCATATAAGGTTTTTATAGAAATTGTTGTCGTAGAAACTTCAAAAAAGGCTCATTTGATTGGAAATCAAAGGGCTAGTGCCATTTTTAATAGTCGAAAGTGATTGGTGGGCAACTAACCCCCCTCTCACTCCCACCTTTCCCCAAACACATCCAATCAAAATTTTAAGACAGCCATTTTTTTCAACGTAGTTGAAAATTATGGAAATTAGGTCTTTGAGGATGACAACCCCCTACAACCCTCAAGGCAAGGGTTGTAAGTTATGCCCTGGGGGCATATAAGGTTTTTATAGAACGCGTTGTCGTAGAAACTTCAAAAAGGGCTCATTCGATTGGAAATTGAAATGGCTAGTGCCCTTTTTAATAGTCGAAAGTGATTGGAAGGCAACTAACACCCCTTCCACGCCCACCATTTCCCCAAACACATCTAATCAAAATTTTGAGATAGCGATTTTGGTCCACGCAGTTTAAAGTTCAGGAAATTATACCTTTGAACAGGACACTCCCCCCACAGTCTTCAGGGTAAGGGTTATAAGTTATACCCTGGGGCTGTATACGTTTTTATTGAAATTTACTTCGTAGAAACTTGAAAAAAGGCTCATTCGATTGGAAATTCAAGGGTCTAGTGCCCTTTGTAGTGGTCGAAAGTGATTTGAGGGCACCCCCCTCTCACGCCCACCTTTTCCCAAACAAATCCAATCAAAATTTAGAGACAGCTATTGTGCTCAATGTATTTGAAAGTTCTGAAAACTAGGTCTTTGAGGAGGACAACCCAACCACAGCCCTCAGGGCAAGGGTTATAAGTTATGCCCTGGGGGCAAATAAGGTTTTCATAGAAAGCTTTGTCGTAAAAACTTCAAAAAGGACTCATTTGATTGAAAATTGAAATGGCTAGTGCCCTTTTTAATAGTCCAAAGTGATTGGAGGGCAACTAACCCCCTCTCACGCCCACCATTTATCCAAACACATCCAATCAAAATTTTGATATTGCCATTTTGTTCAACCTAGTTGAAAGTTCTGGAAACTAGGCCTTTGAGGATGACAACCCAACCACAGCCCTTAGGGCAAGGGTTTAAGTTATGCCCTGGGGGCAAGTAAGGTTTTCATAGAAAGCGTCGTCGAAGAAAATTCAAAAAGGGCTCATTCGATTTGAAACTCATCTTTCCAATCGAATTTCATCTTTCCAATTCGATTGGAAATTGAAATGGCTAGTGCCCTTTTAATAGTCGAAAGTGATTGGAAGGCTTGACATTTTTATAGTAAAGATCGATGTGGGTACAATTTATTATTTTTTTTTCCTTTTGTTTAGACCAGGGCACTTCGTATCAAAGGAGTTGTCGTAGGAACTTCGAAAAAGGCTCATTCGATTGAAAATAGAAAGGGCTAATACCGTTTCTTATAGTCGAAAGTGATTAGAGGTCAACTAGTTCCCCTCCCACGGCCACCCTTCCATTTGCCCATTATGTTTAAAAACCAAATGTTGCCTTAAGATTAAATCAAAATGCACTGTGTTAATGATAATTCCCAATAAGGCATCTCAGCAGTTCCCAAGAACGACTGAGGGTATTATGTTCAAACTTTCGGGGCTACTTCTGGTCTTAAAATTTAACCAGATCATAATAGCGTAAGTGAATCCAAGCTATCAAAGGAAGTAAACAGATTTTTTTGCAAATGGTATCAAGTTTTCCATTTCAGGTCAACTAGAGGAGGTATGAAACTAAATTAAACACTACTATTTGTGTCCAGATTTTTAAAAGGGTGTAAATTGTTAAAAATTGCTGAAAATTTTTCTCCAGCATACAAATAGCAGGCCAAACTATAAAGTCTTAAAAAAACGAAAAGATTTAAAATATTATTTTCTTTTTCCCTGAAAAGACTATGCCAATATAAAACGAACAGAAATTAATTAAAAAAAACTTTTTCCACAAAATAAGTTTTTCAAAGAAAAGTAAAGAACTCCATTAAACCAAAAATGAGCAAAAATGAAATCAAATAATCTACCAAGCATGGAACTACCACAAATCAGCATCGATAAATAAATGAAACTCAAAACGAACAGAAATTACAATAAGTAACCGAGTCAAACTCAAAACGAGCAGAAATTAACATAAGTTGGGCTCAAAACCCCTATGCCTTCCCAAGGCCAGAACATAATTTACACTTTACTGAAAAAATACAAATGAATGTGCATTGTCAGTTTAATATACATATACTGATATTTAGTAATCAAAATGTTTATATTATTTGATTTATTAAAGTTATAAAAGTAAAACACTTATATTTTTTCAGTAAAGTGCAAATTATGTTCTGGCCTTGGGAAGGCATTGGGGTTTTGAATCCTACTCATGTTAATTTCTGCTCGTTTTGAGTTTGACTTGGTTATTTATTGTAATTTCTGTTCGTTTTGAGTTTCATTAATTTATCGATGCTGATTTGTGGTAGTTCCATGCTTGGTATATTATTTGATTTTATTTTTGCTCATTTTTGGTTTAACGGAGTTCTTTACTTTTCTTTGAAAAACTTATTTCTTGGAAAAAGTTTCTTTAATTAATTTCCAATCAAATTGGCCCTCTCTGAAGTTTATACGAGCATCCCTTTTATAAGAACCATATACGCCCCCAGGACAACACTTACAACGCCTACCGGCCGGAACTGGGGGATTTTGCCGACACCGGAGTTTTTGTTATCTAATTATTGAACAATTTAAAAAAAAAAACTGGCTGTCTCAAAATTTGTAGCGGATGGGTTTGGGAAAAAGGGCACAGGGGGGCTAGTTGCCCTTAAATCTCTTGACTCTTAAAACTTGAACTAGAGTTTTTAATTTCCAATAAAACGAGCTCTCTATGAAGTTTTACGAGCATCCCTTTCATAAGAACCATACATGCCTTTATGTCTATCTCAAAATTTTCATCAAATGGGTTTGGACAAAGAAGACGTGGGGGGGGGGAGGGGGATAGTTGCCCCTCGGATCTCGTTTGAGTATTAAAAGGTAAACTCGAACTTTCAATTTCCAATTAAATGAGCCCTATCCGACGTTTATACGAGTATCCCTTTCATAAGAACCTTATATGCCTCAGGGCATAACTTACAACTTCTGCCCCTGGGCCCTGGGGGGTTGTGTCGACACCTGAATTTTTGTTATCGGACTTTTGAAAAACTTTTAACTTAATGGCTATCTCAAAAGGGGCGTGGGGGGGGCTAATTGCCCTCCAATCTCTCTTGACTCTCAACAACTGACCTAGAACTTTCAATTTCCAATCAAATGAGCCCTTCCTGAAGTTTTTACGAGCATCCCTTCCATAAGAACTATATATTCCCCCAGGGCATAACTTACAACGCCTGCCCTCGGGTCCTGGGGGGCCGTATTGGCCCCGGAATTTTCGTTATATGGTCTTTGAACTATTTTTTAAAAAATCGATATCTCAAATTTCTTATCAGATGTGTTTGAGAAAAAAAGGGCTGGAGGAGGGGGGGGGGGCTAGATGCCCTCCAATCTCTTTTGACTCTTAAAAAGTGAACTAGAGCTTTCAATTTCCAATCAAATGAGCCCCTTTTGAAGTTTATACGAGCATCCCTTCCATAAAAACCATACATGCCCCCAGGCCATAACTTACAACGCCTACCCTCGGGCCCTGGGGGGTTGTGTTGACACCGGAGTTTTTATATGATCTTTGAACTATTTTTAACAAAATAGCTATCTACAATTTTTTTATCGGATGCATTTGGAAAAAAAGGGCGTGGGGGCTGGGGCTGGTTACCCTCCGATATCTTTTGACACTTAAAAAGTGAATTAGAACTTTCAATTTCCGATCAAATGAGCTCTCTCTGATGTTTATACGAGCATTCCTTCTATAAGAACAATATTTGCTCCCAGGGCATAACTTAAAACCCTTGCCTTGAAGACTGTGGGGGGAGTTTCCTGCTCAAAGATATAATTTCCAGAACTTTCAACTACGTTGAACAAAATGGCAATCTCAAAATTTTGATTGGATGTGTTTGGGGAATCGGTGAGCGTGGAAAGGGTGTTAGTTGCCTTCCAATCACTTTCGACTATTAAAAAGGGCACTAGCCGTTTAAATTTCCAATCGAATGAGCCCTTTTTGGAATTTCTACGACAATGCTTTCAATAAAAACCTTATATGCCCCCAGGGCGTAACTTACAACCCTTGCCATGAGGGCTGGGGGGGAGGGGTTGTCATCCTCAAAGACCTAAATTCCATAATTTTCATCTACGTTGAACGAAATTACTGTCTCAAAATTTTGATTGGATGTGTTTGGGGAAAAGGTGGGCGTGAGAGGGGGGCTAGTTGCCCTCCAATCACTTTCGACTATTAAAAAAGGCACTAGCCCTTTGAATTTCTGATCGAATGAGACCTTTTTCAGTTTCTAAGACCAAGCTTTCTATAAAAAGCTGATTTGTCCCAAGGGCATAACTTACAACCCTTGCCCTGAGGGCTTTGGAGGTGAGTGTCCTCCTCAAAAACATAATTTCTATCTGGAAATCAACTAAGTAGAACAAAATGGCTATCTCAAAATTTTGATTGGATGTGTTTGGGGAAATGGTGGGCGTGGAAGGGGTGCTAGTTGCCTTCCAATCACTTTTGACCCTTAAGAAGGGTACTAGCAATCTCTATTTCCAATCGAATGAGCCCCCTTTGAAGTTTATACGACGACCCTTCCATATAAACTGCCTATGGCAAAGCAAAAAATAATAATAAAACATTGGAGCCGTATGGCCTTTACTATAGACAACGCTATAGCGTTGCCTCTGATTTTTTTTTTTCCCCAGAGGCACTTCATGTGGAAAGGGTCGTCGTAAAAACTTCAAAGGGGGCTCATACGATTAGAAATCGAGAGTTCTAGTGCCATTTTTAAGGGTCAAAAGTGATTGGAAGGCAACGAACACCCCTTCCACGCCCACCATTTCCCCAAATACATACATTCAAAATTTAGAGATAGCCATTTTGCTCTACGTAGTGTATTTCCAGATAGAAATTATGTTTTTGAGGAGGACACTCCCCCACGGCCCTCAGGGCAAGGGTTGTAAGTTATGCCCCGGGGACATATAAGATTTTTATAGATTAATCAAAAAACTTTTTGCACAAAATAAGTTTTTCAAAAAAAGTAAAGAACTCCATTAAACCAAAAATGAACCAAATAGAATCAAATAATCTACCAAGCATGCAACTACCACAAATCAGTATCAATAAATAAATGAAACCCAAAACAAAACAGAAATTAAAATAAGTCAAACTTAAAACGAGCAGAAATTAATCTGAGTAAGGTTCTAAACCATATGCTTTCAAATGCCAGAATATAATTTGTACTTTACTGAACAAAATACAAATGAATTTACTGAAAAAAATGTGCATTGTCAGTTTAATATACATATGCTGATATTTATTCCATGAAATCTTAATCAATTTTTGTTTTCTTAAAGTTATAAGTGAAGACATTTAAAATATTTTTTTCAGTAAAGTATAAATTATATTCTGGCTTTTAGAAAGCATATGGTTTAGAACCCTGCTCAGATTAATTTCTGCTTGTTTTTAAGTTTGACTTATTTTAATTCCTGTATGTTTTGGGTTTCATTTATTTGAAATTTATAGTTGAAAAAACTGAACAAAATGGCTATCTCAAAATTTTGATTGGATGTGTTTGGGAAAAAGGTGTGTGTGAGAGGGGGGGTCAGTTGCCCTCCAATCACTTTCTGCTATTAAAAAGGGCAATAGCCCTTTGCATTTCCAATCGAATGAGCCTTTTTTGAAGTTTCTACTACAACGCTTTCTATAAAAATCTTACATGCCCCAAGGGCATAACTTAGAACCCTTGCCCTGAGGGCTGTGGGGGAGTGTCCTCCTCGAAAAATATAATTTCTATCTTGAAATCAACTACGCTGAACAAAATGTCTATCTCAAAATTTTGGTTGGATGTGTTTGGGGAAATGGTGGGCGTGGAAGGGGTGTTAGTTGCCTTCCAGTCACTTTCGACTATTAAAAAGGGCACTAGCCACTCCAATTTCCAATCGTATGAGCCCTTTTCGAAGTTTCTACGACAACTCCTTCGATACGAAGTTTTCTGGTCTAACCCCAAAAAATAAATAATACATTGTGCCAAAATCGTTCTTTAATTAGGCAGCGCGATTGCGCTGCCTACGAAAGCTTTGTCCTAGAAACTTCAAAAAGGGCTCATTTAATTGGAAATTCAAAGGGCTAGTGCCATTTTTCATAGTCGAAAGTGATTGGAGGGCAGCTAACCCCCCTCTCATGCCCACCTTTTCACCAAACACATCCAATCAAAATTTTGAGATAGCCATTTTGTTCAACCTGGTAGAAAATTCTGGAAATTAGGTCTTTGAGCATGACAACCCCCCCCCCCCACAGCCCCCAGGGCAAGGGTTGTAAGTTACGCCCTGGGGGCATATAAGGTTTTTATAGAAAGAATTGTCGTAGAAACTTCAAAACGGGCTCATTCGATTGGAAATTTAAATGACTAGTGCGCTTTTTAATAGTCGAAAGTGATTAGAAGGCAACTAACACCCCTTTCCCGCCCACCATTTCCCCAAACACATCCAAACAAAATTTTGAGATAGCCATTTTGTTCAACGTAGTTGAAAGTTCTGGAAATTTTATCTTTGAGCATGACACTACACCCCCCCCCCAAGGTATTAATGGCAAGGGTTATCAGTTATGCCCTGGGGGCATATATGGTTCTTATGGAAGGAATACTCGTATAAACTTCAGAGGGGGATCATTTGATTGGAAATTGAAAGTTCTAGTTCACTTTTTAAGTTTCAAAAGATATAGGAGGATAACCAGTCCCCCCCCCACAACCTTTTTTTCCAAATGCATCCGATAAAAATTTTGAGATAGCTATTTTGTTAAAAATAGTTCAAAGATCATATAACAAAAACTCCCGTGTCGACGAAACCCCCCAGGGCCCGGGGGCAGGTGTTTTAAGTTATGCCCTGGGGTAGGTGTTGTACGTTATGTCCTGGGGGAATATATGGTTCTTATGGAAGTGATGCTCGTAAAAACTTCAAAGAGAGTTGATTTGCTTGGAAATTGAAAGTTCTAGTTCAGTTTTTGAGAGTCAAATGAGATTGGAGGGCAACTAGCCCCCCCCCCACGCCCATTTTTCCTAAATGTATCCGATAAGAATTTTGAGATAGCCATTAAATTAAAAATTGTTCAAAAGTCAGATAACAAAAACTCAGGTGTCGACACAACCCCCCAGGGCCCGGGGGCAGGCGTTGTAAGTTATACCCTGGGACAGATATGGTTCCTATGAAAGGGATACTCGTATAAACTTCAGAGAGGGCTCATTTGGTTGGAAATTGAAGGTTCGAGTTCACCTTTTAATAGTTAAAAAAGATCTGAGGGCAACTAGCCCCCCCCCCAGCCTTCTTTTTCCAAACCCATCCGATGAAAATTTTGAGATGGACATGTTGTTAAAAAAAAGTTCAAAGGTCGGATAAGAAAAACTCCGGTATCAATACAACCTCATAGGGCCCGAGAGAAGGCGTTCTAAGTTATGCCCTAAGGGTATGTATGGTTCTTATCAAAGAGATGCTCGTGTAAACTTCATAGAGGGCTCATTTGATTGAAAATTGAAAGTTCTAGTTTTACTTTTTAAGAGTCAAGAGATTTAAGGGCAACTAGCCCCCCCCCCATGCCATTTTCCCCGAAACCTATCCGCTACAAATTTTGAGATAGCCAGTTTTTAAAAAAATGTTCAAAAATTAGATAACAAAAACTCCGGTGTCAACACAACCCCCCAGGGCCCAGCGGGTAGGCGTTGTAAGTGTTGTCCTGGGGGCGTGTATGGTTCTTATGAAAGAAATGCTCTTATAAACTTAAGAGAGGGCTCATTTGATTGGAAATTGAAAGTTCTAGTTCACTTTTTAAGAGTAAAAAGATATCCGAGGGCAACTAGCCCCCCCCCCACAAACACTCTTTTTTCTCCAAACCTATCCTATAAAATTTTTAAAATAGCCATTTCATTTGAAATAATTCAAAGGTCAGACAAGAAAAACTCCATTGTCGACGCAACCCGCCGTGGCCCGGAGGCAGGCGTTGTTAGTAATGCTCTGGGGGCATATATCGTTTTTATGGAAGGGATGCTTGTATTAACTTCGGAGAGGGTTCATTTGATTGGAAATTGAAAGTTCTCGTTCACTTTTTAAGAGTCAAAAGAGATTGGAGGGCAAATATCCCCCCCCCCCTCCACGCCCTAAATGCATCAGATAAAATTTTAAGATAGAAATTTTGTTAAAAATAGTTCAAAGTTCAGATAAAAAAAATTCCGGGGTCGACAAAGCACCCCAGGGCCCGAGGATAGGCGTTGTAAGCTATTCCCTGGGGGCATATATGGTTGTTATTTAAGGGATGCTCATATAAACTTCCTAGAGGGCTCATTTGATTGGAAATTGAAAGTTGTAATTCACTGTTTAAGAGTAAAAAGTGATCGGAGGGCAGCTAGCCTCCCCCCACACTCCATTTAGGCTATTTTTTTTCCCAGACGCACTTCATGTAGAAGGGGTCGTCGTATAAACTTCAAAGGGAGCTCATTTCTTAGGGGGCAAACTTTTTCTCTTTGATATTGTTACTTTGATACCAGTTTTGATATTTTGATGAAGATTTGACCTTTTTTAAAGTTGATTTTGAAATAAGGAATTTTTAAAAACTTTGTTAAAGTCTAAAACCTACTGCGTCATTGGTACTTTACTGAAAACTATATGCGTCTTGAACAGTCTTGGAAAGTATAAACAACATCAAATTGAATATTTGATATAGAATGATATTAGTTGCTGAAAGATCCATCAGTTCAAGAATTCATTTCACTCTAAATTTATTTTTATTTTCAATGCTGTAACAACTGGAAAAGAAAATATTTGTAATATAATTCGTTTTCAGTGAAGTGCCAATGACGCAGTAGGCTTTTGGTTCTTATTTACAGTTAAGGAAGGGGGCAGTACCCAAACTCTTGTTTGTAGTGAAACTATATTCGTCTTGAACAACTTTAGAAAGAACTAATAAATAAACTGAATATTTGATGTATAATGATATTAATTGCTGAAAGCTCATCAGTTCAAAATTTTACTATAATTTCAATGTTTATTTTCAATATCAAGTACAAAAGAAAATATTTGTAATAAAGTTGGTTTTCAGTAGAGCCTCAATGACGCAGTAGGTTTTAGACATTTACAGTGAGAGAAGGAGGCGATACCCAAACACTTGTTTGTAGTGATTTTTGTTCGTTTCATGTTTGATTTGCATTTTCAATTTAAGTTTCACTCGTTTTAATATTTATTTATTCATTTACATTAATATCTATTGTATGTTTGTCTGCATTGATTGTTTATTTAATTTCTGTTCTTTTTAACTTTTATTTATACTTCAATAGCAAAATATTTCTTTTCGTTTTAAGCTTGATGTTCATATTCAATATAAGCATTATCGCTTTAAGATCTATTTATTCATTTATATTGTTACTTCGTTTTATGTTTTTTCCTATGATTGTTTATTTAAATTCTGTTCGTTTTGGGTTTCATTTATTCTTTAATAGTAATTTCTGGTCGTTTTGAGTTTGAATTTTAACAGGTATTTGTATCTATTGAGCTTAAGTTTAAAATGGCCTTTACTTTTCTTTGAAATACTTATTTTTAAGAAAGTTTTTTTTTTTAAATTAATAGAGAGAAATAACCGGATTTCCAGAGTTCATATTATATCTTATTTGATCTTCATTTCAAGTAATACTTCAGCATATTTCTTACAGTTTAAGATTGTATTTTACTCACTATTTGTATTATAACTGGAGAGACCAAAATGTTACCTGATAATCAATCCAATATTTCTGTATACTGAAAGTTACTGATGTTACAACTGGTGTAAGACTATAAAAAACTTTAAAGATTAGTCTATCGTTCTTAGGCTACATACTCACTTTTGACTCCCAAATCGATATTCCTGTTTTTTATGCTTGACTTTTGTGTTTTCAGTAAAGCACTAGTTTTCTATAATCCTAGAAACATAGGGAAACATAATTAGTTGGTTTATTTGTACTAGTTTTATTGATATATGTTAGATAGATCGACCTAATTGCTTTTTATAAATTTGACTTGATAGTACATTCCCATAAAGTGCACTTTCGGTTGTTTCCCCCATTTTCTTCAATGAAAAAAGTATCTTTCCAATGAAATTACCAAACAAAGGTGCTTTTCAAAACCTAGGCAGGAGCAAAAAAGTAAGGGGGCAAGAACGTCATTTCCCGTCAATTACCGCCGTTAGAACTAGCACACAGGCTTCATTGCAGAGTGAAGTTCAAAGGTTCAATTAAAAACTGTTGATCATTCAAGCTTAATTTTTGGTAGATTTTCAGTTGAAAAGTTTTTAGTTTTAGTTGATTTTGTTTCGCAATAATCTTTTACTTTTAAGATGAGTAGGCGATTTATGAAACTTACTAAGAGGGTCTGGAGGGGGAATATATGTGAGGGGTATAATAAACCTCCAGGTAATGGCTGGACCATAATTATTGCAATGGTACCGATTTACGCTTCCAAACTCTTCCACTTAAGAATTGGTATCAAAAGTGCCGTTTTTAGTGCTTTATGGCACTTTTGGATGGTAAAATTAATAAAAAGCACGTAGATATGAGTGATAGGTTTGAAATGAGCCTTCCCGGGACATGCTTTTAAAAATGAAAGCATCACATTTGCAAAAATAGTGGATTATCTGGAAAGTAATCGTAAAAAAAAAAAGATCTGTAATTCTTTGTTTTAATATCGAAATAGATTTCCTTTGTTTTTAAAAAATTAAATTTAATGGCAATCAAAATCAGTAAAACAATAGATATTGGACCTTTGAATTATGTTGAACAAAATGGCTATCTCAAAATTTTGATTGGATGACTTGGGGGGGGGGGGGAGGGGGCCTGTAGGAAGGGGGTGCTAGTTGCCCTCTAATCTCATTGGTCACTTAAAAAGGGCACTTACAGATTTCCTTCCCTTTCAAATGAGCTATTACACATCTCTCTATGATGCTCTGGCCACCCCCTAGCCCTGCTAAAAAAAAAGAATAAAAAACGGGAGACAGATCAGTGCTACCGATGCAAAAAGGCGATTTTATTTGTTGTTCAATGAGGGGGACTGTAATTTCCAGGTAAAAGGTTTTTGAACATGCTGATTCCAATGGTACATTTTTCATTTTGATGTGACGCCATTTTCGAGGGATTTGAGCTTTTTTTTTAAATCACCATAAATTTCTTTTCGCAATAAACTTGTACTTTTAAGACAAACCGAAATAATAGTCATCATTCCTCAATCAGTGTCAGATGGCAATTTTTTTCACTAGATAGTTTTTTTCTAAACGCGGTTTTTAACTTTTGGTTACTATGGGCTTTGGTTCGCTCTTTACAAGGTTGCAGCTGCCGCTGCAACCATGATATTTAGTTTCTCCAAAAATGTTGTCAAAACTAAGATAAGCCTACATAATTCAAGCCTCCACTAAAACATGTCAGTTCTTTTAGTACATCTTTACCTTTTTCATTACTATATGGCTCGTTTTTCAGTTTTCTCTGTCATTTTCACTTTATTTGGGAGAATTGGCTCCAGCTTAGACCCCCCCCCCACGGGATTTTGAAAAAATTACGTCATTCGTTGGCACCAAAGGTGCCGTTTTTAGTGCCGTTTGGAACTTACTGATGGTGGAATATATAGGAAGGACGTAAATATGAGCAATATCTTTTATATGAGCTACTGAAAATCTGTCTAAGATACCGGCGATACCAATACGCCTAATAACAATATGTCCAAAAAGGTGATTTTCCTTGTTGTTACCGATACGCGCGACATCGATACACCCGATACCACATACAGCCCTTCCACAGGGACTATGGGGGGCCATATCATCATAAAACCATATATATTGGACCTTTGAACTATGTTAAACAAAATGGCTATCTCAAAATTTTTATAGGACTACTTTTGGGGGAGAGGGGCTATTTGCCTCCCAATCTTTTTGGTCACTTAAAACGGGCACTAGAAAATTTTATTTCCATTCTAATGCGCCATTAAACATTTCTATGATGTTCTGGTCATTCGTTAGCCCTGGTGAAAAAAAAGGAGACATCAGTGCTACCCATGCAAAAAAGTGATTTTCCTCGGTGTTCAATGTGGGGGACTGTAATTATCCTACTAAAGGTTTTGGACCATGCTGATTGCAATGGTACTTTTTTCATTTTGACCTGACGCCATTTTCAAGGGGTTTCAGGCTCTTTTCAAAATCACCATAAATTTCTTTTCGCAATAAACTTTTGCTTTTAAGATTAACCGAAACAATTGTTACCATTCCTGATTTAGTGTCAGATGGCAATTTTTTTCACAAGACAGTTTTATTCAAAACGCATTTCTTAACTTTTGGTTACTATGGGCTGTTGTTCGCTCTTTACTAGGTTGCAGCTGCCGCTGCAACCATGATCTACGGTATGCTATTTATGTGTTATCCAGACCACACTCAAGAAGTTTGATCAGTTTGATCTGCTTAAAACCGGTTTTCCTGTGTACACTCTCCGATAATCAGCTTAGCTAGAGTGAGATAAACTCCTATGCAGGCATGTATTAATTAAATATTTAATATACAGAGTTGGTTAGGCTAGCTATTTAATATAATGCGTTCTGGGCGGCCTGCTTTCCATAACTCCGCCGCCGGGACCCGGCACGTTATCATAGATATGACCGCATAAAGCAGAATCAAAAGAAATATTTGTACTATTAGAATTTGTACTATGTTGGTAGAACCCATCAAAATTTAGAAAAACGCCTACAACAACACAAAGACGACATAACTAAAGCTTTAAATTTTAATAGTACAAATATTCCTTTTGATTCTGTTTTAAGCAGTCATATCTATGATAACCCTAGCCATAAAATGCTTTTTGAAGAAACTTGCCTTATTAGCAATGATTTAGGCATAAAACTGGTTGTTCGAGAGGCAATTGAAATTAAAATCAAAATAAACAGTAATATTTCTTTAAATAGAGATTTGGGGAAATATTGCTTAATGCCCTATATACAAATTTAATTAGAAATGATTTAACTAATTATATTACAAAACCAGTAAATAATTCCACTCAACCTTTTACGGATAGACCTTCTAGGCTGGCTGCCAAGAAGGCGAGAATAGCTTTAAGAGCTTGCCTGTAAGTTTTTTTTTTATTCCATTTGAATCAATTGTCTTTTTCCACTTCGCTTGGTGTACCACAATACCAGTCCTGGTTGAACTTCCTCGAAGTAATGATGCTAGGACTGTTTTGAAAATTTTTTAAAACTTCTTTCAGTTTTAATGATCGAATTTTAATGTGAGTTTCTTTATATTGTATTTTTTTCGTTTGTTTTGCTGAGGACGGCCCTGGAATATAGGGTCGAAATATTCATTTAAAGTTGCGTTCCGCTGTCTTGTGTAAAATTTTCCTGTTGTTCTACTTATTATTTATGATGGAAAGGCAGTCTGGTCTTCGTCGCTATTTACCTCCGTATTTTTTTGGGAAAATTGGTATCTTGTGATATTCATGCATAAAAAAAAACGATCTAGATAGGTCAAAAGTCTGAGAAAAATTGTTAAGAGCCTTAATTTTTGTTTTTGCAAATGACGTCATGTCCTATGTTATTACATCGTATAACAATTTCTTATGACATCATATATGACATCATATAAATATTTTCTTATATGATGTCATGTATAACATAAACATGATTGTTGAGTTTCCAACGCAACATTTATTTATATAATATAATGTCTGTTGAAAGGCCCAAAAACCGAAAATTTGCAGTTGCAGTTACTATAAATGATGATTCTTTGGAACCAACACCTGAACTATCAAACGTGATAAGATGTGAAATTTGACAACCTGGACCATCAATTGCGACAACACCAATACGGACAGCTTAAGCAAAGGCCATTGCTAAATTGCCTGAAGCAATAAGAATCCAAAAACGTATCAAAAATGAATATGAAGAGCAAAGATACGGGCGGTTAGAAGATATGTGAAAACGACAGTTAGAGCTTGTTAAAAATGAAAATGAAGGGCAAAGACACACGCGGTTAGAAAACATACGACACCTAACAAGTGAGGGAGTCAAAAATAAAAATGAAGGGCTGCGAGTCAATGAAAATCAACCTGGACAGCGAGAATCAAAACGTGTCAAAATTGAAAATGATAGCGATAATGATGGGTTCGGGATTTGACATAGATAGGGTCATCAATGCCTACCAAACCCCTGTTAAAAAAAAACAAAGGTTTGGCGATAATGACGAAAGATAAGCCGAGGCATAACGAAGCAAATAAATTGAAAATGATAGCGATGATGATTGGGTTTTGGATTTCGACATGAATAAGGTCATCAATACCTACCATACCTTTGAAAATAAAAAATATGGACTGGATAAATCGTTGGAAGAAAAAGAAATCTTTGTCCCATCACCTGAACAATTAATAAATCGCTGGAAGAAAAAGAAGTTTTTGTCCCACTACCTGAACAATTAAAAGTAACAATGGTTCGACAATATGTCTTTCAAAATTACAAAAGGCAAGCCGGGGCAAAAGCTAAAGGTTCAATAAAAAAAAAAAAAAAAATGTAATTTTACAAAGGCACCAATTCTATTTTAAGGTCCATTTGGACGTCATGACATCAAGAAAAGGCTCAAATTGACTGCGTTCAGAAGACAAGCGACAGTAGGAATCTATATATAGAAGCCTACCGCGTGCCGAGTGCCGGGGCCCGGCACTATATATATATATATATATATATATATATATATATATATATATATATATATATATATATATATATATATATATATATATATATATATATATATATATATATATATATATATATATAAACTATGCTAATTGCAAATGGCCATAAACTGAATATAAGAAAAAAAAATCTTCTTGTGAAAAGTGCTAATTTGAAAGTTAAGCGAGCAAAAATTAATCTGTATAACATGTCATGCCTAAAATGAGTATACTTTTACTATCGAAGAGTCTGTGATAACGGAACGTAAACATAGAGCGGCTCGTCCTAATGGTTAACAAAATTTTCAAGACTGCATTTTATGCTGATTCCACATATACATAATTCACTAAGTTTAAAATTATCCATCAAAAGTTAAGAGCCAAAGAAAATCTTCTGATTTTCTTTTTTTTTTAAATGGCAAAACACCCCTAAAAAGCAAAATAATCTTGTTAAAAGTTCACATCACCAAATTAAAATTATTAGAGAACCCTGTTGTTGAGGTTACAATCCACTATCTAAAAAAATGTGAAATTTTGTATTTTTTTTCTGAGAAGGATTACCATGGATACGCGTTTATTCCCCCCCCCCCTCTTAGGGGTAATATTATCGAACCGATGGCCCTAGAATTCGCATGAAGGCCCATTAGAAAAGCAATTGAAAAGTGTAGTTCCCTGTTTAAGTAAAAAAATAAATTGTGCCACATCAAAGTGACGTTTCTGGCCATTTTATGTCGCGAAAAGACAGTTTTGGCGGGAAGGGTGCTTAAACGCCCTCGAGTGAAAATTCATAGATAGAAAATCAGTCTAAAATTGACGAGAAACTATATACTGAGCTTTCCAGTCTTAGAAGCATTAATACCCTGTGGTGGCACATTCGGTCCTAAAGTCCATACAGAAAAAACGGTTTATATACACATTTTTTAAAAGCCTTATTTAAATAAGCTGATTTATTTCAGTTTTGATCAGCTGATAAAGAGGTAGGCTGCCTCCTATTTCATGGGTGTATTGTGGATCTTTGAATAGGGAGGGGGGTATGCTTGAAGCCTAAAAAAATGCGCTATTATGCCTAAATTTACTAATCTCCCAATTTTCTAATTGAGTTTTCATATAAATGGAAAAGGAGACGTTTTCTAGGGGATGGGATGGACGTAGAAGTGTATGATGAATTTCCTTGGTTCCTGGAAATATTTTATTACTACGCCTGTAATATGTGCGCTCCAAGGTGATAGAGCCCCTCTTATTGCACGCAATCTTTTCTGTTTAACAAAAAACGTTACATTCAAAGGCTTACCGCCACAAAATCTGGAAGGATGGGAGGTGGACATCATAAGTACCACTGGAGAATTTTCTGTGTGAGGGAGCAGGTGCTTCTAGGAGCTTTTTTTCACCGAAATTTAAATTGGAAGATATATCACTTTCCTATTTATCTATATATTATTTAATGACTTCTTGTTTGCTGGGGGACTATGCCCCCTCGTCCCCTTTAAAAAAGACTCGTCCGAATAACTCGTCTTTTAAACCCATGTAAATCATGACCCTAAAATTGATTGTTCATATTTCAGACCCCCCTTTTAGTAAATATTGGACGGATTTGATTATTCTGGAAGCATGGTTTTATGAATGTTGTACTTGAAGGTAAAAAATGGGGGTGGAAGGAGGTAGTTGTGACCGCCTTCACATATAAGATAGCCTTGGATCAAACTGCTCGTAGTAACAAACTATAAGTAAAGAGTTACCCTTGTCAATAGAAACTGAAACTCTGAAAAATCAAAGTTTTATAGCAATATACGCCATAACAAAAAACATCTATTACTCATCCCGTTTTTAAATATGTAGGATAATCTGTATTACTTTTAAAGTTGCTCATCAGTGCTATATGCACATGAAAAAACAGGAATTAAACTCTTCCAAAAAGGAGTGCGATCATAGTGAAAATTAAATAGATGAATTTCATCATGTATGAAAGCCTAGGTTGAGGAGACGATAGTTTAATTTTGATAACCTGTACTTTATTTCGAAAAGTGAATACACTATACGAACTTTTTTCTTAAAGCATTGCTTTTCAAAAGTTAAGTTTTTATATAAAGAGTCAGATTCGAGTGTGTGCGTGTGTATTTGGGGGGGGGGGTAGCCCTCCTCACATTTAGGGTAACCTTGGATATACAATTAAAAAGGTTCATAAATTAAACATAAAAGGAAGTTTTTTTTAATGGAAGTATATACCAACATCAAAATATAAAAAGAAACGGAAATTACTCTGTATAGGGGGGGGGGCTGCACCCTCTTCAACCCCCCAGCTGCTTACGCTAAAGCTTGACTTCGTCTCAATTCTTTAAGAATGACTTTTCAAACACAAGGGCCCTTGAATTGCAATGAGAAATATTTTTTTTAGGCACTATAATACTATAGCTTTAAGAAGGGGGTTGATGAGGGGACGTTTCCCACGTATACAGAGAAATTTTTGTTTGTTTTAATTTTTCATGCTCTTCACTTTTATTTAAAAAAAGACATTTTTTTATTTTATGCATAAAGAAATGACACATAAGAATAACAAAAGTTACAATGAATAATGTTGTCGAACCTACAAGTTACATCAAACAGGGGGGATTATCACCTCTCAAAGGCCTCAAAGGGCTTACATTCTCTCAAAGGGCTAGAATGAGATTCATGCTTTACAAAAAAAGATGAATATATTTTGGTCTGTTTGTCTTTGCATTATACTGTAACATTAAAAATTAGACGTTGGTCAAACCCTTTGAATTTTTTTTTTGTTTTCCGTGTTAGCACATCAGTCCCAATGAATTTAGTCTTGTTGATTATACAATAAATATTCTTCAGTGTCGTCTTGCCCTCTAATGTATTCAATTTAAATAAATTAATTGGCCAGACTAAGCTTTAAATATATTTTTAGTTATAGTTTTTGAATCTGGTTTTTATTTTATACAATTTGGATATACTTAAGTATAGTATTTGAAAATAGTTTTTTTTTTCTTTGAATATAGTTTTATCTTTAGTTCTCAGGAAAGCACCAATGTTGTTGCCGTTGTTGCTGATAGTGCTTTGGGGCTGTTCCCGCTGCACACATGGCATAAATAATATAACCAAGTAAAAATCTATTCAAAATATTTTTTTTCACAACTGTATTACAAGCTTGATTTCATAAAGGGCTTTTTTGAAGACGACCAGGGTATATCCTCTCCTTAGGAGTTGTAGAAAGACTTTCACCGTTTTATTCTCATCAGCAGAGTAATCGAAGTAAAAAATAACCATGTAGGCACAACTAAAACTCACATAGAAATATAAAATACATAGAAATAGAACTAATACATTAAGAAAAAAGAAGAAAAAGTCAAATTTTATAATTCAAATTTGTCATTTTAATACAATTTACCAGTAGTTAGATATACTGTTTCTGGCCCAACAGGGAACTTCAAAAGAACCTAAAATACACTTAAGGGAAATGTTTTGAGATAATTAATACAAGCCTCCTTCAAGTATGAACACTATCCCTCAAGCTTTTCATCAATACATTAAAACGTGTTGCATCATATGTAGCAAAAACATCACAAAGTGAGGATTCCCCGTCACCCCATCTAAACAAAACGTTCATTGATTAGGCAGGACCCGTTCTCAGTCTGAAAAATGCAACTGCTATACCACCTGTTGGCAGGGGCGTAGCTCCAGAATTTTTAATGGGGAGGGGGAAGAGAGCTCTCCATCCGCAGAGTCAAGGGGCATGGGCTATATAATGATTTTCCCTCCAAATTTTCGAGCGGGGGCATTCCCCCCCTGAAACGACGCAACTGCGTATTGGACGTTTCAAATAAAACACTTGTTGGTTTTAAGTCAAAGATTTCCTTAGATGTGGTTGTACCAGAAATAATGAGTCTGGGCACTCATAATAGAAAGTAAGAAGAAATAGAAGGGTATTAAAAAAAACCATCTTTAAAATTTGTTACAAAAAAAAAACTTCCGCATATTTTTTTTATCTTTATATTGCAGAAAACATGAAATAATCAATTATTTTTTTAATCTTATTAATCTGTTCAGAAATATGGTTACGGTGGCTGGATACAATTACAAAAGCATGCTGACGATTCATCTAAAGCAGATTTGGTGAAAAATGATAAAAATTTTCGGACAGTATATGAAAATTGCTGGAATCCTATGACAAGAATTAAAGAGATGGAGGACAAGGGTGTGACAAAACAAGTTTTATCCACAATTCCTGTCATGTTCAGCTACTGGGTGAGTGATTCTTTCCTTTGCCCAAGACTATCCAAGTATTTAAACAAATGTATTTAAACACAGAAAAAATATGTGAGGAAATACTACCAGCGACAAAAGTTAACTCTTTGAAAACCTTTTAAACCACTCAAAATAGAGGATTTTTTAACATCTGCACTCGCCATCTTGTAAAATTTTCTTTGTAGCTTTTGAGGAAGTATCATATTTTCGTCAGTGTTGCTGCACTGGACGATTTAAAAAACAAGCAGAGCTAATTGATTAAATTAAAAAATACTTTTTGTCCGGAAAAAATTCATACGTTAACAATTCTTTGATTCCCAAAGACAGCTACACCATCAGAGAATATCTACATCCTACATCTTCAGCTATTTGGGTTCAGCTTTCTTAGGTTTTAGCTTTCATTTTTAGAATTTTCACTAATTTTTTTTTTTTGATTGGACATCTGCTACTGCCAAAACTACATAAATGCATATTGACGTGGGTCCTTTTTTTGTTAAAGATTGGGTTCCTTTATTTAGACGTATATGGTTTTGAACATTTCTACTTAAACAATTGAAACGATCAGATTTCATTTTCATTGTCCTTGGTACCTTGAATATAATTTTAGAAGGCCAAATTTAGAACTCCAACTCCCTCTCAGACGCTCTATTATGTATCAGTATTATGTATAAGTGTATCTTTGTTGCTTATTCTGGACGTAAAGCAGTGCATGAGTGGAGTTAGAACCAATTTGTCTTCACTAGCTCAGAGCTAATATTACAGATTACAGCTCAAGCATTTTACTGGCACTATTTATTCTTCACTGCTCTTTACTTTTTGCTAACTACTACTAACAATTCACTGCAGTGTCAAACCGCCTGAGCCCAACACAGCAACGCCCCTTTTTCCTCCATCCCAAACTTTTCAAAGCATCCCTTGTAACTCCCTTGCAAAAAGTGCCAATTTCACTTAAATCCTTCCTTAAGATTTTCTCCCAACTCGTTCGGGGGCAACCTGCTTTTCGTTTGACCCAAGATGGTTGGTTGAAAAGGACGATCTTTAGCAATCTGTCATTTTTCCTCCGCAGAACGTGTCCTAGCCATCTCAACCGTTTTCTTGCTATAATCCTAGAAAGCGGGTAGAACATCATTTTTTGAACAGCTTGCTGTTTGAAATATGGTCATTGTCAGTCAGCCGGGTACCCATAAGAATCCATAAAGTATTTCTCTGGAAATATCCAATAATTTCTCCTCCCTCTTTCGGAGTGCCCATGTTTTAGCACCGTACTTGGCCATTATCATCATTGTAGCTTCCAATATTCTAATCCTCGCTTATATCCTTATCTTCCTATTTTTCCAAACTTTTTTCAACTCTGAAAAAAAAAAAAACACCCGGCCCTTGGCTATTCTACCTTTGATATCTTCACTGAATCCACCATCTTTGCTAATAATACTACCAAGGTAAGTGAAGCAATCTACTTGATCGATATTCTAGTTAACCATCATTACCTTTCCACCTGCACTTATTCCCAGTCTTAGCAACTTAGCCTTGTTAACTTAGCCTTGTTAGCAAGAACAGGTTCGCAAGTTAGCAAGTTGCTGTTCAAGAACAGCAACTTAACTTCCGAACCTGTTCTTGCTCCTTAAACCCTCAAAATCTTCAAAAATTACACTCAAATCATCATCGTAATCTAAGGCAAGGGGGGTTTTACTTTCCCATTTGATTCAATGATCTCTAATAGCCTTACCTGTGCTCCTTAGGACACAGTCCATCAAAATGATCCATATAAATGGGGATAGAATGCAACCCTGCTTGACTCGTGATTTAATACAAGAGCAGCTACTAATCTTATTTTCTGCCTTAACCACAGCAATGTTAAGGATAGACGATTCTTTACTATTTGAGAGGACCACTGTCAATAGCATTTTATTTTCGATGGGTTTTTCATTTTGTGGGAGGGGCTCATTAGCCCTTCCCACAAAAAGTTTTCAGCCCCGTTTTTTTAATCTTTATTATTTTTACGATCGGTTCGTGTCACCACTAAGGCCTTGTTCCTAGTAAAAATAAGTACGAAAGAAAATATGAGAGGAATGTCGTTCAGTGCATCCTCAACACACAATATTAATAACACAGTTTAGTAAAAAAAAAAAAACGTTATTAGAACATATTTTAGTAAATCACAAGTAAAGGTGAAGAGGGTAAGTCACGCTTTCAGGGATAATAGGGTTACCAAAAATCGTGTCTTTTCCCCATCCATCTGATGCCAAACAAAGTAGATCGACCTCGAATTGGGGGGTGGGAGAGGCCATAAGTAGGATTTTAAGGAAAGTGGAACTCCACCAAAGGGAGTGAGTAATTAAAATTTTAACAGGTTGGGACGGAAACGGATTATGAGCAGCTGTCTTAACCTAAAGTGGCTTTGTAGTGCAGTGATTTGCTAGTAGTAGTAGTAGTAGTAGTAGTAGTAGTAGTAGGCCTGGTAATAGTTGTCTATTACTTGAAAAATTTCAGGACGAAGTTTGTGAGGAAGTTTCCCATATTTCAGTTGAATGAAAACTCTTTTTACCTGTATCTGAACCCCCTCCCCCCCCCCCGAAGTTTATATGACCATACTTTCTATAAAAACCTTATATGCCCCCAGGGCATAACTTACAGCCCTTGCCCTGAGGGCTGGGGGGATTTGTTATCTTCAAAGACATAATTTCCGAATCTTTCAAATACGTTGAACAAAATGGCTATCTCAAAATTTTGATTTGAAGTTTTTGGGGAAATGATGGGCGTGGGGGGGGGGGCTCATTTGCCCTCTGGTCACTTTCGACAAATAAAAAAGGCACTAGTCCTCTCAATTTCCCATCAAATGAGCCCTTCTTGAAGTTTCTACGACAATACTTTCTATAAGAACCTTATATGCCCCAAGGGCATAACTTACAACCCTTCTACTGCGGGCTGTGGGGGGGGGGGGGAGGTTGTCATCCTCAAAGAAATAATTTGCAGACCTTTCAACTACGTTGAACAGAGTGGCTACATCAAAATGTTGATTGGAAGTCTTTGGGGAAATGATGGACGGGAATTCTCCCTTTGATTACTTTTTACTATTAAAAAGGGCACTATCCCTCTCAATTTCCAATCGAGTGAGCCCTTTTTGAAGTTTCTACGACAATGCTTTCAATAAAAACCTTATATGCCCCAAGGGCATAATTAACAACCTTAGCCCTGAGGACTGTAGGGGGTGTTGTCACCCTCAAAGACATAACTTCCGGACCCTTCAACTACGTTGAACAAAATGGCTATATCAAAATGTTGATCGGAAGTGTTTGGGGAAATGAAAGGCGTGGGGGGGATTTACCCTCCGATCACTTTCGACCATTAATAAGGGTACTAGCCCTTTTAATTTCCAATGGAATGAGCCTTTTCTGAAGTTTCCTACGACAATACTTTCTATAAAAAACCTTATATTCCACCAGGGCATAACTTAAAAACCTTACCCTGAGGTCTGTGGGGGGGGGGGGTTCATCCTCAAAGACATAATTTATGGACCTTTCAACTACGTTGAACAAAATGGCTGTCTCAAAATTTGGATCGGATGTGTTTGGGGAAATGGTGGGATTGGGAGGGGAGATAGTTGCCCTCCAATCACTTTCGACTATTAAAAAGGGCACTAACCCTTTCAATTTCCATAGGCAGCGCTATTACGCTGCCTATTATATAGTTTAATAAGCATAATATGGTCTACTCTACTTTAATATACTAGAGTACTATATTGTACACTATATTCTATACTATATATGCTTAATAAACAAAATGCCCCTTCTATTCAAAATTTTTAATATGGTTTTACCTTTAAATAATACAACCCGATGATTCCGCAGTACGTAAAATCCATATGTAGAATCCACAGTTAACAATGCAATGATACCCTATAGTGAACTGCAAGTGACAACCTGGGAAATGCTGCAGTAGGAATTTCTAAGGAATATTTGAGTAAAAACTTCCACTGTGTGTGAAGAAAAACTTTCACTAATCGTAGTTCCCAGAGTTTTTTTTTTATCAAACAGTTCGTGGTAACGAACTGTAAGTTCGTTATCACGAACTGAATAGTAACGTGACCAGCGACGCGACTGAATAGTAACTGAAACTACAAAAAAATGAATTTCTGATATCTATAGATATACCAAGACATTTTGCTTAATATGCTGATTCGAAATATATAAGATTCGATAAGTTTAGTGTTACTCGTCAAAAGCTATGAGCCTGAGAAAATGTGCCTGATTTAAAAAAAAATGGGGAAATCCACCCTAAAAATAAAAAAATCTTAATGAAAATCTTATCATCAAATTGAGAGTATCCGAGAACCCTATTCTAGAAGTTTCAAGCTCACATCTACAAAAATGGGGAATTTTGTATCTTTTGCCAGAAGAAAATCACCGATGCGTATTTATTCTTATTTTTTTTCCTAGGGTAATCGTATCAAACCAATAGTACTAAAATGTTGGGAAATGACTAATTTTAACTGAAATTAAAAGTTCTAGTGCTTTTTTAGTGACAAAAAATTGGAGGGCAACTACCCCCCTCCCACACCTTTTTTCTGAAAGTCGTCAAATCAAAATTTATGAATTTTGAGATAGCCCTTTTCACCAGGACAGTTGAAAAGTTGAGTAACTATGTCTTTGGGGATAACATGCCCCCCCCCCACAACCCCAGGGGAGACGTCTGTAAGTCATGAAATTTGCCCATTGTTTATCTATAGCATTTGTTATTGGGAAGTATACGTACATTTTTTGTGGAGAGGGGTGAGTTTTTCTGCTCTGGGGATTTTTCAAGGGGATAATTTCCTGTGGGGAGGGAAGTTTTTTGGGGGGTCAACTTTCCAAGGGAAGTTTTACATCGGGGGAACTTGCATGACTTCTCTTTGCCGACTCAATTTTATATGTGGAGATGTTAATGGGAATTGTCCGGGGGGAAATTTTTCTGGGTTAGAAATATTAGAGTATGTTTCCGTGGTGGGGGGATTTTCCACGGGAGGAGTTCTCCATGGGGGATTTTTCCACGAGAAAAATTTTTCATAGAGAATTTTCTGTGGGAGCCACTTTCTACAAGGGGCGGGGGGGGGGGGGGTCTTTGCGGGAAAACTTCCACAGAGGAGGGGCTTCCTGGCATGATTTTAAAACAATAAGAAGTTAAATTCTTTTGCAGTTGAAGCTGCGCTAAGAAAAAATTTTCACCCGTAATCAGATGCAAGGAATTTCTGGGGGAATTTTCAGCTAGAATAGAATTGTCTGGGGGGGGGGGATTTCCCTGGATGGTGGGGGGAGGGTATTTTACGTGGGAAGAAGTTTTAATGGAGGGATTTTCTGTGGAGGGAAGGAATTTTTCATGGAGGGGGAGCCGGATTTCCGGCATTATTTGAAAAAATCAGAAATTAAATAAGAAAAACAAGTTTTTTCAACTGAAAATAATGAGCAACATCAAAACTCAAAACGAACAGAAATTATTACGTATATTAAGGGGGTTGTCCCCTTTTCAAGACCTCACTCTTTACGCTTAAGTTTAACTTTTTGTCCCAATTCCTTAAGAACGGCTCCTGGAACACAAGGGCCGTTTAATTAGAATAATAAGCTTTTTTAAAAGTTCAAAACAAAACTTTAGCGTAAAGAGCAAGGTCTTCAGGAGGGGAAAACCCTCATCACATACGTAATAATTTCTGTTCAGTTTGATGTTGCTCCTTACTTTCAGTTGATAATACTTGAATTTTTTTATTTATTAGCTTACAGAGTCAAAATGCCTTCGTTGTGCTTTCAATAATTTATGTTTAGTATTTGCAATACTTATTATTCTTGGACTTTTCTTTTCTGGTTTTTGGTTAGTGCAGGAAGAGACCTCCTAGGGAGGTTTGTGACCCAATAGAGGCCTGATCTTGTATTTTGTATTTAGGGTATTAATAAATAACATGTATTAATTAACAGATTTTGTGAATAATAATGCCAATGCTATTATGCAGCCTTGCCTGGCTATTTGTTGTGCTCAAAATTTTGTCGTTTCCTTCATCATTTTGTGATTTTTACAGCATTTTATGATTTTTATTTGAAAGTCTTCTAGATGTGACCATAAGGTTAAAAATATGAATAAAAATCAGGATGGTAAAATGAATAATGACAACAGTAATAATAATAATAATAATAATAATGCTTAAAAATTAAATAAAAAATACGGATTTCAGAACCGTTAAAGATAAACCAAAAAATAAAGTTAACAAAGTATTAAACTGAAGACTAAAAAAAAAAAAAAAAACAAAGGAGCTGCTGTGGATTGTTGATAAGGATTGTTTGAAGTAAAAGTGTTTTTTGTTAACATGTATTTAGTTTTAACATGGAACTCGCTGCTGCTCTCTACCTATAATTGGAGCATAGATGGCAACTAATACATTTTTTCGTTAGTGGGTCTAATCTCTTTTTTTAGGAGATCCCTATTGTATTTTTGTGTATTTATAATTCATACAACAGTAATCACTCAACTTTAGGGTTCAACTTTAGGGTTGAAAATGAGCTGAATACCCTTTCTGTCCTCTAGGACCTTCACTGCAATATGTGCCAAGTCATACACAGCATAAATGATTGAAAACCAGTCTTTCAGCTATTCCTTCGCTATTTAACTTTCCTTACACTTTTCCTGATCTTTTCCTGCCGGATCAGGTCGAGCATGCTAGAAATGCTTTAGATGAGGCATGGTATATTACTACTCCCGAGTACCCTTGAGCTCCTTGACGACTTCACTAGAGTAATATCACATTTCAAGTCAATAACTACTGTTTTTAAATAATCTTTTATTAACCATTCAAATTAACATTGGACCAAAGTGGACCAAATAACATTGGAAAAAATTCAATCAACATAAAAATTGCATTATTTTCTGCTGTAGTACAATTTTTAAGAAAAGAAAGAAAAAAAATTAATAAAGAAAATAAATAGAGTACATTAAAAAAAAGATAAATGAAAGAAAACCTCTATAAATTTCTAACAGACCTAAAAGGTAAAAAAAGATATATAGAGAAAAATATAAAAGATATATATTGTCGTTCTGATTTTTTAACCAGACAGAAAGAAAGGCAAAGACAGAAAGGCAAAATAGAAAGGCAAAAGACAGAAAGGCAAAAATAACCATTTTCAAGGTAGTTAAATATTTTTGTTTCATTTCCGTTGTCTTTTGTTAGTCTCACTTTTAGTCAAAGATAATAAATTTTAGATATAATTTTAGATATAAAGTCAAAGACGCATGATACTTACAATAGACAAGGGTTGCAGTTGGTTAAAAGAATGTATAGCGGAAAAATAAAGGTGAAAAAAATAATAAATTACCGATAAAATTGTAGAAGGTGACTGAGAGGTAGCTAACTTTATTTTGAACATATTATATGTGGTTGCAACTCTAAAAGGATCGAAAAAAGATGGTAAATAGAGTTTTTTTTTATGTCGGATGAAATGACAGGAAACTAGGGACAGTAAGGAATTAGGGTCAAACTAACCTTCAATATAAGGGTTTTGAAAGATATATGACTTGATTTTCAGCTTGTTTAAGGGGGTTGCAACGATAAAAAGGTTGACAAACGATCGTTAAAAGTATATTGAGGTCATAGCTAAAGAAACGTTCTGCCACTTCACAAAAGAAGGGTGGTTTATTTTAATTGTCTTACTACCTAGTTGTATTTCCAATTTTAGCTTCCAGAATAGATATGTCAAATTGTGTTCATGATGTCAATTGAGAGAAATATACGCTTTTTTGTTGAACCAAACGGTGTGTCCCAGTTTTCAAGAATCAGCTACCTAACTAGAAGAGTTGATTGTCCTTTCCACTCTTTAGCCTATTGACTGTTGCCTTATTGAACTATTGAACTATTAAGCCTATTGACCTATTGACTCTTCAGCATAGAAGATGCATTGTTGCTATTACACTAAAGTGCCCAGTCAGGAAAGATATAATATCTTCAAACGCTAGAGCCACATGAGTCGTTTTTTATTAAAAGGACAACAAAATGAAAAAAAAAACTCACAAAAAAAAAAAACAATGAAATAGTAACTCCGTCCCCAGTATACATTCCCTGGTCTTTCAATCTCAAATTCCATTAAACCTCTAATCTCATGTTTTGCTGTTTCATAACAAATTTGAATTCAATATAATGATAACTGTGGTATATAAAAAAGGTTATGAGTTGGAGCAGCTTTTGGTTCAGCTGCACCAATTCTTCCAAACAGCAAGTTGTCTAAAATGATTGGGAATTATGGAAAAAATAGCAAAAATCATGAAATACGAAAGGCAGTTTAACTCATTGCATACAAGCCTGATTTATGTGCGATTTGAAAAAAAAAATGAGTAATTTAACTTAATTGTTGATTTAAATAAAAGATGTTATATGCGATTTTCCTAAATTATTGATTTTGTTGAGTTAATATTTTAGGATTGATTCGAATAAGTAGTATCTTCGGGGTAAAGGGTATAGTGTGCAATGCTCAATTAGTGCTGACAAATTTAGGGGTATAGGGCCAATCTAATCGAAATAGAATCCCTGATAACGGAAGTACACATCCAGTATGCACTTAGACCTGATAGTACTTAAGGCTCCTGTGTCTCAGGGTTCCAGAAAATCCTTACGTTTCTCCAGTTTGTGGACACTTCTTAATCAAATTCATAAAAACATTTGTTGTTACCCCCTTCCCCCCAAAAATACGTGCTTACGTGCCTGTCTTGTGGGTGGGATGTTTTAAAAAATGTGTGGGTTTCAATGCCCAACCGTTGGAATTACAAAGACAATTAAATATGCGTTATCTAGGGAAATTGGGTCCAACCTAAGAATTGGACTCGATCACGTTTTTAGGCAAAAGGGGTGGACCTTATACTTAACAGTACATAAAATAATATTATAGACCTTTCCCCAAATTGTTTAATGCCTTCAAAACGGCAAAACAGAAAAAGAGAGAAACAGAAATTCAAAACGGCAAAACAGAAATATATATATATATATATTAGGCTAAAAATATCTCTTCAAGTGTCTAAAGAAAATGAATACAAAACAAAAATCTTTGTAAAATATAAAGCAAAAACATAGAAATATTAGTATATAATCATGTAAATTAAAACATAGAACATAGAATACAAACATAAATGAAGATATTTATAGATGAAAAAAAAAGTCTAAGACCAAAAATATTAAAAAAAATGATTTAAAGGTTAAATATTTTAATGCTAACTCAGATGATGCTTTAGATCTATTCTTTTAAAAAAAATGGACAGTGTTGCTGACAAAAATATATGATAAATCAGGAGATGCTAGATGATAAATCATGTTAAATTAGGTGGTGCTTTAGACTCATCTGTCCTGTCTTTTAGGTATCAGTATTGCAGAAAAAAAAGCTAGTTTGAAATTGATCTAAAATTAAATATGTATCTAAATAATGAAATATATAAAAAATATAAGCTAAAACAAAGATAAATAAATAAACACACATTTGAAATATTAATATACAATTTAAAATTTTATAAATACTAACGTAGCAAAAATATAAAATATATGAATACATAACTTAAAGAAATCAAATAATATAAAAATACAAACTTTTTTCAGGCTAAATCAGAGGATGCTTTAGACCTATCCCGTCTTTTGAATGACAGTGTTGCCGACACCTGCTCTAAGTATCCACAGCATTTTATTGGATTGGGAACTGTACCACTTCAGTCTCCACAGATGGCAGCAGAGGAGTTGAAAAGATGTGTAGTTGATCTTGGTTTAAAAGGAGTTCAAATTGGCTCGCATGTAAATGATTGGAACTTGGATGACAAAGAGCTAGAACCATTTTGGAAGGTGATTTTAATGGGCCAAACAATAGTTAAATGGATTTCCTCAAGTTTTCAGAAAAAAAATTGGGTCCCCCAAAATCTCACGTTCATAGATATAAGATCATTAACACGAAGAAAAACTTGTTTACTTTCGCTGACGTTTATTTTCGTAGGTTGCAAAACCCAATTTTCTGTCGGGAAAATGCAGGGAAACCCAGAAAAAACTGTGGGATAGTAGAGTTATGAGTTTGAAAGGCTAATTTTATTTTTATATTTAAGAGTGTGAAAAATAAAAGTTAGGATACAAATAAAAAATAATCAAAAAAAAGAAAGAACTTGGATTTGTGAAATGGAAAAGGAGACACATTACATAACATACAATTTTTACAGGATATTTGAAATATTCAAGAATGTACATGGGATCTTTTGGCTTTTGTGAACATTGGATTGTGTGTAGAACAATAAGTTGTTTTGTTGGATATCTAAGATTTGCCACCCCCTCTTTTTCTCTGAGGGGGAAAAAGAAAATTAGGAAAATTTAGAATATGTGCATATATATATATATATATATATATATATATATATATATATATATATATATATATATATATATATATATATATATATATATATATATATATATATATACATTGATTCTCATTGTCGCTTGTCATCTAACCGCAGATAATACGAACTTCTTAACTTCTTCTTGATGTCAAGGCGTCACTATAAGTTCGATACAAACATCCTGGGAAATGCAAATTCTTCCGTAAAGTTGCGACCTATTTAGATTGTTTTTGTGCCCAGCAATGTCAATATGCCAGTTTATAGAAAAAAAACAACTTTGCTGCTGATTTCGAGGCCGGGCCCCGGGACTTGACACGTGGAGGGCTTGTATATTTTCATTCTCGCTGTCGCTTGTCTTCTAACTGCAGACAATGTGAACTTCTTCTTGATGTCTTTTTGTCAAGTTAGGTTTGATGCAACCACTCTTGGAAAAAGGCTTATAATTCTAACAAAAAGATGTTTTAAATAAAGACACAATTGCTCGTCTAAAGAGAGTATATATATTCGCTATTCTTTTGTTTATTCTTTTGTTTTAAGTCACGAGGTGTCGAATAAGCAATAACAATTAATTTATTAATTGTTATTAATAATAATTAAGCAATAATATTAAGCAATTAAGCAATAATAAATTAATTTAAGAAAGTCTGGCATGAATTCAAATTCTCCTTCCTGCTAATTCATCAAATAGTCACCCATTTTATAGGATTAGTTTTAATCTGGAACTTTCATCTGTGATTCTCACCGTCACTTCTCTTTTAACCGCAGATTTCATTTACGATTCGATGCATTCATTGTGATACTGGTTGTCAAATGTCTTCTAACTGCAGATCTCACTTGCACTTCAATTTTGTGCAGCCTTACCCTCAACTTTATTCAGTTGAATTAAGAAATTCTGTCTTAAATTTAATTTCTCCTCCCTGCTTCCTCTTTATATCCTGCAGACCCTACAATAACACTCTTGGGGCTTCTCTTGGGATCGTCCTTAGGAATACTTATGTATACAAACTCGAATTAGGAATAAAAATTCGACTTCGATGAACATACTTTTAATGCATTTTAGTACTAAAGTTTTTATTTGATATTATTAATTATATTAATTTGGGGTCATTTCCCCTAAATATCCCTTGAATAACCCAAAATACTCTTGACCAAAATTTCTATAAGATCCTGTATTTTCGAGGTAACGCCTTTAATTAGGTGTTGTTTTCTTTGACCACACTGCCGTTCTATGACGAACAAATAAACTTTCAAATGGGGATAAATCCATTTATTTAGACAGTGAAAAAACAGGTACAAAAGTCCAGATATTTCGATCACATATAAAGCAACCGTCTTCAGTAGAAATCTACAATTATGAAACTGAAACTAGCATATTTATACACAACAAAATAAATAACTTTTTGGGTCATTCACAAAATAATTTTTGAAAGTTTATTTGTTCGTCATAGAACGGCACTTCGGTCCAAGAAAACAACGCCTCATTAAAGGTGTTACGTCGAAAATACGCCGTATATATGGGGTCGTATACAACCCAGTAAACTCGATGACCATCATCTATGTTATTTCCAGAGTTTATGTGACTGGGTTTGCTTGTTTGCTGTTAATGGGATAAAGCTATTGCATTAATTGGAGGTTGTTTTCATATTGTTTTGTACCCTCTAATAGATAAATTTATAGTTAAGTTAAATTGAGTGATCTTCTCCAATTCCTAGAATAGGTCTATCTCTCCGGGCATCCTCACCAGCGCCATATTTTTTCTTAAGTTGACTAGGGCGCCATCTATAATAAAATTGAAACTAACATATTTATACACAACAAAATAAATAAGTTTTCGGGTCATTCACAAAATAAGAAACTTCCAGATTATTCCCTATATTATTTTCAGAGAGAGTTCATTGACAAAGTTCATTCAAAGTCTTGATGTAAATTTTCTTCTTTAATCTCGCCCAAATGTAAGACAAATTTCTAATGAAGGTGGCAAAGCCTTCCGTGTCTTCTAATTGCAAACCAAATGTTGAGTTTGTATTTGTTTAATTTAATTTAATTTATTTTTACACCCATCATAATCACAGAAATTGATGGAAAAAACAGTAGAAAAGAAAAAACAAAAACATACACTTAATGGTACAGACAAAGCAAATACACCTACACATCAATCAAATTGACGAGAGTAGAGGTAGCCAAGGATGGCTGCTACCGTCCAACTTAGCACAATACTTGTCAAGCAACTGATTAACTGCAGAAAATGGATCAGTTACTGCGTATCGCCGGATCAGGTACGAATTACTCGTTCTCAGTGGAACTTGCAGCAGAAACTTCAAATATCTGAAGAAAATTCTACGGATTTTAAATTTATCTTCTTTACGCAGAAGTTTCCAAAATGGTGTTATACATAATATATGTGGCACTGTGACAGCATTATAAATTCTAGCTAGTGAAAACCTATTAAGATTTCTCTTCGAAGAAATTGTGGCCCCATACGCAGTTCTAATTTTACGCTCTATATGTGTGATGATTAGCGAACGGGTAGATGACAGTGTGTCACTGATTGGCAATCCCAAGTATACTAGTGACTCCACAGACTCGACAGACTGGGATCATAGTTGAATGTGGGGTAGAGCAGACTTATTGCAGTTAAACAACATTACTTCCGATTTTGACACATTAAACTAAGGCCAATATCACCATACTGAGATGACAGGATATTAAAATTACTTTCTAGGGATGTTATTTGCCGAGAAAAATTCAAGATGTCATCCGCAAATACAACTATGGTCACATCTATTCCTCTTAGAATAAATCTTGTAGTGACTTTGGACTGCGCCTCGGAAATACTATTAATAAACAACTCTGGCGAAGAAATCGCACCCTGTTTAATACCCTTTTTTACAGGGATTTTCCTAGTGGGTTCTGCATTAGGAATGCGTAAACACACATTTAGTTGGTGATACAGATCATAAAGAGTTCGAACAATAGCTGGGTCGACACCATTTTCCCTTAATTCTAGCATTATCTGTGCATGTATGCCCGAGTCAAATGCGCGGCGTACGTCGTATTCACCAATAGCCAGCGATTCATTAGAAATGTGCACATCTAACAGAACAGTTGCTACAACATGTAATGCGTGAGCGCATCCCATTGTTGACTGGAAACCAAACAGGTGGGGCGGGGCCTTGCAACACTTCCTAATGCCACCTATTATTAACAGTTCAAAAAGCTTGCAAAAAACAGAGGAAATAGTTATCGGTCTATAAGAAGAAGGTTCTGTTGCGGGTTTTCCTTTTCTCAGTATGGGTGTTATAGATCCTAAGCAAAATAAATCTGGTACAATACCATTCGTCATAATAATCTGGTAAGCAATTGCAAGATGTTCAAATTAAAGGGGATTACCGTTCAATAGATGATGTGCACGTATTTTATCAGCACCACTTGACGATTTTTTCTTTAATTTTTTGCACACTTCCCGGATTTGACTACTGTTCACAACAAAATAATTTAACTCTTTTGTAAGGAGGGGACGTAGTTGCTCATAAAACATTTGGTTTTTTGACTCATCTGGGGCTGCAAATTCAGCACTAAAACAATCAACCCATTCTTTCTCGCCAATCGTACTGGAAGTCGGATTACTGTACTCAGCAGGCTTTGCACGCATATTCCAAATCAGATTAGGATTACCCATCATTTTCGACACAGTTTCAAGTTTTAAAGCACTACGATGTCTACGTAGTTCTTTTGCAAATTTCTGCTTAGTGAAAATACGAATTTGATTGACAGCACCACTTTTAGGCCTGTCACATTCATGCTAAATCTGCAGCCAAAACTTGGCCGCAGCCTTTGCATTAACCAAATCGGAGTTTTGGCCTCATCCTTTTACTCGAGATGTACGGCGCAATTCAACACTCGGAATAGCTGGGCTTTCAGCTATTTTTAAAGCGTGGCATATTTCAGCAAAGTATAGGTTCAATTGCAGTCTTATTTCTTTATCAGGTAAGTCAGCATTCCACTGGAGCAGATGAAATGGAACCTTAAATTTTCTGAGGACTTTGTCACACTTTTTTTTGGAATAAAGGGTGGGAGACCTTTTTCCAGTCACTCACGAGTTTCGGCTTAGGGTTTGGCGGGTAACCATTCACAGTACATGGGATAGTGACAGACAGGGGCAGATGGTCTGAGTACATTCCGTCAAGTCCTACCTGTACGGTAGGTAGCTCAACATTATAACTAGTAGCGTGATCGATGTTAGACACAGACTGAGAGACACTTATAAAAGAATATTGCTTGT
Source organism: Artemia sinica (assembly GCA_027921565.1). Classification (NCBI taxonomy): domain Eukaryota; kingdom Metazoa; phylum Arthropoda; class Branchiopoda; order Anostraca; family Artemiidae; genus Artemia; species Artemia sinica. The sequence goes on along the minus strand of CM051256.1, from coordinate 14,820,190 downwards.
TTTTTGTGGCTAGCTTGAATCCATTAGGAATTGAACTTAGAAGCACTTGGGCACGAGAATTGCTGCTGTCTTCAATGTTGTAGTTAAAGTACCCCAAAATCACTAATCGTAAGCCGTCCCTTAGTACTTTCTTTATTGAGATTCCGAGTCTCTTGCAAGTGATAGCAAATTTTTGCTCCGAAACAATATTATTTTAATTAGTAGGCAAGTAAACATTGGCTACAATGAAATCCCTACACTTAATAAGCTGGAAGTGTTCACTTTGCTGGAGACAGGCATGGGGGAGGGGACCAGAATTGGAGATTATAGCAAGCCCCCCCTGAAGGACGTCCGTGGTAGCCGGATTTGCGTGCTGGCTGTATAATATTATGACGATCTGGAGAAAATTTTAGCAAGTTGACACTGGCTTCCGTGAGAAAATGTTCTTGGAGGCAAATAAGGTCATATTTCGTAGATAGATCACTAAGTAATGGCAATTTGTCCAGCACTTTACCATCCAACAGTTCACCTTGCAACCCATCATGATACAGGAGGCATAGACGGCTGTGCTTGATTAAATGGGCATGAGGCGTGGTAGCAATTGTGCTTATTTGAGCTACAATTCAAACACATTCGGGGCTTTTTACACGGGCTAACTCTTGAAGACATATGATCAGTGCCACCACAGTGTGAGCACTTTTCTTGTTGGTTGAAGTTGGCAGCGATATGACCAACACTGTGACATTTAAAGCAGCGCAGGGGCAAGAAACGGAACTCCTCAACCCTGAATAGCTCAAGGTAGATCTTATGGGGATTGGCAATAGCATTGTCCAGATCAGCACGACTCGGGTATGTATAATTTGAAGGCTCTAGAGTCACCGCACTGGACAGCTTTTTCACACCGAGCTGCTCGGCTTAGCCCGTTTTCATCTAGAGAACTAGGAATCCGCTTTACAATGCCTAAAATTTGAGGAACTTTCACTTGTATGTCAATTTGCTTACTACTCATGGCCTGGGCTAATTGTGTTGCTGAATCACGTGACTTGACAAGGACTTTCCAGTCATTTTTGCTAAGCTTTAGAGTCAGAGAGTCCGAATCTACCCCACTTTGGCACAGCTTGCTTGTGAACTCTTGCCTAGCCTGCGGCGAGTTAAGATCAGATGGCATATTTTTAACCACCACTGAGTACATAGGCTTCTGTTGTGTCACTTGTGGTTCAAGAGAGGGAGGGGCTCGGGACATAGTGTCGGAGATAGCAACACACTGCTCAGACACTACTTAATTAATTGGAGAACTTATCCGTTGATAGCTTGATTTTTCCAGCTATCGAGTCTAATCCAACATCTACGTGGCGACATATTTCATTAACTTTGACCCGAATGTAAGCACTGATTTCGTCTGGACATGTGGGAACTTCCTGGGGATCCACAATAACAAATTGTGGTAATGATTTCTTGTCTTTGGTACATTGGGACAATATCTTCGCCATTTCAACAACATTATCATTGTCGTTGAAATGGCGTCATATCCCAGTCATATCCCAGTTCGCTCCCGATAGAGATCAACTTTTCTTTCGCGTTTAGTATGTCCGTATGAGAGAAAAACTCGACTGCTCTTTTTACAATTTGCTCTATTTTGTTTCCTGTTTGCATCGAGCGATACATAAAGTTCAGCACAGCATTTAGTAAAAGCGTTGCCATCGCACCTTCACGTCATCAGGCAAATCGCAATCCAATAATCAAAGTTCAGGTGCTGCAATCACCCAGGAACAAGGGAAGTGCAAGTACCCCCTCACCTTTTCCCCGCAATTTTCGGGTAACTGAATACCAGCGGGTACAATACGGCGCTTGCGGGGGGTTCCTTCCCCTCTTCTGCTTGTTCCCAGTAGAAAATCAGCACCTTAATGACATGGGAACTATATGAAATTGTAGTTATAGATGGCGCACTTGTCAACTTAAAAAAAAAAGATGGTGCTAGTGAGGATGCCCGGAGAGATAGACCTATTCTAGGAATTGGAGAAGATCACTCAATTTAACTTAACTATAAATTTATCTATTAGAGGGTAAAAATCAATATGAAAACAACCTGAAATTAATGCAATAGCTTTATCCCATTAACAGCAAACAAGCAAACCCAGTCACATAAACCCTGGAAATAACATAGATGACGGTCCTCGAATTTACTGGGTTGTATACGACCCCATATATACGATGTATTTTCGACGTAACACCTTTAATGAGGCGTTGTTTTCTTGGACCAAAGTGCCGTTAAATGACGAACAAATAAACTTTCGAATATTATTTTGTGAATGACCCAAAAAGTTATTTATTTTGTTGTGTATAAATATGCTAGTTTCAGTTTTATTATTTTATATTTCTACTGAATACGTTTATTTGTTTGTTATAAGATCCAGAGATCAGTAATATACAATAAACCTTCTTTATTTATTTATTTATGAAAACTTCTACTATAGAAAATGAGCAATTGCCCTTACATCAGTCTAGACGCTTTTCTCAGAGCCTGCAAGGGCTGCATCAACTTTGAAAACATATTATTATGTATTCACTTTCTCCTGGTAAAAGTAACCTCTTTCAAGTTTTGATGTGACACTTTGTTTGGCAGTGGTGAGCCCTTGGGATCATTAATGGTTTGGGAGGGGGCTCAGTTGCCGTCAAACCACTTTTGGGTCTCAAAAGCATATTATAACTCGCGATCCTTTTCGAAAAATATGCTGCCATCCAATACCAATGGTATGAAACCAAGAAACAAAAGAAAAAAAGGAACGGAAAAATTCGCACCTATGACAAAAAAAAACCGTAAAATTTAAACTATGTAAAATCATAACTATATAAACTATAAGAAAACTGTAAAATTTCTCGTTATCGTAATTATAAACTTAGGAATATATTCAGGAGGCTTATGGACACCCAAAATTTGGTGGTGAAACTCTTATAAAATAATTACTTTTTTGAATTATGTAAATTTACCTTTGATAGTGACCTTTAAAGAGTCCCTTAAACTTAACAAATCCCAAGTTTTGGAACCATCATGAGGAGCATATTCCTTTGTGTATATGTTACGTACTTGTGCTTGCAGCAGGATCAGGCATTTTCGCTTGATCTGGCATTGAAACAAATCTTCTAAATGGTGATATCCCATGATGGTTGATCTTTTGCCAACTCTTTTGTGAACCTCAGCTAGCATTTATCCCATCTGTGGCCGAGTTTTCAGAATTTATCAGCTGGCTCTAGATCTTATTTCAATTGCCTCCACCAACTCTTTGTTGTCCTCCTTGTCTTTTCGCCATGCTAATGGGGTTCAGCAAGCAGCATTAATATGATGCGATCGTCAGGGCAACATAAAGAGTGTCCAAGCCAGTGGAGCCGGTGGAGCTTGATGATGTCTGTGATTATGTTGATTTTGCAACAGCACTGGAGAAATTCGTCTGTTGAAATCTGATCTGACAGTCGGATGCAAAAGATTGAAAATAGGTAACGGTTGGCAAATCCCTCCAGAGTACACCTTTGAATTGCTTTGATGGCCCAAGGTTTGACACCATAGAGAAGAACTGATCTCACTGTCGACGTATAAATGCTCATATTTGTTCTTAAGTTAATTTCTCTAGGAATCTAGAGATACTTTCAGAGTCGAGCAAAGACTGCTTGAGCTATAGATATTGGTCTTTTGACTTCTTGATTGCACCCTCTATTATAATCCACCTTGTACCCCAGGTAGACGAAGCTGCCAACCTTTTCAAGTGGTATATCATAGAGGGTGAGTTGACAGCCTGATATAACGTTCAGATCAAAACTTTTGTTTTTCATTGTGTTTATCCTTTGGCCAAGGTAAGCTAAGAAGTGAGCCACTTCGTCAAGCATTTGATGGGCTGAATCCTGGCTTGGGATGAGAAGATTTACATTGTCCACACTGTCTAGGTCCACCAAAGGTGTTACGCGGATCTATATCTGGTGTTCAAGGATCAAACTGATGGAATAATTGTAAAGAACTGGAGAGAACATACAATAACCTTTTTTGAAGCCCCATTCGAAATCGAGTAATGAATACTCTTCACCGTAGAGTCTGACGCAGGATACACATTCTTGGTAACAAGCTTCCAGGATGGTGACGAATTTCTGTGGGCCATCGTAAAGGAGAATCTTCATAAAGTTTTCCGTTCAATTGGACTGAAAGCGACAACGTATTCAATGAGTATGCTGGTAAGCGAAAGGTTGTAATTTTCGGATTGCTGCGTGATAAACCGGAGGGCAAAAATCTGATCCGAGCTTCTTCCTCCAGACTGGAATCAAGACGTGTTTCCCCCAGTTGATGTATCTCTCGTTGCTTGGAATCTCCACAGAAGAATAATGGTGAATAATTCGGTTGAAAAGCCAATAAGAGCAATGCCTCTATCATAGGAAGCGCAATCGCGCTGCCTAAGTAAAGAACGATGTTGGCCCAGTGTATTATTTGTTTGTTTTTTTTTCATACCAGGGCACTTCGTTTCGAAGGAGTAGTCGTAGAAACTTTGAAAAGGGCTCATTTGATTGGAAATTGAAATGGCTAGTTCCCTTGTTAATAGTCGAAAGTGCTTGGAAGGCAGCTAACACCCCTTCCACGCTCACCATTTCCCTAAACACATCCAATCCAAAATTTTGAGATAGCCAGTTTGTTCAGCGTAGTTGATTTCCAGATAGAAATTTTGTTTTTGAGGAGGACACTCCTACACAGCCCTCAGGGCAAGGGTTGTAAGTTATGCCCTGGGGGCATATAGGGTTTTTTATAGAATGCGTTGTCATAGAAACTTTAAAAAAGGCTCGTTCGATTGGAAATTCAAAGGGCTAGTGCCCTTTTCATAGTCGAAAGTGATTGGAGGGCAGATAACCCCCCTCTCACGCCCACCTTTTCCCCAGACACATCCAATCAAAATATTGAGATAGCCATTTTGTTCAACGTAGTTGAAAGTTCTGGAAATTAGGTCTTTGAGGATGATAACCCCCTCAGAGCCCTCAGGGAAAGGGTTGTAAGTTATGCCCTGGGGGCATATAAGGTTTTTTATAGAAAGCGTTGTCGTAGAAACTTCAAAAAGGGCTCATTTGATTGGAAATTGAAATGGCTAGTGCCCTTTTCAATAGTCGAAAGTGATTGGAAGGCAACTAAGTCCCTTCCACGCCCACCATTTATCCAAACACATCCAATCAAAATTTTGAGATAGCCATTTTGTTCAACGTAGTTGAAAGTTCTGGAAATTATATCTAAGAGGATGACACTCCCCCCACAGCCCTCAGGGTAAGGGTTTTAAGTTAAGCCTTGAGGACATATAAGGTTTTTATTGAAGCCTTTGTCGTAGAAACTTGAAAAAGGGCTCATTTGATTCGAAATTCAAAGGGCTATTGCCCTTTTTAATAGTCAAAAGTGTTTTGAGGGCAACTAACCCCCCTCTCACGCTCACCTTTTCCCGAAACACATCCAATCAAAATTTTTAGATAGCTATTTTGTTCAATGTAGTTAAAAGTTTTAGAAATTAGGTCTTTGAGGATGATAACCCCTCAGAGCCCTCGGGGCAAGGGTTGTAAGTTATGCCCTGGGGGCATATAAGGTTTTGATAGTTAGTGATGTTGTAGAAACTTCAAAAAGGGCTCATTCGATTGGAAATTAGAAGGGCTTGTGCCCTTTTTAATAGTTGAAAGTGATTGGAGGATAACTAACACCCCTCTCACACCCACCATATGCCCAAACACATCCAATCAAAATTTTGAGATAGCCATTTTGTTCGATGCAGTAAAAAAGTCTGGAAATTATGTTTTTGAGGACGAACACTACCCCTCAGCCCTCAGGACAAGGGTTGTAAGTTATGCCCTGGGGGCATATAAGTTTGTTTTTTATAGAAAGCGTTGTCGTAGAAACTTCAAAAAGGAATCATTCGATTGGAAATTGAAACGGCTGATGCCCTTTTTAATAGTCGAAAGTGGTTGGATGGCAAGTAACCCCCCTCTCAAGCCCACCATTTCCCCAAACACATCCAATCAAAATTTTGAGATAGCCATTTCATTAACGTCGTTGAAATGTCCGGAAATTATATCTTTGAGGATGACACTCCCCTCACAGTCCTCAGTTCAAGGGTTGTGAGTTATGCCCTGGGGCATATAAGGTTTTTATAGAAAGCGTTGTAGTAGAAAATTCAAAAAGGGCTCATTCAATTGGAAATTGAAAGGGCTAGTGCCCTTGTTGATAGTCGGAAGTGATTGGAGGGCAACTAACCCCCCTCTCACGCCCACCATTTCCAAAAACACATCCAATAAAACATTTTGAGATAGCAATTTTCTTCAACGTAGTTGAAAGTTCTGGAAATTAGGTCTTTGAGGATGACACCCCCCCGGCCCTCAGGGCAAGGGTTGTAAGTTATGCCCTGGGGGCATATAAGGTTCTTATTGAAATTGTTGTCGTAGAAACTTCAATAGGGCTAATTCGATGGGAAATTGAAAGGGCTAGTGCCTTTTTTAATAGTTGAAAGTGATTGGAGAGCATCTAACGCCCACCATTTCCCCAAACTTATCCAATCAAAATTTTGTGATAGCCATTTTGTTTAACGTAGTTGAAAGTTCTCAAATTAGGTCTTTGAGGATGACAACCCCTTCACATCCCTCAGGGCAAGGCTTGTAATTTATGCCCTGGGGGCATATAAGGTGGTTATAGAAAGCATTGTCGTAGAAACTCAAAAAGGGATCATACGATTGGAAATTGAAAGGGCTAGTGCCCTTTTTAATAGTAAAAAGTGATTGGAAGGCTTGACATTTTTATAGTAGAGATCGATGTGAGTATAATGTATTTTCATTTTTTCCTTTTTTTTTGTTTAGACTAGGGCACTTCGTATCGAAGGAGTTGTCTTAGGAACTTCGAAAAGGGCTCATTCGGTTGAAAATAGATAGGGCTAATGTCCTTTTTTAATAGTCGAAAGTGATTGGAGGGCAACTAGTCACCCTCCAAAGCCCACCCTTCCAAGCCCACCCTCCCATTTGTCCATTATGTTTAAAAACTAAATGTAGCCTTAAGATTAAATCAAAATGCGAATTTTTTTTGCGAATGGTATCAAGTTTTCTATTTCAAGTCAACTAGAGGAGCCGTATGTAACTAAATTAAATACTAAGATTTGTGTCCAGATTTTTAAAAGGGTGTATGTTGTTAAAAATTGCTGAAAATTTTTCTCCAGCATACAAATAGGTTGAAAATTGAAAAGGGCTCATTCGGTTAAAAATAGAAAGGGCTAATGTCCTTTTTAATAGTCGAAAGTGATTGGAGGGCAACTAGTCACCCTCCAAAGCCCACCCTTCCAAGCCCACCCTCCCATTTGTCCATTATGTTTAAAAACTAAATGTAGCCTTAAGATTAAATCAAAATGCACTGTGTTAATGCTAATTCACAAAAAAGCATCTCAGCAGTATCCCAAGAACGACTGAGGGTTTTATGTTCAAACTTTCGGGGCTACTTCTGCTCTTAAAATTTAACCAAATCAGAATAGCGTAAGTGTATCCAAGCTATCAAAGAAAGTAAACAGATTTTTTTTGCGAATGGTATCAAGTTTTCTATTTCAAGTCAACTAGAGGAGCCGTATGTAACTAAATTAAATACTAAGATTTGTGTCCAGATTTTTAAAAGGGTGTATGTTGTTAAAAATTGCTGAAAATTTTTCTCCAGCATACAAATAGCAGGCCAAACGATAAAGTCTAAAAAAATGAAAAGATTTAAAGAATTATTTTCTTTTTCGCTGAAAAGACTATGTCAATATAAAACGAACAGAAATTAATTAAAAAAACTTTTCCACAAAATTAATTTTTCAAAGAAAAGTAAAGAACTCCATTAAACCAAAAATGAGCAAAAATAAATAACCGAGTCAAACTCAAAACGAGCAGAAATTAACATCAGTAGGGCTCAAAACCCCTATGTCTTCCCAAGACCAGAACATAATTTTCACTTTACTGAAAAAAATACAAATGAATGTGCATTGTCAGTTTAATATACATATACTGATAATTAGTAATCAAAATGTTAATATTATTTGATTTATTAAAGTTATAAAAGTAAAAATATTTATATTTTTTTCAGTAAAGTGCAAATTATGTTCTGGCCTTAGGAAGGGATAGGGGTTTTGAGCCCTACTCATGTTAATTTCTACTCGTTTTGAGTTTGACTCGGTTATTTATTGTAATTTCGGTTCGTTTTGGGTTTCATTTATTTATTGATGCTGATTTGTGGTAGTTTCACGCTTGGTAGACTATTTGATTTTATTTTGTTCATTTTTGGTTTAATGGAGTTCTTTACTTTTCTTTGAAAAACTTATTTTGTGGAAAAAGTTTTTTTAATTAATAATTAATAATAATCCGCCTTTTCGCCTTTTTTTTGTAAACGGGAAGGATGCCTAATTTTTTCAATCCTTGGGGGGCTCTTTGCTTTTCTATATTTCATTAAATGATCGTAGCAGCTGATTTGTAATCAAGTGGGAAGGGAATCTTTTTAAATCTCAGAAGACCTCAGAAATCTCATATGGCTTTAAAAATTTTGAAAAAGTTTGGCGGAGAGACATTTATATTGCGGCTCTTTCAAGACCGAGCGTGGTCTGTTAAAGACATGGTTATCCAGAGCTACTGAAAAGTTGAGTGTCCGTTTTCAAAGTAACGAGAATGACGGAATATGTACTAAACAGCATCAATTTTGAAGAAAAGTCAAAAAGTTTGACAATTTACAAATTTATCCAAAAATCACCAAAGCAGAAAAGTGCTGAAATTGAATGTGGTCACCCGACGTGTGCGATGACCTTAGCCTAATTAGGAAGAATATTTGCTTACTAAAAAATTTATTCTAAAAAATTAATAAAAATGAGCGCAAATTAAAATTGTATGCCAAATACGTTGATGCGATTTATGGTTTTGTAATATTTATTCATGTGCCCTTTCAAGGTAGTTTATTCAAGGTACAGTTTATTTTTTAAAGCAGTGTAAAAAAAGAAAATAAAATGTGCCAAAAAGCAATAAAAATTGATAAAAAATGACTGCAAATTAAAAATTGTATCTCAAAGATGTGATGCGATTTACTTTTTTGGAATATTTAATCAAGTGTCCTTTCAAGGTAGTTTATTCAAGGTAGTTTATTCAAGGTACAGTTTATTTCTTAGATTAGTGTAAAAAAAAGAAAATTAGGTGTGCCGAAAAGCAATAAAAATTAACAAAAATGAGCGCAAATTAAAAATTGTATCTCAAAGACGTTGACACGATTTACGTTTTTGGAATATTTATTCATATGTCTTTTCAATGTAGTTCATTCGAGGTACATATTTTTTTACATTAGTGTAAAATAAGAAAACCAATAAAGACAATCTAACTGAAACCAGTTATTTTTAGTAAATCTAGAAATTTGTTTTTATCTTTTTCAAAATGTTAGCGTCACCTAATTTCTGTTTTTATTGATTGTTCTTATTTATCTCGTTTGTGCATTTGTACTATTTATGTCTCTGAAGTAGCTTAACACAAAATACTAAAGGCTAAACAAAATCACTAATCTGTTGAAGATGGCATTTTAAAGTCAAAATTTCTATAATAATAATCTCATTAAAGTTCTCAATCTTTTCCCTGTCGTTTTCCCCAAGAGAGAATTTCCTTTCAAGAAATCTGTTTCAAGATGAAACAATTATAAAGATTATACAGCACAAGGAAACTTCCCCATAAAAATAAAAAGACTTTTCTTAAATCTAATATCCAGTGTTATAATTTGGAAGGGATTTTAAAAGCTGAAAGAATATACTGAGCTGAAATATTTGGAATAATATTGGAATGATCGTCAAGCCTTATAATCACTGCCTAATCTGCAAGTCCAATTGAAGCCAAAATCTGTTACGAAATTATTTTAATTTTGGCTTTTCTACATAGTTTCTCTTTTTTAAAGCTGTTTTACCGTTGTCTGGGCATTAAAAAACAGAAAAAGAGAAAATTTTGAAAACATTGGGTATGTGGCCAGAATGAAGCAGAAGAATTAGAAAAATTAAACGAATAATAAAAAAAAAGAAAGAAAAATGTATCTTCACAACAAGACTTCCTTAGCGTTGAAAATGGGACAAAATTTAGATTATAACAATTTAAAAAAGGAGGAAATCAAAAAAGAATAACAATAAAAAGTCAAACCAATATGTACAATAGCTACTCCATGTATAAGCTAAGGAAGTGGAATATACAGTCAATGAGCTACTCCAGAACGAAGCAGGAAAATTAAAAGAATAAATAAAAGAAAAGAGAGATAAATGATTCGTCACAAAAAGACCTCCTCAGCGTTGAAAACGGGACAAAATTTAAATTATTCAAATTTAAAAGAAGAAAAATTCAAAAGAGAATAAAAAAGAAAATCCCAAACCAAAATGTACAATAACTACTCCATGTAAAAACCAAGAAAGTAGAATATACAGACAATGACCTACTCCAGAGTGAAGCGGAAAAATTAAACGAGTAATAAAAAAAGAAAGAAAAATGATATTTCACAACAAAATGTCCTTCACGTTAGGAACCAATTTCACACATCTCCGGACTTTCTCTGCAGTAGGATGTTGGGGACCGGATTTTTACAAGCTTTTCAGCTTCAAAAAGGCTTTTTCATGTCTCAGGAGGCGATCTGACTCACTTACATTGGTGTTCAGTGATAGAAGATCTTTGGCTATTTGATATCTCAAAACTAGATCTGTAGAATAAAAGTACTCAAATCGCCTTCATTAATTTAAATTGAGGTAAAATTTAATTGTCGCCTGTATTCAGTGATAAAAAAAAACAACTTGAAATTTTAACAAGACATTCAGTTGCTATGGAGGCAATAATTATGTATTTACTTAAGTTCAGCCTTTTTCCTGACTCTAACCTTTTGAAACTATGACAAGTGGTGCACCCTGGTTTGCTAAATTATTTAACAATGTGTTTCAAAGGAAAAACTGCATCATAAAGACCTCTTCAACGCTGTCTGCTCGTTTCCTGTCATTTTCCCCAAGAGAAAATTTCCCTTTCAAATAAATTTGTTTCAAGATAGCCATTTGTGAAGATTATACTGCATAGAGAATTTTTCTATGGACTCAGAATCTTTTTCAAAGGCTTATAGTCATGTCACAAATATAGTGATGTCAAAACCTTATAGTCATGTCAAAGCCTTATAGTCATACCAAAGCCGCCACAGTCATATTGCCAACGAACAGAGAGTTTACTTGTAAACAAAATTATGAACATTTCGTTCTATTTATGTGATTACACTTCTATAGTAAAGAGCCATTTAAGTTTTGTGCTACTTTTACTGAATCAGAACTTCAAGCAGCAACAACAGGGTAAATACCTCAACGAAAAAAAAAATGCCAGGTTAAGAAATCGACGACCCCTTCCATATGAAGTGCCTCTGGGAAAAAAAATAATAATAATAAAACATTGGAGCCGTATGGCCTTTACTATCGGCAACGCTATAGCGTTGCCTCTGATAGAGGGAGGTTTTGAGGAGAGGGAGGGAAATGAGGCTCCCTTCATCCTAGAGAATATCTTTCCGCTAAGCCTGTAATATGCAGGCTGAAGGTGATAGCTCCCCTCTTATTACATTTTTTTTCTGTGTAGCATAAGACTGTATTCATATACCTACTTGCACAAAAATGCAGAGGCGGGGTGCATCATGAGGGCCAAAATGAAATGTGTGAGGAGGAGGAGGGGTTTGCAAGGGCTATAAAGAGCTGTGTTTTTAACGCAATATGAATAGCAAATTTTTACCTTTATCTATTTATTTACATTTTTATTGTCTTTTTGCTTCCCTCGAGTTTGTTACCTACTTGTCACTTCCTTTTCCGGCGTCCATAGGTGGTATCCCTATAACAATTGATTTGTTCAAAGAACTCATTTTGAAAATTGTGGAGATAATAATATATATATATAATAATAATATATAATAATAATAATATATAATAATAATAATAATAATAATAATAATAATAATAATAATAATAATAATATATAATAATAATAATATATGATAATAATAATAATAATAATAATAATAATAATAATAATAATAATAATAATAATAATAATAATAATAATAATATATAATAATAATAATATATAATAATAATAATAATAATAATAATAATAATAATAATATATAATTCACTTTCAATATTTTAGACAACTAAATACAGCGTCATTTGCGCTTTACTAAAAACGAATTATTTTACAAATATTGTATTTTGCACATGCAACATTGGAACAAAAAAAATTACAGTGAAATAAAATCTTGAACTGCTAAGCTCTCAGTAATTAATTTTATTTTATATCAAATATTCAGTTTCATTTTACTAGTTCTGCCCAAGACTGTTTAAGACGTATAGGGTTTTCAGTAAAGAAAAAATGACGCAGTAGGCCTTACACTCTTACAGTTAGGGAAGGGGGCAGCAGCCAAAATCTTTTTTATCTTAATTTTTGTTCGCTTTAAACTTAATTTGTATACTAAATTTAAGTTTTACTCGTTTTAAAATTTATTTATTCATTTTAGTACACATTGTATGTTTGTTTGCTATGATTCTTTATTTAACTTCTGTTCCTTTTGGGCTTCATTTATTCTTTAATAGTAATTTTTAGTCATTTTGATTCTGAATTATTATAGGAATTTATTTCTGCTGATCCTTGATTTAATTTGGCCTTTACTTTTCTTTGAAAAATTTCTTTTTCTGAAAGTTTTTTTTTTAATTGATTTCTTTTCGTTTTTATTGCCAGGTATTTAATTAACTATAGCCTATATTTGAGAGGGTAGTGATTGACATCATTTGTCTCATTCCCAGAGACGTACCTCTGGAAAAAAAATAGATTTTTTTTTACTCTTCTTCGAAAACTTCTTTTTCGGATTTTTTTTTAAATTAATTTCTGTTCCTTTTTGATTGCCAAAGTTTTGGCTTTGGTTAATATAATGGATATTTCTCCAGTTCTACATGTCTCTAGCGTAAGAATTATTATGTTCAATTCTATTTTAACAGTTAGTGGCTTTTGATTTATTTCAATACCACCTAAACATTCCCTGAAAGTTTCAACTAAATGCCACCAGCCATTCCTTGGATATTTTAGATACACCCTTCTGAAAAACTAGATGAACGTAGAATCTTTTGGTTAAATATCCTGACCCTTAGGCGTTACTAAGATATTGCAGATATACTCTGTTGATAACATGGATGCACATAGTGTCTTTTTATTTAGTTTAATGTCCCCCTAAGCATTCGTAGCAGGTTCAAGTGTTGTTGATCATACCCTGAAACTTTCAACTTCTTGCCCACAGCCGATTCTGAGATATTACTGGTGTGCCCTTTTGACAATCAGCATATACATAATGTGTGATCAGCATGTACATGCACATCGTCCCCTAACATTCTCAGAAAGTAGTAACAAGTAAATGTAGTACCAGTTGCAAGCAGCCGAAGTCACAGTCGCAAGTTGTCACAGTTGCAAGTAGTCACTGTTGCAGTCACAAATTGTCGAATTTGAAGCTACAGTAGTTGTAGTAGTGGCCCTGAAAGTTTCAACTTAATAACCTTGTCAGTTCCTAATATATTACAGATATGCATTTTTGATAACGTGGATGCAGATAGTATCTTTTATTTTATTTCCCCATATATAATAACATTCCGGGAAATTCCATCTCTATCGGATAGATCTGAGGGGAAAAGGTGTAAGGACCTCCAGGCTCTGGAGGGTTTTGTCAATCCCGGAGGCATTGTTCTATGATTTTCAGATTATCTTCAGCAAATTGGCTTTTTCAAAATTTCGATTGAATGTATTTGGGGAAAAGAGGGCATGGGGGGGGGGGGGCTACTTGCCTGCTGATCGCCTTTGAATCTTAAAAAGGGAACCAGAAATTTAAATTTCTAATCAAATAAGCCTTCTCAAAGGTTTATGCGACCACCTCTTCCTTAGAAACCATATATGCTCCCGGGCCATAACTTACAATCCTTTCCATTGGGCTCTGGGGGGCTGTTTCAGTCGCAGGGGCTTTGCTATATGATACTTGGACTATTTTGAACAAAATAGTTGTCTCAAAATTTTGATATGATGCACTTGGGAAAAAGAAGGCGTCGGGAGATAATTAGGGAAAAGGGGGGATAGGGGAAGTTGGAGGGACCGTTGACTTTTAAAAAGGGAAACAGGAGTTCAATTCCCAATCAGTTGAGTTTCCTCCAAAGTTTATCCAATCACCCTTTCCATAAAAACCTAATATATTCTCCGGACATAACTTACAAACCTTTCCTCCGGGCTCTTGGGGGCTATATAAATTCTGGTGGAATTGTTATATGATTCCGGACTATTTTGAACACAATGATATTTTCAAAATTTTGATCTGATGTATTTGGAGAAAAGAGGGCGTGGGGGAATAGTTGCCCTCTGATCACTCTTGACTCTTAAAAAAGAAGCCAGAACTTTCAATTTCCAGTCAAATCAGTCTCCTCCAAAGATTATACGACCACCCTTTCCATAAAAGCCTCCTAGTCCCCTAGGGCATAATTTACAATTCTTACCACCGGGGTCTGTAGGCTTGTATCAGCCCCGGAGGCATTGTTATATGATCTTAGGACTATTTTGAATGGAATGGCTGTCTAAAAAATTTCGATCGGATGCATTTAGGAAAAGAGAATATGGGGGGGGGGACTAGTTACCCTCCGACCACTTTGGACACTTATAAAAGAAACTAGAACATTCAATTTCCTGGCAAATGAGCCTCCTCTAAAGTTTATACGACCACCCCTTCTATTAAACCTTTATGCCCGGGCATATTTTGCAACACTTGCTCCCGGGCTCTCGGGGCTTGTGTTGACCCGGGAGTTTTTTCATCTGGTCTTTGGACTATTCTGAACAATTTGGCTAGCTCAAAATTTTGATCGGATGCAATTGTGGGAAAAGGGTGTGGACAGAGGGGCTAGTTGCCTTCCAATCGAATGAGCTTCCTCCGAAGATTTATGCAACCATTCCTTCTATATGAAGTGTCTCTGGGAAAAAATAGTAATAAAATATTGAAGCCTTATGGGCTTTAATGTAGGTGACGCTATAGCGTTGCCTCTGAATAGACACTTCACTTCAAGAAGAAATATTAAGGAAGAAATCTTTAGAGGGATCTGACAATAAAAGAAATTATTCTCGGAAAAAATTAGACGTTTTCTGGAAAATTGACGCTCATGTGCCTACTTTTTTTTATATAAGGGAATATTCCTTTTCCTGTATGGCTTAATAAGAAAAAAGGTGCTGAAGCAACGGATAAACGTTTAACAAGAATTTCGGTTGCCTAGGAGACAATAAATTATTGAAGCTCTTAAATTGAGGCTTCTCTTATCTCTAGCCCTTTCAATAAATGGAAAGTAGTGTTGAAACTTGCGAATTCCCATAACAACGTGTTCTAAATTTGAAATTCAGATTATAAAAACTTTATAGATATTATCCATACCACCTCTTTTCCTTTGTTTTTGTTTTTTTTCAAAGTGGAAATTTCCTTTAGATGAACTCTATTTTAGGAGATAGCCTAACTCTGAACTCTGTTTTAGGAGAAGCTAAATAGCCCAATGATGATTTACTCTTGATTAATTGTTAAGTTAGTATGATGAATTGCAATTACTTTAGATAATGGCCCATCAGACAGTTCGTGGTAACGAATTGTAAGTAAGGAGCAATGCGGCTCAATAGTAGCCAAAACTGTAAGAAACAGATGATAATAATAGATACATCAAAATAATCGAATTTTGATGCTTATTCAAAATATATAAATTCATGAAGTTTAAGGTTACCCATCAAAAGTTACGAGCCTGAGAAAATTTGACTAATTTTTCAAAAAGGGGGGATATACCCGTAAGAAATCAAGTGATATTAATGAAAATCACACCATGAGATTCAGGATATCAGATAACCCTACGGTATTGGTTTCAAGTTCCTATATACGAAAATGTGGAATTTTGAATTTTTTGCCAGAAGCAAGATCACGGATGCGTGTTTATTTGTTTTTGTTTAGTTTTGTTTTTTTGTTTTCCCCAGGTGTTATTCGTATCGAACCATTGATCCTAGAAGATTCGGAGAGGGCTTATTTGATCGGAAATCAAAAGTTCTAGTGCCCTTTTTAAGTGACCAAAAATATTGGAGGAGACCTAGCCCCCTCCCACCCCCTTTTTTTATCCAAAATTGTCCGATTAAAAATTTGAGATTCATTTCCTTGAACACGGTCAAGACATCTAATGAATATGTTTTAGGATGACTTGACCCACCGCAGCCCCAGGGGGAAGGGCTGCAAGTTATGAACTTTGCCCGTTGCTTACATACAGTATTGGCTATTGGGAAGTTTAAACATATTTGGGGGGATTTTCTGGGGGGGGGGGGCTTAAGTAGGAGGATCTTTCCATGAATGAGATTTCGTGGAGGAAGGGAATTTTCTATTGGAGGGGGAGCTGGATTTCCCAGCATTAATTAAAAACTTTCTGAAATTAAATAAAAAAAAACAAGTTTTTTCAACTGAAAGTAAGGAACAACATTAAAACTTAAAAAGAACAAAAATTATTACGTATATGAGGGGGTTGCCCCTTCCTCGAAGTATGGCAAGTAGCATTGAAACCTGAAAATCCTCAAAACATATTTTATATTTAAAATTTGCATTTTAAAACTTCGCTGATATTATCTACCCTTTATTCTAGTCTTTTTATTGTTCAAACAAGAAATTTCTTTAGAGAAACTCTGTTCAAAGGGAATAGTTGTAGAGACCAAAATATAGACAGAAGTTGTTTGTCAAAACTTCACAGATGTAATGCATAATCCAGACTTAATCTTACCTTACAGTAAAAATTAGAATGATATTACGTTAAAATGTAATTAAGTATATTTTTGAGTAAGTTTTACTATATTAGAAATCTGAAAAGTGGAAATAATTGGTAAACTACTAACTACTACTACTAAAAACTCACTGCGACACCAATCCGCCTGAGCTTCGCACTCTCCGGCGGCACAGCTACGCACGCTCCTCCTCCATCCCAATCTATTTAAAGCCTCCCTCTTTACACCCTCCCGCGAAGTTACCATTTCCTTAAAATCTTTCTTTATAAAATCCTCCCACCCCAGACAGGGATGACCTGCTTTTCGTTTAGCCCTAGACGGTTGGCCGAAAAGGACAATATTCGGCAATCTGTCATCCTTCATCCGCAAAACGTGCCAAAGCTCTCTCAAACTTTCTTTTATTATAGCTCTAGAAAGGGGATTGAACCAAATTTTTCGTACAGCCTACTATTTGAAATATGGTCTGTCAGCCGGGTACCCAGAAATTCAAACTTTAGCGTAAAGAGCGAGGTTTTTTTATGAGGGGGTGAACCCCCTCATATACGTAATATCTTATGTTCGTTTTAAGTTTTATTGTTGCTCCTTACTTTCAGTTAAAAAAAAAATTATATTAAGCATTGTGTAAGAAGGGTGTGGCCTTGGGTGGAAAACTGATTTGCGGTTATGTTTCAAAGTACGTTCTGGCAGAGCTATTGCTAGATCCATTATTTTATACTTGCTGGATAATACTGGAATTCTCAGGGCCAAGAGGGAAAAATGCAGTATATATTTTGTAAATTTGAAGCATACTGAACAAAGTTTATGTTTATCTGTTTGTGTGAAAATCTTCCAAGATGGTGCTGCGTATAGAAATGTGGTACAATTATACAGTTAGGCAATGATTGTTCGTTTTTTGTTTATTTCGAGCAACTGAGTCATGAGACGCATCACACTTTTTTTTTCAAGGAGGAGAAATCAGTAGCAAAAACGGGTTCGCTTTAGGGATGGCCCAATTGGAAACCAAGGTGTACAAGTTGTTCAACTGGCTTTACTAAAAAACTAGTGAAAAGAAAGTGAGACTCCAGTATTCCAATTAAATGGATGAAACTCAGATTTTTCTGAGCTAAATTCAAACCCAGTTTAAGATATTCACTCTTAAGTATGCTGATGTTTTCCTTGATACGTTGTATCGCCTTGCTAAGATTAAGGACATCATCTGCATAAGAGACAAGTGTCACGTTTGTTGCAGCCTCAATGCGTGAGGATACGCACTTAGATTGAGCGTCTGAGACACCGTTGTTAAAAGAGTAGGTGAAGTGGCAGCACCTTGACGGGTACCCTTATAAACAGAAACAAAATTATCCAGATCATTCGGTAGGCTACTGGGACAAGTGAGTTTGTTTCGTGGAGCACATTTAATGTATACTTTAAGCCAAAAATAAGTTCCTCAAGATGCGAAGAACAGTGGGATGAACGCCTCTTTTTGCTGGGTGAAGGGACATGGCTCCGTGTATCAATGGGTCAAATAAACGCCTTGAAATCGTGTACTGCTAGAACAAGACTTTTCTCCGGCCAGTTCAGGTTCCATTAAGACATGAGCTACAGCACTAAGTGCGTCAGCAAAACCTATTTCCTGTTTGCACCTATTTGCAAAGACATATCTTTTCCAAATAGAAAACCAAAGCTTCGCACGGGAGCACGCTTCGACAAGCTTTGTGTTTTTTGATCCATCGACTAGTAGAGATGCAGATTTTTCGAACTAGGACCACTGCGTTTTCTGCACGTCTTAGAGCGTGGCAAATATAAGACTAATAAAATCAAGAGCAATCTGGTTTTCAGTTTTATCAATAGGGCAAGGTCTCTGAAGAAGCTTGGAGGAGATGCGAATTTTTTGCAAGATAGAATAAAGAACTGCTTCATACAGGAACAGATTAATTTTGTCCCAGACCATTGTCGAAAACCAGTTAAGCTTGGCGTGTCTTGGTTCATACCGTAAGCATCGACAAATTATATTAATAAAGGTATAGAGAAAAGTATTGAGCATAAATGTGTCTATAATATGTTTTACTATAATAATAAATATCACTTATTAAGAATATGCGGTACAAAAATATTCTCTAAAAAATTAAGGACTTTTTTCTAAATTGCTATTCATACGTCAGGTTTGCTTATAAGGAAATATTCCTTTTCCTTTATAATAGACGAGCGCTGGTAAAACTACCACTTGTAATCATTTAACCCTGTACTTGGCCGGAATTATCTCTAATTTAAATATTGTTAGGTATTGTAAGTTTCTTCCTTTAATTCTCCTGGGACGCTTAACCGGATTCTAATTAATAAATATAATATATCTGACATAACATTAAAGTTGGAAAAGCTACACAGGAAGCTCTCAAGTACTGTTCTTGGTCAACTTTCTCCTCACAATCGTTATGTTAAATTTTTCTATAGTAAATATTTTTCGTTTGTTTTGTGTTTTTAATTTCTTTTTACTCCGCATTCTAATGCTTATTGTATAGCGTTTCCGGGTATAGTAAATAAATTATTATTATTATTACAGTTATTATTATTAATATTACGACTAACTTCGAAGGCGGAAAGAGAGAAAAAACGCTGAAGCATTGACTAAGCCTTTATCAAGGAATTCAATTGCCTGGGAAACAATAAATTACTTAGGCTCTTTAATTCAGTTTTTTTTTTTATTTAGCCTTTTTAAAGTATGACAAAGCATTATTATTACTATTTTTAATAATATTATTATTTATGACTGAGAATTAACTTCGAAGGTGAAAAAGAGAGAAAAAACGCTGAATAGTTGAATAAACCTTTATCGCGGAATTCAGCTGCATGGGAAACAATAAATTACTGAGGCTTTTAAATTGAGGTTTCCTTTTCTCTAGCCTTTTCAAAGTATGACAAGTAGGTTTGAAACTTGCAAATCCCATAATAAGGTATTCTAAATTCAGAATTTGGATAATAAAAACTTCATAGATACTATCTACTCCTTTCTCTTTGTTCTTTTCTAACTAGAAACTTCCTGAAGAGGGGCTCTATTCAAGGGGAAGCGTTTATAAACAATTAGATGCTAGATAGATACATTTCTTTAAAAGATTCAAAGGTGTGTATTAATTCGAAATAATTCTAACTTTAATGCAACAATTAATGTGGCACGTAGAGTTATAACATAATTTACTATTTTTTCATCTTGAAATTTATTTGCTAGGCAGTTTTAATATATTGAAAATATTTTCAATATTTGAAAATTTGTAAAGAAGCAAATTAGTAAATTTCTGATAGAGGTAGAAAAGAGAAAAATCGAAAAGTGAAATGGACAAAGTATTGTATCAAAACTAAAAGAATTGTAAACAAAGAAATATATTATAAATGTTTTTGAAAATATATATTGTAAACATAGAGAAATATAAATCTGACCGAGGTGTCACCATATTTATAATATGTTTAATTAATCTACTAATGCTAGTACTGCTAGATATTCACTGCGTTTGGAGAACCTATTAAGCGCAAATACAAAAACGTTTAAGATTGCATCGTTACGATTGCATTTTACGATTGGTAAACATCACTAACAAAAAAAAAAAAAAAAAAAAAAAAAAAAAAAAAAAAATATTTTACCGAACATATAAATCGGGAAGTCAGAAATGGAACATTTTTATTATTTACTATACAAATACGCTATACACCATACCATTTATTCTAGTGAAGCTAAGACCCATAGAAGTAGGTTGTCATTATTGCTCTCAATAACCCCTCCTGCATTTAAAAAATGATGACACCTGAACAAGATATTCGTCACTTAATAATATTAAAAAAAGAAAAGAAAAAGAAAGAGAGGGTAACCGGCGACAATCTTGAGTTCTGACCTGAAAAAAAAGAGAAAGGCACCAATACTCCCACTTCAACCTGCACATTATCCTTTCTTACGAACTTTTGTGACAGTTTGGAAAAATTGTAAATTGAGATTCACATTTGTCAATTCAGTAAACTTGTAAGCTCAGAACCACCAGGATATTGAATTTTCTGAAATCTTATTTTTTAGCTATGTACGGAATAAATCATGTCAAGTAGTCTGTTTCTTACTGTAGAGATACTTGTCTTGTCTCAGCCAACCCTTCAGCTCTTCCTAGGCCCTATAAAATGGTCATACAGTCAGGGCCCATGCTCCTCGTCGTCAGTCTTGTGTAGTGATCTTCCATGACTATTTTATCTCCATAAACCCAGGGCATTCAAAAGCCTACGATAAATTGTCTCGGTGTTCGGTGTCACGATTGGTGCCATTTGTTGTGAAATACAACCCTGAAGCACATGATGAAAACACGTAAAAAAGAAGCAAGGCCAAAAACAAGCTTGAATAAAATATGAATAAACTGTGATGAAAACATGGACTTGAAAAAGCAAAAGACGAAAACCCATATAAAATATGAAAAAACATATTTCCTTAATCATAGCCAACTGCGAACAGCAGATTAACCCCATAAGAATTGCTCTTAGTTTACTTTTTCTTATTTTTTTTAATTACTAACTATGTAATTAAATACTTATTCTATGAGGATGGGTCTCTAATTTTTCGTATTGTTTTTTTCTTTTTTTTGTTCAAATTTAATTTTCGTCCTATATGTACAATTTTGTTCGCTCCTCATCAAAAATGATATTGCTTGCTTGTTTATGTTTCTACTGCAAAATGCAAAAATATAGGAATTGCTAAATTTGCTGCTGTACAGCCATGCTAGTTCGCCAAAGCATATTTTATGTGTTGAGATTGTCTGTATTATTTCAGACAACCAAATAGTCAGAGCCAACGGCTCTGACTGTTCTCATGATTGTATTTACTCGCTGTGCAGTGTTACCCAACACCTTCAAACAAAATGTTACCACAAATTGCTGAAAAATGTACCAAAGACAAAAACACAAGATTTACGCTTTCATATCAGCAAATTTTTTCCGTGTGTTACGCTCGCGTACATGCGGATCGTCGGTGACGTAAAGTACTATCTATGAACATTTTGCATAAGCGTTTTCATTCCTTTCTTTCTCCATTCCTTTGTTTTTCTTTCTCTTCTATACAGTACATTACTCCTGACAGTCACTTTAAGAAATTGTTCAGAGTAAACATTATATTACGAACAAACATTTACTAAAGGCCAACAAAAACCGTTATTTTCGGCCACTTTACGGACCATTTATAAAACTTGGCCAACTTTAGCAAAGTTTTTGAAACTCAAACGAGCAGAAATTAACATGAGTAGGGCTCAAACCCCTTGCCTTTCGAAGGCCAGAACATACTTGCACTTTACTGAAAATAATATGATGTTTTACCTTTTATAATTTTATAAATCAAATAATAATTAACATTTTGATACTAAATATCAGTATATTTATATTAAACTGAAAATGCGCATTACTTTTGTATTTTTTTCAGTAAAGTGGGTAATTATGTTCTGGCCCTTGGGAAGGCATAGGGGGTTTTGACCCACATCATTTTATTTCTGGTTGTATTTGAGTTTGACACGGTTATTTTCTTGTATTACTGTTTTTTTTTGGGCTTTCATTTATTTATCGATGCTGATCGTTGGTAGTTCACGCTTGTAGATTATTTGATTTACTTTGCTCTTTCCGGTTTAATGGAGTTCGTTACTTTTTCTTTCAAAACATTTTGTGGAAAAAGTTTTTATAATTTCTGTTTCGTTAGTTTATATTGACATAGTCTTTTAAGGAAAAAAAAAATAGTTTAAATCGTTTCGTTTTTTTTAAGACTTTATAGTTTGGCCTGCTAATTTGTATGCCGGAGAAAAATTTTCAGCAACTTTTTAAATAACTCAACCCCCTTTTACAATTACATGGCACAATATTAGTGTTTAATTTAGTTTCATAAACTCCTCTAGTTGACCTGGAATAGAAACTGTTATCCTTGGGGCAAAAAAGAACTGTTACTTTCCTTTGATAGCTGATAGCACTTACCTATTTTGATTTGGTTGAATTTTTAAGAGCAGAAGTAGCCCAAAAGTTTGAACATAGTAACCCTCTATCGTTCTTGGGATACTGCTTAGATGCCTTTTGTGGAAATTGGCATTAACACGTTCATTTTATATATATATATAATATATATATATATATATATATATATATATATATATATATAATATATATATATATATATATATAATATATATTTATATATATATATATATATATATATATATATATATATATATATATATATATATTATATATATATATAATATACTACGAATGGTAAATGTAGTTACCAACTTTGAAAGCAGTGAAAGTTATCTTTATTTTCAGAATTGCATAAAATGATTCATTTTACTTGTAGATTGATAGTTTATCATCCTTTCATCCTAGGGTAAAACTAACGTAAATAGTAATATTTGTGGGTGGGGGTGATTGCGGGAGGGGCACTCGCAATTGAGTCAAGCTCTAAAGCTATGATATAGATTTGATTCATTAATAAACATATATTGTTGTCAGATATTAAATAATCGTCCCTTTGTTTATATTTGAGTCTTTTAACTAAAATGGCTGCTGACCACTGTGTTAGGTGAATGCTGTGAACTTGAGTGCCTCTTCTCTTCTGAATAAGATGACATATGGTTTCAGTCTTTGAGAGAGTTTCAATTTTGTTTTATGCTAACTCTCTTGCCTTAAATGTTTCTAAAACTAGTTTTTTAGTTTTTTCTCGTATATCCCAGGCTTGTCCTCAATTATCTGAAATTCATATATCCAAAGGCTTTATTAGTAGACCAAAGGAAGGCCATGTCCGTTTCCTAGGTATCCTCCTAGATGAAAATTTATCTTTTAAACACCATATTGATTTGATTAAAATGAAGGTATGCAGAAACCTCGGTATTCTAAGAAAACTAAAACATATCTTTCCAGGGCCAATTCTAAGAATCCTATTTCATAGCTTAATTCATTCTTATGTTTCCTATTGTTCAGTCATATGGATGTCTACTTTCCCTTCTTTTCTCAAACCGCTTTCGAATACTTATGATAAAGCTATAAATCTTATCCAGGATGTAAATCGTTCGGCAACTAAACCGTTACTTGATATTAAAAAACTTTATATTCTTTCCTGTGCGTCTTTCGCTTTTCTTCAGCTCCATGGTGATATTCCTACGTCCCTTAGATTTACGTCTTCTTTTGTATCTGATCGGTCAAATTATCAACTCCGTAGTTCTCTAAATATCCAAATTCCCCATACACCTACAATAAGATCCGATTTTAATCCTCTTGTTGCGTGTTATTTGACATGGAACACCCTTCCCGATTCGGCTCGAGAATGCCACTCGTTTGGCACCTTCAAAAGACTAGTAAAAAAATATTTGTTTTCATGTGATTAATTTTCTTTACTTTTCCTGCTGCCAATAGTTTTTTTCATTTAATTCTTTTTTTTATTTTTATTTTATTTATTTTTTTTTTTTATTTTTTTTTTTTTTTTTTTTATAGATGTTGTGATTCACTGTAGTTTGATAAAGCTTATTTAGTGAACTCTCCTTTTTTTATAGATGTTGTGATTCACTGTAGTTTGATAAAGCTTATTTAGTGAAAGCTTATTAAATGTTTAATGTTTATTTGATCTTTTCATAATCCCCCTCCTACAGGCCATGGAGCCTTTGTTTGGATTTGTAGATTGTTATGTAATTATTTTACTGGTATATGGAAAATAAATCTATCTATTTATCTAAAAAAAAAAAAAAAAAAAGTCTGCATTTGATTACTCAGACTCTGCAACAGGAAAGGTGTCCTATTTCAGGCGAATTGCAGACTCATGTAAATATTGGGCTGTACCTACATCAGTGATTAAATAAAAAAAAAACAAGTTTTTTCAACTGAGAGTAAAGAGCAGCATTAAAACTTAAAACGAACAGAAATGATCATAGACAGTGTAATCTCGCTGCCTAAGTAAAGAACGATACACAATGTATTTTTTTTTTTTCAACTACATAGATATATATATATATGTAGTTGAGCTAGATCACCTTATTTTAAATTTCTACTTACTTTTAATTTCTCGCAGCAGGCTCCTTTTTCCTTAATAAAAATTTTGAAACTGAGGAAATTCACCTTGGGTGGTTGGCTTTTGTTTTTATTCCACTAGATTCCCCATCACGAATCCAAGTGTCGTTCTAGCTTCATTTTTAGTCTTTCATTTTCAATCGGTAAGACTTGATACACAGAAAGATGTTTTTATCGACCTTTGGACGCCGGAAGTGAAGTGTCTGTTTACGAAAAAAGGAAAATAGGTGACTGCTTGTCTGTCTCTTATCTTGACTATGCTGAACAGATCAGGGTGAAATGAAATATTTGTAGAGGAAAGAATACAAACATAGGTACAAAAATACTGAATTGTACCATATTGTACCATAATTTTGTAAAATATACCATATTTTGTGGGATTGTACTAAATTGTATCAGTAGAGGTGAAATGTACCAAAATGGTACATTTGTACCACGTTTGGCGTCACTGCCGCTGTATTTTCCTTTCTTGTTTTCTCAATAAATAAGTGATGTCACACTCAATGCCTTTTTGGTGAGAGTACTATCCGGTCAATGATGTCACAAGAAGATTATTTTTATTCCAATTATTTTTACGCCATTTATTATAACAACAATGTGAGATATCTCCTTTGCTCTTGGGTGTGAACATCCCCTTCGCATTATTGTTTTATTCTTATCACTTTTGTTCTTTAAACCAAGTACTTCATACAAGCAAGTTTTTAGAATTTTCTTTCATTGAATGTAAATTTAAGTACAAATTATATGTTTGGTTGTGATGAAAAATAAGAATAAAAATTTTACAAAGAAATTATGTTTCTGTGGAAGTAGGAATTTTGGAATTTTGAATTTCCATCTAATTTCTAGTCCTTAAAAAATTACAAAGGGTGATTTCGACAGATGTGACTTTTGTTAACGAGAGTCAAAAGTATTCTAAGGTCAAAAGCTACACAATAAGGACAACAATTGTCTATTCTTTTCCTGTAAACTTCCCCAAGAGGAAATTTCCTTTCACGAAATTCTGCTTCAAAATGAAGTCTATACAAACTGTGGGGCAAATCTTGATATATTCCATCATACAGATATATACAATGCAAACAAGGGCTGGAAACTTGGTTGCAGCAAGAGCTGCAACCAAGTAAAGAGCGAATCACGCCCCATAGTAACAAAAATTGGAGAGATATGTTTTTAGAAGAAATGCCTTGTGAGAGAAAATTGGCATTTGTTGCTCATTTAGGCATGACGAACAGTATTTCGATTAATCTTAGAAGTTGAATGTTAATAGTAAATCACTCAAAATAGTAGGGGTTTGAAATGAAAAGAATATGACTGGAATCACCATCCTTGAAAACCTTGTACAGGAAAATGAGAGCCCCCCCCATCTCCAACACCAAGAAAATCCCTTTTTTGCATGTTAGCACTGATTTTATATATATATATATATATATATATATATATATATATATATATATATATATATATATATATATAATATATATATATATATATATATATATATATATATATATATATATATATATATATATATATATATATATATATATATATATATATATATATATATATATATATATATATATATATATATATATATATATATTTCAGCGGGGCACTGGAAGATCATAGAGAGCTATTTGAAGCTCATTTAAAATCTAATTTTTGTACCTAATCACTTTTCATAAATTCATCTTGATCATACCGTCAAAAAGTGCCAAATGCCAACAAGGAATGACACTTTTTGGCAGAATATCCGTAGCGGAAAGAATAGCAACCCTGAAAGGGGTACCGTTTTCATTTCCAGTTTCGAAATCTGAGTTTACAATCCTTTTTTGTATGCTCTCCCTCCATCCCACTTTATATATTTCATAAATTCTGGGTCATGGCCCCCCTTGCCCCCCCCCCCCCTTATGGGTGCCCATGTGCTGGGTTGACTAGCGGGAGTGGCAGGCTACTGCAACATCGTAGAGGAACATTTAGTAGACCATCTTTAAGCTTTTTATCTTATCTACGCGCTCTTTGCGGTTCTTATGGAATGCTCGTATAAACTTCAGAGAGGGCTTATTTGATTGGAAATTGAAAGTTCTAGTTCACTTTTTCAGGGTCAAAAGACATCGGAGGGTAACCAGTCCAACCCCCACCCTTTTTTTCAAACTGCATCCGATAAAAATTTTGAGATACCTATTTTGTTAAAAATAGTTCAGTGATCATATAACAAAAACTCCGGTGTCGACGCAACCCTCCAGGGCCCGGGGGCAGGTGTTTTAAGTTATGGCCTGGGGGCATACACTGTTCTTATGGAAGGAATGCTCGTATAAACTTCAAAAAGGGCTCATTTGATCGGAAATTGAAAGTTCTAGTACACTTTTTAAGAGTTAAATGAGATTTGAGGGCACCTAGCTCCCCTCCCCTCCACGCCCTTTTTTCCTCAAACCCATCCGATAAGAACTTTGAGATAGCCGTTTTTTTAAATTAATTAAAAAAAACTTTTTACACAAAATAAGTTTTTCAAAGAAAAGTAAAGAACTCCATTAAACAAAAAATGAGCAAAAATAAGATCAAATAATATACCAAGCGTGAAACTACCACAAATCAGCATCGATAAATAAATGAAACACGAAACGAACAGAAATTACAGTAAAATAACCGAGTCAAACTCAAAACGAGCAGAAATTAACATAAGTTGGGCACAAAACCCCTATGCCTTCCCAAGACTAGAACAAAATTTGCACTTTACTGAAAAAAATATGAATATTTTTACTTTTATAACTTTAATAAATCAAATATTATTAACATTTTAATTACTAAATATCAGTATATGTATATTAAACTGACAATGCACATTCATTTGTATTTTTTCAGTTAAATGCAAATTTTGTTCTGACCTTGGGAAGGCACAGGGGTTTTGCGCCCAACTTATGTTAATTTCTGCTCGTTTTGAGTTTGACTCGGTTATTTTATTGTAATTTCTGTTCGTTTTGTGTTTCATTTATTTATTGCTTGGTAGATTATTTGATTTTTTTTTGTCTCATTTTATGTTTATTGGAGTTCTTTACTCTTCTGTGAAAAACTTATTTTGTGGAAAAGTTTTCTAAATTAATTTCAGCTCGTTTTATATTGACATAATATTTTCAGGGAAAAAGAAAATAATACATCAAGTTTTTTCGTTTTTAAGACTTTATAGTTTGGCCTGCTATTTGTATGCTGGAGAAAAATTTTAAGCAATTTTTAACAACATACACCCTTTTAAAAATCCGGACAGAAACAGTACTGTTTAATTTATTTTCATACCTCCTCTAGTTGACCTGAAATGAAAACTCGATACCATTAAAAAAAAAAACTGTTTACTTTCTTCGATAGCTTGGATACACTTACGCTATTTTGATTTGGTTAAATTTTAAGAGCAGAAGTAGCCCCAAAAGTTTGAACATAATACCCTCAGTCGTTCTTGGGATACTGCTGAAATGCCTTATTGGGAATAAATATTAACACAGTGCATTTTCGTTTAATCTTAAGGCGACATTTAGTTTTTAAACATAATGGGCAAATGGGAGGGGGCGTGGGACTGGGAGGGGGATTAGTTGCCCTCCAATCACTTTCGACAATTAAAAAGGGCATTTGCCCTTTCTATTTTCAATTGAATGAGCCCTTTTCGAAATTCCCAAGACAACTCCTTCGATACTAAGTGTCCTGGTCTAAACAACAACAACAAGAAAAATAATACATTATACCCACATCGATCTTCACTATAAAAATGTCAAGCCAATCACTTTCGACTATTAAAAAGGGCACTAGGCCTTTTGATTTCCAATGAAATGAGCCCTTTTGAAACGACAACGCTTTCTATAAACACCTTATATGCCCCAGGACATAAATTACAATCCTTACCCTAAGGTCTGTTAGGGTGGTTGTCATCCTCTAAGACCAAATTTTCAGGACTTTCAACTACGTTAAACAGAAAGGATATCTCAAAATTTTGATTGGATGTGTTTGGGGAAATTGTGGAGGTGAGAGGGGCGGTAGTCGCTCTCCAATCACTTTCAACTATTAAAAATGGCCCTAGCCCTTTCAATTTCCAATCAAATTAGCCCTTTTGAAGTTTCTACGACAAAACTTTCATTAAAAATCTTATATAACCCCAGGGCATAATTTACAACCCTTGCCCTGAGTGCTGGGGGGGGGGTCTCATTCTCAAATACCTAATATCCAGAACTTTCAACTACGTTGAACAAAATGGCTATCTGAAAATTTTGTTTGGATGTGTCTGGAGGAATGGTGGGCGTGAGAGAGGGGTTAGTTACCCTCCCATCACTTTCGACTGTTCAAATTGCACTAGCCCTCTCAAATTCCAATTGAATGAGCCCTTTTGAAGTTTTACGACAACTCTATCAATAAAAACCTTATATACCCTCAGGGCAGAACTTAGAACCTTTGCCCATGGGTTTCTGGGGGGTTTGTCATCCTTAAATACATAATTTCCAGAACTTTCAACTACGTTGAACAAAATGGCTATCTCTGAACTTTGATTGAATATTTTTGGGGAAATGGTGGGCGTAAGAGGGGGATTAATTATTCTCCTCTCACTTTCGACTATTAAAAAGGGCAATTTCAATGTCGAATCAAATGAGCCCTTTTAAAATTTCTATACAAACTTTCTATATAAACTTACAACCCTTGCACTGAGGGCTCTGAGGGGGTTATCATCCTAAAAGACCTAATTTCAAGAAATTTCAACTACGTTGAACAAAATGGATATCTCAAAATTTTGATCGGATGTGTTTGGGAAAATGGTGGGCGTGAGAGGGGCGTTAGTCGCTGTCCAATCACTTCCAACTATTAAAAAAGGCACTATCCCTTTCAATTTCCAATTGAATGAGCCCTTTTGAAGTTTCTACGACAACGCTTTCAATAAAAACTTTATATGCCCCCAGGGCAAAACTTACAACCATTGCATTGAGGGCTCTGAGGGGGTTATCATCCTAAAGGAGCTAATTTCCAGAACTTTCAACTACGCTAAACAATATGAATATCTCAAAATTTTGATCGGATGTGTTTGGGAAAATGGTGGGCGTGAGAGGGGCGTTAGTCGCTGTCCAATCACTTCCAACTATTAAAAAAGGCACTATCCCTTTCAATTTCCAATTGAATGAGCCCTTTTGAAGTTTCTACGACAACGCTTTCAATAAAAACTTAATATCCCCCCAGGGCATAACTTAAAACCCTTGCCCTGAGGGTTATTGGGGGAGGGGTTGTTATCCTTAAAGACCTAATTTCCAAAACTTTCAACTACGTTGAACAAAATGGCTATCTAAAAATGTTGATTGGATGTGCTTGGGGAAAAGGTGGGCGTGGAAGGGGTGTTAGTTGCCTTCCAATCATTTTCGAATATTAAAAAGGGTACTAGCCCTTTGAATTTCAAATCAAATGAGCCCTTTTTCAAGTTTCTACGACAAAGATTTCAATAAAAACCTAATGGGCCCCCAGGGCATAAATTATAACCCTTGCCCTGAAGACTGTGGGGGGAGGGTCCTGCTCAAAGGTATAATTTCCTGAACTTTGAACGTCGTGCGACGGATTGGCTATCTCAATCATTGGCTATTGTCATTTTAATTTTCAATCGAATGAGCCCTTTTTGAAGTTTCTACGACAACGCTTTCAATCAAAACCTTATATGCCCCCA
This sequence comes from Artemia sinica, assembly GCA_027921565.1. Taxonomy (NCBI): domain Eukaryota; kingdom Metazoa; phylum Arthropoda; class Branchiopoda; order Anostraca; family Artemiidae; genus Artemia; species Artemia sinica. The sequence continues at coordinate 14,789,655 of CM051256.1, read as the reverse complement.
GGGCATAACTTACAACCCTTGCCCTGAGGGTTGTGGGGGAGTTTCCTCCTCAAAAACATATTTTCTATCTGGAAATCAACTACTCTGAACAAAACGGCTATCTCAAAATTTTGATTGGATGTGTTTGGGAAAATAATGGGCGTGAGAGGGGCGTTAGTCGCTGTCCAATCACTTCCAACTATTAAAAAAGGCACTAGCCCTTTCAATTTCCAATTGAATGAGCCCTTTTGAAGTTTCTACGACAACGCTTTCAATAAAAACTTAATATGCCCCCAGGGTATAACTTACAACCCTTGCCCTGAGGGTTGTGGGGGGAGGGGTTGTTATCCTTAAAGACCTAATTTCCAAAACTTTCAACTACGTTGAACAAAATGGCTATCTAAAAATGTTGATTGGATGTGCTTGGGGAAAAGGTGGGCGTGAGAGGGGGGTTAGTGTCCTTCAAATCATTTTCGACTATTAAAAAGGGTACTAGCCCTTTCAATTTCAAATCAAATGAGCCCTTTTTCAAGTTTCTACGACAAAGATTTCAATAAAAACCTTATATGCCCCCAGGGCATAACTTATAACCCTTGCCCTGAAGACCTTTGGGGGGAGTGTCCTGCTCAAAGGTATAATTTCCTGAACTTTGAACGTCGTGCGTTAGATTGGCTATCTCAAAATTTTTATTGGATGTGTTTGGGCAAATGGTGGGCGTGGAAGGGGTGTTAGTTCCCTTCCAATCACTTTCGACTATTAAAAAGGGTACTAGCAGTAGACTAGAAAGTACTATTTTGCCCAGACATATAGCCAAACATGTTTTTTCTGGTAGTCCTATCTACAGGTCATCACACTCTTTGCCAAGAGGAACGTGTATGACTTGATTGGTGATTAGGATTTGAATAAAAAAAAAGGGTAATTAGTAATTGGAAAATTTTTTAATGCTTTTACAATCGGAGATGTTTGATTAACCATTGCAAAAAGGGGTAATGGGATATGCAAGCATTTGCAAAAAAGGGGTAATTAATGTTGAAAAGGGTAATTACTTCTTTAGTTTACGAGATTTGCGAATTTTTTGCGAAAAGATATTTGCGTAAAGGTATTGCAATGGTTAAGAATAGGTCATTACACCTTTTTGCCAAGAGGAATGAGTATAATACATGTTTATTTATTTTTTTAACTGGTATTTTTTCAATGAAGTCCATAGCACTTTGCAGAAACCCGTGAATGTAGGACTGAAAGTCCAATTACTAATCAAGCTAGTGTGACCGCCATTTTTTGATCTGGTTAAGTGGGTATAATCTGGTTTGGTTTGCTATTGCGAGAGGACTCAAGCGATTTCTTTCTTACAGGGTTTCAGTTATACAGGGGTTCAGTTACATGGGGTTGGTGGTTGTTATAATACACACGTTCTATTTGAACAGTGTTGTGAGATCCCCTACCACACCCCCAAAGGACTCCGATCCCCCCATCCCGTGTATTAGCGAAGTTACTCTGTGGTCGTTATAATACACAAGCTTTAGTTTACGAGATTTGGGGACTTGAGTTGCACGAGAGTTCAGTTACATACGGATTCAGTTACACGGGGGTTTAGTTAAATTTTCAGCTAGTGTGACCGCCATTTTTTTGATCTGGTTAAGTGGGTATAATCTGGTTTGGTTTGCTATTGCGAGAGGACTCAAGCGATTTCTTTCTTACGGGGTTTCAGTTATACAGGGGTTCAGTTACATGGGGTTGGTGGTTGTTATAATACACAAGTTCTATTTGAACAGTGTTGTGAGATCCCCTACCACACCCCCAAAGGACTCCGATCCCCCCATCCCGTGTATTAGCGAAGTTACTCTGTGGTCGTTATAATACACAAGCTTTAGTTTACGAGATTTGGGGACTTGAGTTGCACGAGAGTTCAGTTACATACGGATTCAGTTACACGGGGGTTTAGTTAAATTTTCAGCTAGTGTGACCGCCATTTTTTGATCTGGTTAAGTGGGTATAATCTGGTTTGGTTTGCTATTGCGAGAGGACTCAAGCGATTTCTTTCTTACGGGGTTTCAGTTATACAGGGGTTCAATTACATGGGGTTGGTGGTTGTTATAATACACAAGTTCTATTTGAACAGTGTTGTGAGATCCCCTACCACACCCCCAAAGGACTCCGATCCCCCCATCCCGTGTATTAGCGAAGTTACTCTGTGATCGTTATAATACACAAGCTTTAGTTTACGAGATTTGGGGACTTGAGTTGCACGAGAGTTCAGTTACATACGGATTCAGTTACACGAGGGTTTAGTTAAATTTTCAGCTAGTGTGACCGCCATTTTTTTGATCTGGTTAAGTGGGTATAATCTGGTTTGGTTTGCTATTGCGAGAGGACTCAAGCGATTTCTTTCTTACGGGGTTTCAGTTATACAGGGGTTCAGTTACATGGGGTTGGTGGTTGTTATAATACACAAGTTCTATTTGAACAGTGTTGTGAGATCCCCTACCACACCTCCAAAGGACTCCGATCCCCCCCCCATCCCGTGTATTAGCGATTGGTCTGTATGTGTCTGTATGAGCGTTTTTTGGTCTGTGTGTGTTTCCTTTGGCTATTTGTGTCTCTTAGAGGCCATGTGTGTCTCTTTGGGCAATGTGTGTCTCTTTGGAGGGATTTGAATCTTTTTGGTATGTATGTGTCTGTATGGGCGTTTTTTGTCTCTTTGAGCTGTGTGTGTGTCTCTTTGAGCTTTGCGTGTCTCTTCGAACTGTAAGTATGTCTCTTTAGCCTGTGTGTGTGTCTCTTTGGGCGGTGTGTGTCTCTTTAGACTGTATGTCTCTTTGGGCAGTTTGAATCTTTATGGTCTGTGTGTGCCTCTTTTGGCTGTTTGTGTCTCTTCGGGCTTTGTGTCTCTCTGTTGGATGTGTGCGTATCTTGTCTCTTTGGGCTGTGTGTCTCTTTGAGCTGTTTGAGTCTTTTTGGTCTGTTTGTGTGTCTCTTTGAGCTGTTTGAGTCTTTTTGGTCTGTTTGTGTGTCTCTTTGAGCTGTTTGAGTCTTTTTGATCTGTGTTTTGTCTCTTTGGGCTGTTTATGTGTCTCTTTGAGCTGTTTGAGTCTTTTTGATCTGTTTGTGCCTCTTTGGGCTGTTTGAGTCTTTTTTGGGCTGTGTTTGTCTCTTTGGGCTTCTGCCTCTTTGGGCTGTTTGTGTTTCTTTGGGCTATGTGTATCTCTTTGGGCTGTTTGAGTCATTTTGGTCTATGTGTCTTTCTTTTGGCTGTTTGTGTCTCTTAGGGGTCGTGTGTGCCTCTTTGGGCTATGTGTGTCTCTTTGGGACGTTTGAATCTTTTGGTCTGTATGTGTCGTATGGGCGTTTTTTTTTGGTCTGTGTGTGTTTCTTTGGGCTTTGTGCGTCTCTTTGGGCTGTGTGTCTCGTTGGACTGTTTGAGTCTTTTTGATCTGTTTGTGTCTCTTTGAGCAGTTTGAGTCTTTTTTGGGCTGTGTTTGTCTCTTTGGGCTTCTGTCTCTTTGGGCTGTTTGTGTTTCTTTGGGCTATGTGTGTCTCTTTGGGCTGTTTGAGTCATTTTGGTCTGTGTGTGTCTCTTTTGGCTCTATGTCTCTTTGGGCAGTTTGAATCTTTTTGGTCTGTGTGTGTTTCTTTTGGCTGTTTGTGTCTCTTAGAGGCCATGTGTGTCTCTTTGGGACAATGTGTGTCTCTTTGGAGGGTTTGAATCTTTTTGGTATGTATGTGTCTGTATGAGCGTTTTTTGTCTCTTTGAGCTGTGTGTGTGTCTCTTTGGGCTTTGTGTGTCTCTTCGGACTGTGTGTATGTCTCTTTAGCCTGTGTGTGTCTCTTTGGGCAGTGTGTGTCTCTTTAGGCAGTATATCTCTTTGGGCAGTTTGAATCTTTATGGTCTGTGTGTGTGTCTCTTTTGACTGTTTGTGTCGTTTTGGGCTTTGTGTCTCTCTGTTGGATGTGTGCTTCTCTTTGGGCCGTGTACGTCTCTTTGAGCTGTATGTGTCTCTTTGGGCTGTGGGTGTCTCTTTGTGATGTGTGTGTCTCTTTAGGCTGTGTGTGTCTCGTTGGACTGTGTGTCTTTTTGGGGTGTCTGAGTCTTTTTGGTCTATGTTTGTCTCTTTGGGCTGTTTGTGTCTCTTTGGGCTGTGTATGTTTCTTTGGGCTTTGTGCGTCTCTTTGAGCTATGTGTCAATACGTTTAAGCAATAAATATCTTTAAGCTTAACCCGTCTTTATTCTTTAGAATAGTTCTATTGTAAGCAAGTAACAAACTCTTTCCTGAAGTCACCTCTTGGATACACAATGCAGAAACTTCATTTAAGAAACTATGAAAAAATTGTAAGTAAGTAACAAATTCTTTCTTGAGGTCACCTCTTGGATACACAATACAGAAATTTCATTAAAGAAATTATGAAAAAATTGTAAGTAAATAGCAAATTCTTTCTTGAATTCACCAGCTGGATAAACAAAAAGACATTTCATTAAAGAAATTATGACAAAATTCTAAGTAAGTAACAAACTCTTTCTTGAAGTTACCTCATGGATACACAATGCAGAAATTTCATTTAAGAAATTATGAAAAAATTTTAAGCAAGTAACAAATTCTTTCATGAAGTCACCTCGTGGACATGAAAAAATTGTTAGTAAGTAGCAAATTCTTTTTTGAATTCACCTGCTGGATAAACAAAAAAAAAGACATTTCGTTCAAGAAACTATGACAAAATTCCAAGTAAGTAACAAACTCTTTATTGTTTTCATGACTTAGATACACGATGTAGAAATTTGTAACAAACTCTTTATTATTTTCATGACTTAGATACACGATGTAGAAATTTAATTCAAGAAATTATGAAAAAATTCTCAGCAAGTAACAATTTCCTTCTTGAAGTCAACTCTTGTGTAGAAATTTAATTCAAGAAATTATGAACAAATTCTCAGTAAGTAACAATTTCTTTCTTGAAGTCAACTCCTGGATTTTCATTCAAGAAATTATGACAAAATTCTAAGTAAGTAACAAACTCTTTATTGTTTTCACGAGTTAGATATACGATGTAGAAATTAAATTCAAGAAATTATGAAAAAATTCTCAGTCTAAGCAGCAAATTCTTTCTTGAATTCACCTGTTGGATAAACAAAAAGACATTTCATTCAAGAAATTATGACAAAATTCTAAGTAAGTAACAAACTCTTTATTGTTTTCACGAGTTAGATAAACGATGTAGAAATTAATTTCAAGAAATTATGAAAAAATTCTCAGTAAGTAACTATTTCTTTCTTGAAGTCAACTCCTAAGTAACAATTTCTTTCTTGAAGTCAACTCTTGGATACACAATACGGGAATTTCATTCAAGAAATTATGAAAAAATTGTAACTAAGTAGCAAATTCTTTCTTGAATTAACTTGTTGAATAAACAAAAAGACATTTCATTCAAGAAATTATGACAAAATTCTAAATAAGTAACAAACTCTTTATTGTTTTCACGAGTTAGATATACGATGTAGAAATTAAATTCAAGAAATTATGAAAAAATTCTCAGTCTAAGTAGCAAATTCTTTCTTGAATTCACCTGTTGGATAAACAAAAAGACATTTCGTTCAAGAAATTATGACAAAATTCTAAGTAAGTAACAAACTCTTTATTGTTTTCACGAGTTAGATAAACGATGTAGAAATTAATTTCAAGAAATTATGAAAAAATTCTCAGTAAGTAACCATTTCTTTCTTGAAGTCAACTCTTGGATACACAGTACGGACATTTCATTCAAGAAATTATGAAAATATCTGTAAGTAAGTAACAAACTCTTTATTGATTCCACCTCTTGGATATACAGTACAGATACTTCATTCAAGAAATTATGAAAAAATCGCAAGTAAGTGACTTTTTTTCTCTTTATCACAAACAATTTTCACTTAGCTACATGATGTAGAAATTTAATTCAAGAAATTATGAAAAAATTCTGAGTAAGTAACAATTTCTTTCTTGAAGTCAACTCTTAGATACACAATACGGGAATTTCATTCAAGAAATTATGAAAAAATTGTAACTAAGTAGCAAATTCTTTCTTGAATTCACTTGTTGAATAAACAAAAAGACATTTCATTCAAGAAATTATGACAAAATTCTAAGTAAGTAACAAACTCTTTATTGTTTTCACGAGTTAGATATAAGATGTAGAAATTAAATTCAAGAAATTATGAAAAAATTCTCAGTCTAAGTAGCAAACTCTTTCTTGAATTCACCTGTTGGATAAACAAAAAGACATTTCATTCAAGAAATTATGACAAAATTCTAAGTAAGTAACAAACTCTTTATTGTTTTCACGAGTTAGATAAACGATGTAGAAATTAATTTCAAGAAATTATGAAAAAATTCTCAGTAAGTAACCATTTCTTTCTTGAAGTCAACTCTTGGATACACAGTACGGAAATTTCATTCAAGAAATTATGAAAATATTTGTAAGTAACAAACTCTTTATTGATTCCACCTCTTGGATATACAGTACAGATACTTCATTCAAGAAATTATGAAAAATCGCAAGTAAGTAACTTTTTTTTTCTCTTTATCACAAACAATTTTCACTTAGCTACATGATGTAGAAATTTAATTCAAGAAATTATGAAAAAATTCTCAGTAAGTAACAATTTCTTTCTTGAAGTCAACTCTTAGATACACAATTAGGAAATTTCATTTAAGAAATTATGAAAGTATTTGTAAGTAAGTAAGTAACAATCTCTTTATTGATTTCACCTCTTGAATATACAGTACAGATACTTCATTCAAGAAACGTGATTAAACACGTTTTGAAACTACATGCTATTTGCATGCCTTTCCTTGGCACCTTTCCAAATGAGCGGGGATTCCCCACTGCTTCCTACACATTGCAAAAAGTGAGCAGTACGAAAACTCCACATTTTCAACCAGACTGGTTTTTTAGACAACACACCCACAGAGATGACACACACACATAGAGACGAGACACGCACAGACACGACACACAAAACAGAGTCATAGTGAGAGAGATATCCAAAAAGTTGGGTTGATCTAGGTTCACTTAGAGTGGCGCGCCACTCTAAGTGAACCTAGATCAACCCAACTTTTTGGATATCTCTCTCACTATGACTCTGTTTTGTGTGTCGTGTCTGTGCGTGTCTCGTCTCTATGTGTGTGTGTCATCTCTGTGGGTGTGTTGTCTAAAAAACCAGTCTGGTTGAAAACGTGGAGTTTTCGTACTGCTCACTTTTTGCAATGTGTAGGAAGCAGTGGGGAATCCCCGCTCATTTGGAAAGGTGCCAAGGAAAGGCATGCAAATAGCATGTAGTTTCAAAACGTGTTTAATCACGTTTCTTGAATGAAGTATCTGTACTGTATATTCAAGAGGTGAAATCAATAAAGAGATTGTTACTTACTTACTTACAAATACTTTCATAATTTCTTGAATGAAATTTCCTAATTGTGTATCTAAGAGTTGACTTCAAGAAAGAAATTGTTACTTACTGAGAATTTTTTCATAATTTCTTGAATTAAATTTCTACATCATGTAGCTAAGTGAAAATTGTTTGTGATAAAGAGAAAAAAAAAGTTACTTACTTGCGATTTTTCATAATTTCTTGAATGAAGTATCTGTACTGTATATCCAAGAGGTGGAATCAATAAAGAGTTTGTTACTTACAAATATTTTCATAATTTCTTGAATGAAATTTCCGTACTGTGTATCCAAGAGTTGACTTCAAGAAAGAAATGGTTACTTACTGAGAATTTTTTCATAATTTCTTGAAATTAATTTCTACATCGTTTATCTAACTCGTGAAAACAATAAAGAGTTTGTTACTTACTTAGAATTTTGTCATAATTTCTTGAATGAAATGTCTTTTTGTTTATCCAACAGGTGAATTCAAGAAAGAGTTTGCTACTTAGACTGAGAATTTTTTCATAATTTCTTGAATTTAATTTCTACATCTTATATCTAACTCGTGAAAACAATAAAGAGTTTGTTACTTACTTAGAATTTTGTCATAATTTCTTGAATGAAATGTCTTTTTGTTTATTCAACAAGTGAATTCAAGAAAGAATTTGCTACTTAGTTACAATTTTTTCATAATTTCTTGAATGAAATGTCCGTACTGTGTATCCAAGAGTTGACTTCAAGAAAGAAATGGTTACTTACTCAGAATTTTTTCATAATTTCTTGAATTAAATTTCTACATCATGTAGCTAAGTGAAAATTGTTTGTGATAAAGAGAAAAAAAAGTCACTTACTTGCGATTTTTTCATAATTTCTTGAATGAAGTATCTGTACTGTATATCCAAGAGGTGGAATCAATAAAGAGTTTGTTACTTACTTACAGATATTTTCATAATTTCTTGAATGAAATGTCCGTACTGTGTATCCAAGAGTTGACTTCAAGAAAGAAATGGTTACTTACTGAGAATTTTTTCATAATTTCTTGAAATTAATTTCTACATCGTTTATCTAACTCGTGAAAACAATAAAGAGTTTGTTACTTACTTAGAATTTTGTCATAATTTCTTGAACGAAATGTCTTTTTGTTTATCCAACAGGTGAATTCAAGAAAGAATTTGCTACTTAGACTGAGAATTTTTTCATAATTTCTTGAATTTAATTTCTACATCGTATATCTAACTCGTGAAAACAATAAAGAGTTTGTCACTTATTTAGAATTTTGTCATAATTTCTTGAATGAAATGTCTTTTTGTTTATTCAACAAGTTAATTCAAGAAAGAATTTGCTACTTAGTTACAATTTTTTCATAATTTCTTGAATGAAATTCCCGTATTGTGTATCCAAGAGTTGACTTCAAGAAAGAAATTGTTACTTACGAGTTGACTTCAAGAAAGAAATAGTTACTTACTGAGAATTTTTTCATAATTTCTTGAAATTAATTTCTACATCGTTTATCTAACTCGTGAAAACAATAAAGAGTTTGTTACTTACTTAGAATTTTGTCATAATTTCTTGAATGAAATGTCTTTTTGTTTATCCAACAGGTGAATTCAAGAAAGAATTTGCTGCTTAGACTGAGAATTTTTTCATAATTTCTTGAATTTAATTTCTACATCGTATATCTAACTCGTGAAAACAATAAAGAGTTTGTTACTTACTTAGAATTTTGTCATAATTTCTTGAATGAAAATCCAGGAGTTGACTTCAAGAAAGAAATTGTTACTTACTGAGAATTTGTTCATAATTTCTTGAATTAAATTTCTACACAAGAGTTGACTTCAAGAAGGAAATTGTTACTTGCTGAGAATTTTTTCATAATTTCTTGAATTAAATTTCTACATCGTGTATCTAAGTCATGAAAATAATAAAGAGTTTGTTACAAATTTCTACATCGTGTATCTAAGTCATGAAAACAATAAAGAGTTTGTTACTTACTTGGAATTTTGTCATAGTTTCTTGAACGAAATGTCTTTTTTTTTGTTTATCCAGCAGGTGAATTCAAAAAAGAATTTGCTACTTACTAACAATTTTTTCATGTCCACGAGGTGACTTCATGAAAGAATTTGTTACTTGCTTAAAATTTTTTCATAATTTCTTAAATGAAATTTCTGCATTGTGTATCCATGAGGTAACTTCAAGAAAGAGTTTGTTACTTACTTAGAATTTTTTCATAGTTTCTTAAATGAAATGTCTTTTTGTTTATCCAGCTGGTGAATTCAAGAAAGAATTTGCTATTTACTTACAATTTTTTCATAATTTCTTTAATGAAATTTCTGTATTGTGTATCCAAGAGGTGACCTCAAGAAAGAATTTGTTACTTACTTACAATTTTTTCATAGTTTCTTAAATGAAGTTTCTGCATTGTGTATCCAAGAGGTGACTTCAGGAAAGAGTTTGTTACTTGCTTACAATAGAACTATTCTAAAGAATAAAGACGGGTTAAGCTTAAAGATATTTATTGCTTAAACGTATTGACACATAGCTCAAAGAGACACACAAAGCCCAAAGAAACATACACAGCCCAAAGAGACACAAACAGCCCAAAGAGACAAACATAGACCAAAAAGACTCAGACACCCCAAAAAGACACACAGTCCAACGAGACACACACAGCCTAAAGAGACACACACATCACAAAGAGACACCCACAGCCCAAAGAGACACATACAGCTCAAAGAGACGTACACGGCCCAAAGAGAAGCACACATCCAACAGAGAGACACAAAGCCCAAAACGACACAAACAGTCAAAAGAGACACACACACAGACCATAAAGATTCAAACTGCCCAAAGAGATATACTGCCTAAAGAGACACACACTGCCCAAAGAGACACACACAGGCTAAAGAGACATACACACAGTCCGAAGAGACACACAAAGCCCAAAGAGACACACACACAGCTCAAAGAGACAAAAAACGCTCATACAGACACATACATACCAAAAAGATTCAAACCCTCCAAAGAGACACACATTGTCCCAAAGAGACACACATGGCCTCTAAGAGACACAAACAGCCAAAAGAAACACACACAGACCAAAAAGATTCAAACTGCCCAAAGAGACATAGAGCCAAAAGAGACACACACAGACCAAAATGACTCAAACAGCCCAAAGAGACACACATAGCCCAAAGAAACACAAACAGCCCAAAGAGACAGAAGCCCAAAGAGACAAACACAGCCCAAAAAAGACTCAAACTGCTCAAAGAGACACAAACAGATCAAAAAGACTCAAACAGTCCAACGAGACACACAGCCCAAAGAGACGCACAAAGCCCAAAGAAACACACACAGACCAAAAAAAAAACAGCCCAAAGAGACGCACAAAGCCCAAAGAAACACACACAGACCAAAAAAAAAACGCCCATACAGACACATACAGACCAAAAGATTCAAACGTCCCAAAGAGACACACATAGCCCAAAGAGGCACACACGACCCCTAAGAGACACAAACAGCCAAAAGAAAGACACATAGACCAAAATGACTCAAACAGCCCAAAGAGATACACATAGCCCAAAGAAACACAAACAGCCCAAAGAGGCAGAAGCCCAAAGAGACAAACACAGCCCAAAAAAGACTCAAACAGCCCAAAGAGACACAAACAGATCAAAAAGACTCAAACAGCTCAAAGAGACACATAAACAGCCCAAAGAGACAAAACACAGATCAAAAAGACTCAAACAGCTCAAAGAGACACACAAACAGACCAAAAAGACTCAAACAGCTCAAAGAGACACACAAACAGACCAAAAAGACTCAAACAGCTCAAAGAGACACACAGCCCAAAGAGACAAGATACGCACACATCCAACAGAGAGACACAAAGCCCGAAGAGACACAAACAGCCAAAAGAGGCACACACAGACCATAAAGATTCAAACTGCCCAAAGAGACATACAGTCTAAAGAGACACACACCGCCCAAAGAGACACACACACAGGCTAAAGAGACATACTTACAGTTCGAAGAGACACGCAAAGCTCAAAGAGACACACACACAGCTCAAAGAGACAAAAAACGCCCATACAGACACATACATACCAAAAAGATTCAAATCCCTCCAAAGAGACACACATTGCCCAAAGAGACACACATGGCCTCTAAGAGACACAAATAGCCAAAGGAAACACACACAGACCAAAAAACGCTCATACAGACACATACAGACCAATCGCTAATACACGGGATGGGGGGGGGGGGATCGGAGTCCTTTGGAGGTGTGGTAGGGGATCTCACAACACTGTTCAAATAGAACTTGTGTATTATAACAACCACCAACCCCATGTAACTGAACCCCTGTATAACTGAAACCCCGTAAGAAAGAAATCGCTTGAGTCCTCTCGCAATAGCAAACCAAACCAGATTATACCCACTTAACCAGATCAAAAAAATGGCGGTCACACTAGCTGAAAATTTAACTAAACCCCCGTGTAACTGAATCCGTATGTAACTGAACTCTCGTGCAACTCAAGTCCCCAAATCTCGTAAACTAAAGCTTGTGTATTATAACGATCACAGAGTAACTTCGCTAATACACGGGATGGGGGGATCGGAGTCCTTTGGGGGTGTGGTAGGGGATCTCACAACACTGTTCAAATAGAACTTGTGTATTATAACAACCACCAACCCCATGTAATTGAACCCCTGTATAACTGAAACCCCGTAAGAAAGAAATCGCTTGAGTCCTCTCGCAATAGCAAACCAAACCAGATTATACCCACTTAACCAGATCAAAAAATGGCGGTCACACTAGCTGAAAATTTAACTAAACCCCCGTGTAACTGAATCCGTATGTAACTGAACTCTCGTGCAACTCAAGTCCCCAAATCTCGTAAACTAAAGCTTGTGTATTATAACGACCACAGAGTAACTTCGCTAATACACGGGATGGGGGGATCGGAATCCTTTGGGGGTGTGGTAGGGGATCTCACAACACTGTTCAAATAGAACTTGTGTATTATAACAACCACCAACCCCATGTAACTGAACCCCTGTATAACTGAAACCCCGTAAGAAAGAAATCGCTTGAGTCCTCTCGCAATAGCAAACCAAACCAGATTATACCCACTTAACCAGATCAAAAAAATGGCGGTCACACTAGCTGAAAATTTAACTAAACCCCCGTGTAACTGAATCCGTATGTAACTGAACTCTCGTGCAACTCAAGTCCCCAAATCTCGTAAACTAAAGCTTGTGTATTATAACGACCACAGAGTAACTTCGCTAATACACGGGATGGGGGGATCGGAGTCCTTTGGGGGTGTGGTAGGGGATCTCACAACACTGTTCAAATAGAACGTGTGTATTATAACAACCACCAACCCCATGTAACTGAACCCCTGTATAACTGAAACCCTGTAAGAAAGAAATCGCTTGAGTCCTCTCGCAATAGCAAACCAAACCAGATTATACCCACTTAACCAGATCAAAAAATGGCGGTCACACTAGCTTGATTAGTAATTGGACTTTCAGTCCTACATTCACGGGTTTCTGCAAAGTGCTATGGACTTCATTGAAAAAATACCAGTTAAAAAAAATAAATAAACATGTATTATACTCATTCCTCTTGGCAAAAAGGTGTAATGACCTATTCTTAACCATTGCAATACCTTTACGCAAATATCTTTTCGCAAAAAATTCGCAAATCTCGTAAACTAAAGAAGTAATTACCCTTTTCAACATTAATTACCCCTTTTTTGCAAATGCTTGCATATCCCATTACCCCTTTTTGCAATGGTTAATCAAACATCTCCGATTGTAAAAGCATTAAAAAATTTTCCAATTACTAATTACCCTTTTTTTTTATTCAAATCCTAATCACCAATCAAGTCATACACGTTCCTCTTGGCAAAGAGTGTGATGACCTGTAGAGAGGACTACCAGAAAAAACATGTTTGGCTATATGTCTGGGCAAAATAGTACTTTCTAGTCTACTACTAGCCCTTTGAATTTCAAATCAAATGAGTCCTTTTTCAAGTTTCTACGACAAATATTAAAAAAAAACCTTATATGTCATCAGGGCATAACTTATAACCCTTGCCCTTAAGACCTTTGGGGGGAGTGTCCTGCTCAAAGGTATAATTTCCTGAACTTTGAACGTCATGCGTTAAATTGGCTATCTCAAAATTTTTATTGGATGTGTTTGGGAAAATGGTGGGTGTGGAAGGGATGTTAGTTGCCTTCAATTACTTTCGAATATTAAAAAGGGCACTAGCCATTTTAATTTTCAATCGAATGAGCCCTTTTTGAAGTTTCTACGACAACGCGTTTTATCAAAACCTTATATGCCCCAGGGCATAACTTACAACCCTTGCCTCGAGGGTTGTGGGGGAGTGTCCTCCTCAAAAACATATTTTCTGTCTGGAAATCAACTACGTTGAACAAAACGGCTATCTCAAAATTTCGATTGGATGTGTTTGGGGAAAAGGTGGGCGTGAGAGGGGTGTTAGTCGATCTCCAATCACTTCCAACTATTAAAAAAGGCACTAGCCCTTTCAATTTCTAATTGAATGAGCCCTTTTGAAGTTTCTACGACAACACTTTCAATAAAAACTTTATATGTCCCCAGGGCAAAACCTACAACCATTGCACTGAGGGCTCGGAGGGGGTTATCATCCTAAAAGAGCTAATTTCCAGAACTTTCAACTACGTTGAACAATATGGATATCTCAAAAGTTTGATTGGATGTGTTTGGGAAAATGTTGGGCGTGAGTGGGGCGTTAGTCGATATCCAAGCACTTTCAACTATTAAAAAAAGGCACTAGCCCTTTCAATTTCCAATTGAATGAGCCCTTTTGAAGTTTCTACGACAACACTTTCAATAAAAACTTTATATGCCCCCAGGGCATAACTTACAACCTTTGCCCTGAGGGCTGTGGGGGGAGAGGTTGTCATCCTTAAAGACCTAATTTCCAAAAATTTCAACTACGTTGAACAAAATAGCTATCTAAAAATTTTGATTGGATGTGTTTGGGGGAAAGGTGGCCGTGAGAGGGGGGGGGTTAGTTGCCCTCAAATCACTTTTGACTATTAAAAAGGGTACTAGCCCTTTGAATTTCAAATCAAATGAGCCCTTTTTCAAGTTTCTACGGCAAAGATTTCAATAAAAACCTTATATGCCTCCAGGGCATAACTTATAGTCCTTGCCCTGAAGACTCTGGGGGAGGGTCCTGCTCAACGGTATAATTTCCTGAACTTTGAACGTCGTGCGACTGATTGGCTATCTCAAAATTTTTATTGGATGTGTTTGGGGAAATGGTGGGCATGGAAGGGGTGTTAGTTGCCTTCCAATTACTTTCGACTATTAAAAAGGGTACTAGCCCTTTGAATTTCAATTCAAATGAGCCCTTTTTCAAGTTTCTACGACAAAGATTTCAATAAAAACCTTATATGCCCCCAGGGCAAAACTTATAACCCTTGCCCTGAAGACTCTGGGGGGAGGGTCCTGCTCAACGGTATAATTTCCTGAACTTTGATCGTCGTGCGACTGATTGGCTATCTCAAAATTTTTATTGGATGTGTTTGGGGAAATGGTGGGCGTGGAAGGGGTGTTAGTTGCCTTCCAATTACTTTCGACTATTAAAAAGGGTACCGTACTAGCCCTTTGAATTTCAAATCAAATGAGCCCTTTTTCAAGTTTCTACGACGAAGATTTCAATAAAAACCTTATATACCCTCAAGGCATAACTTATAACCCATGCCCTGAAGACTCTGGGGGAGGGTCCGTCTCAAAGGTATTATTTCCTGAACTTTGAACGTCGTGCGACAAATTGGCTATCTCAAAATTTTTATTGGATGTGTTTGGGGAAATGGTGGGCGTGGAAGGGGTGTTAGTTGCCTTCCAATCACTGTCGACTATGAAAAAGGGCACTAGCCATTTCAATTTTCAATCGAATGAGCCCTTTTTGAAGTTTCTATGACAACGCGTTCTATAAAAACCTTATATACCCCCAGGGCATAACTTACAACCCTTGCCCCGAGGGTTGTGGGGGAGTGTCTTCTTCAAAAACATATTTTCTATTTGGAAATCAACTACACTGAACAAAATGGCTTTCTCAAAATTTTGATTGGATGTGTTTGGGGGAATGATGGGCGTGGGGGGGGGGCTAGTTGCCCTCCAATCACTTTCGACTATTAAAAAGGGCACTACACCTTTGAATTTCCGATCGAATGAGCCTTTTTTGAAGTTTGTACGACAACGCCTTCTATAAAAACCTTATATGCACCCAGGGCATAACTAACAACCCTTGTCCTGAAGGTTGTGGGGGAGTTTCCTCCTCAAAAACATAATTTCTATCTGGAAATCAACTACGCTAAACAAAAGGGCTATCTCAAGATTTTGATTGGATGTGTTTCGGGAAATGGTGGGCGTGGAAGGGGTGTTAGTTGCCTTCCAATCACTTTCGACTATTAAAAAGGGCACAAGCCACTCCAATTTCCAATAGAATGAGCCCTTTTCGAAGTTTCTACGACTACTTCTTCGATACGAAGTGCCCTGCTCTAAAGAAAAAATAATAAATAATTTATTGTGCCAACATCGTTCTTATATGCCCTCAGGGCATAACTGAAAACCCTTGCCCCGAGGTTTTTGGGGGAGTGTCCTCCCCAAAAACATATTTTCTATCTGGAAATCAACTACGCTGAACAAAATTGCTATCTCAAAATTTGATTGGATGTGTATGGGGGAATGATGGGCGGGGGGGGGGATAGTTGCCCTCCAATCACTTTCGACTATTAAAAAGGGCACAAGCCACTCCAATTTCCAATCGAATGGGTACTTTTCGAAGTTTCTACGACAACTCCTTCGATACGAAGTGCCCGGGTATGGAGAAAAAAAAAGTAATACATTGTGCCAACATCGTTCTTTACTTAGGCTGCGCTATTGCGCTGCCTATGATAGCTCAAAGACAATATAATGAAAACTCCGTGGTCGTCACACTCCCCCAGGGCCCGAGTGCAGGCGTTGTAAGTTATGCCCTGGGGAAACATATGGTTCTTATGGAAGGGATGCTCGTAAAAACTTCAGAGAGCCATTTGATTGGAAAAATGAAAGTTCTAGTTCATTTTTTGAGAGTCAAAAGAGATTGAAGGGCAACTAGCCCCCCCCCCCCCCCCCCTTATGCCCTTTTCCTCCAAATGCATCCGATAAAATTTTGAGACAGCCATTAAGTTAAAAATTGTTCAAAAGTCAGATAACAAAACTCAGGTGTTGACACACCCCCCCCCCCTCCCCAGTTGCCGGGGACAGGCGTTTTAAGTTATTCTCTAGGGGTATATATGGTTCTTATAGAAGGGATGTTTGTATAAACTTCAGAGAGGGCTCATTTGATAGAAAATAGAAAGTTCTAATTCTCTTTTAAGGAGTCAAAAGAGATCAAAGGGCAATTAGCCCTCCCCGCCAACGCCCTTTTTTTGCAAGCCCATCGGATTAAAATTTTGAGATAGTAATTTTGTTAAAAATAATTCAAACGTCAGATAATAAAAACTCCATGGTTGACACAAACCTATTTTTTCACTTTGATGTTGTTACTTTGAGGGCAGTTTTGATACTTTGATGAAAATTTTATTTTTTAAAAAAAAAGTTTGATTTTGAAATAATGAATTTTTCAAAACTTGAAACTTTTTGCAACTAAAAACGACCAAAAATTAATTAAAAAAACTTTCCGGAAAAAAAGTTTTTCAAAGAAAAGTAAAGGACATTTTGAACTTAAGGTCAGCAGATACAAATACCTGTTAAAATTCAACCTCAAAACGACCAGAAATTACTATTAAAGAATAAATGAAACCCAAAACGAACAGAAATTAAATGTACAATCATGGCAAAAAACGTACAACAATTAATAGTATAAATGAATAAATAGATCTTAAAGCGAGTAATTCTTAGATTGAATATGAAAACCAGGCCTAAAACGAAAAAAAATATTTTGCTATTGAAGTATAAATGAAACTTAAAACGAACAGAAATTAAATACACAATCAATGCAAACAAACATACAATAGATATTAATGTACATGAATAAATAAATCTTAAAACGAGTGAAACTTAAATTGAATATGCAAATCAAGCTTGCAGCGAACAAAAATCACTACAAATAAGAGTTTGGGTATAGCCTCCTTCTTTCGCTGTAAAAGTCTAAAACCTACTGCGTCATTGTTGCTTTACTGAAAACTATATGCGTCTTGAACTGTCTTGGAAAGTATAAACAACATAAAATTGAACATTTAATATATAATGATATTAATTGTCGAAAGATTCATCAGTTCAAGAATTTATTTCAATGTAATTTTATTTTTATTTTCAATGCTGTAAGAACTGGAAAAGAAAATATTCGTAATATAATTCGTTTTCAGTGAAGCGCCAATGACGCAGTAGGCTTTTGATTTGTATATACAGTTAAGGAAGTGGTCAGTATCCAGACTCTTGAACAACTTTAGAAAGAACTAATAAATTAAACTGAATATTTGATGTATAATGATAGTAATGCAATTTTTGTTTGCATTGATTGTTTATTTAATTTTTGTTCGTTTTAATTCTACTTATACTTCAATAGCAAAATATTTTTTTCGTTTTAAGCTTGATTTTCATATTCAATCTAAGCATTACTCGCTTTAAGATCTATTTATTCATTTATATTATTACTTGTTGTATGTTTTTTGGCATGATTGTTTATTTAATTTCTGTTCGTTTTGGGTTTCATTTATTCTTTAATAGTAATTTCTGGTCGTTTTGAGTTTGAATTTTAACAGGTATTTGTATCTGCTGAGCTTAAGTTTAAAATGGCCTTTACTTTTCTTTGAAAAACTTATTTTTCGGAAAATGGACTTTGTTTTAAGGAGCACAGGAAAGGCAATGGGAGACCTCGGAATCAAATGGGGAGGAAAAAGTCTCCTGGACTTGGATTATACTGATGATTTAAGCATCCTAGATGAAAGTGTGAGCAAAAAGAATTAAGTTTTAGATGTTTTGCGAGTTCAGGGTGCTAGAATTGGTTTGAAAATTAATGTTAGGAAGACTAAGTCACTAAGGCTAGGAATAAGTGAAGATGAAAAGGTGACGTTGGGTAATGAAAAGATTGATCAGGTGGGCAGCTTCACTTACCTTGGTAGTATTATTAGTAAAGATGGTGGGAGCAGTCAAGATGTTAAATATAGAATAGCCAAGGCTCAGGGTGTTTTTTCACAGTTAAAAAAAAAGTCTGGAAGAATAGGAAGATAAGTCTGCAAACCAAGATTAGAATATTAGAAGCTACAGTGATGACAGTGGTCAAATATGGCTCTGAAGCATGGACGCTCCGAAAAGCGGATGAAGATTTGCTAGATGTTTTCTAGAGAAATTGCTTAAGGATTGTTCTGGGTACCCGGCTGACTGACCGTATTTCAAACAATAGGCTATACGAAAAATGTGGTTCAATACCGCTCTCTAGGGCTATAATGAAAGAAAGGTTGAGGTGGCTAGGGCACGTTGTGCGGATGAAGGATGACAGATTGCCGAAGATTGTTCTTTTTGGCCAACCATCTAGGGCTAAACGGAAAGCAGGTCGTCCCCGTCTGGGGTGGGAGGACGTCATAAAGAAAGATTTAAAGGAAATGGGAACTTCGTGGGCGGGTGTAAAAAGGGAGGCTTTGAATAGATTGGGGTGGAGGAGGAGCGTGCGTAGCTGTGTTGGCCTCAGGCGGCTTGGTGCTGCGGTGAGTTGTTAGTAGTAGTAGTAGTATATATATATATATATATATATATATATATATATATATATATATATAATATATATATATATATATATATATATATATATATATATATATATATATATATATATATATATATATATATATATATATATATATATATATATATATATATATATATATATATATATATATATATAATATATATATATATATATATATATATATATATATATATATATATATATATATATATATATACATATATAAAACACAAGTTTTTCAACTGAAAGTAAGGAGCAACATCGAAACTTAAAACGACAGAAAACATTACGTATATGATTGGGTTCACCCCCTAGTCAATACCTCGCTCTTTAAGCCAAAGATTTTTTAGTACTTTCATAAGAGCTATTTATTCTAATTAACGGCATTTGTAATTAAGGGGTCATTTTCAAAGAATTGGAACAAAATTTGGACTTTAGCTTAAAGAGCAAAGGTATTGACTAGGGGGCGAACCCTCTAATATACATATTAAAAATATATGAATATAGAAGTTCTTTAGGTAAGTTAATTCGTAAGTTATGTATATTTATTATTAATAAAAACGTTCGTAAATAAAATTAAACAAGTTTCGAGAAAGCCATTTAACCAAATAAAAGTAAAATTAATATTCAAATTTTGTTTTAATTATTTATGTATGGTGAGCCAAAATCAAAACCTGCATTAATTCAAAAACGTTAAAAAATTAAATTTAAAAAAACAAGTTTTTTTTAACTGAAAGTAAGGAACGACGTTAAAACTTAAAACGAACAGAAATTATTCCATATATGAAAGGGGCTGTCCCCTCCTCAACGCCTCGCTCTTTACGTTAAAGTTTGACTTTCTCACAACTCTTTTTTTTTAAACAATGAAAAACTTTAGCGTAAAGTGCGAGGTGTTGAGGAGGGGACAGTTTTATTTAATAAAACTAAAGTTCAAACTAAATTTCATATGTGACATTCATTTCCACTAACGTTTGTATCTAAGTTCGTATCAACGTTTGTAATTCACATGACATTTTAAAGGCAAAAACTACACAATTAGAATCTTATTTTTTTTATTCCTTTCCTGTAAATATTCCCACTAGGAAAGGTCCTTTCATGATGCTTTGTTTAAAAACAAAGTGTTTGTAAAAAGTGTGGAGTAAATAAAATTATTACATTCCCTCGTGCAAATATTTAAAACTCAAACATGAATTGAAATTAGTATGAAGATCTAATTAAAAAACAAAATACCTAGTAAAATATTAATATAATCCTATTCTCTAATAAATTCAAATAAAATTAAAGCACAAATTAAATATGTATTGATAAAACAATGAAAACCTCTCATTAAATGTCACTACAGCCCCACACACTAATACGATGGGATTAAAACCCGAAAAAGACTGACAAGATCTCCTTTCAAGAATTGGAAGACTTGTTTCTTGGATATTGGTAGCATATAGAAGTATTAGTATATTACTACTAGTAGCGATTTGCTACCGCACCATGCCAACTGAGGCCACCACAGCTGCAGAAACTCCTTTTCCGTCTCATTTGTTCAAAGCTTCAGTTTCTAGCCCTTCCCAAGAAGATCCAATTTTCTTTAAATCCTTTTTTATGGCCTCTTTCTACTTCATTCGAGAAGGACGTGATTTTCGTTTATCCTCGAATGGATGGTCAAAAAACATAATTTTCCACAATCTATCATCCTTCATCCGTAAAAAGTGGTTTTTCCTTTTCAGCCTTTCTTCATACGAAAAAATAAATAACGTAAAAATTGTAAAAAAAAAACGGAACGACAACGAGGATAATTTTTAGCCAGTAGATAATGAATACAAAGTAGATATTTCAACAAAAGATCCGCTAAGCCATCTTCAGTGATGAAAATCCACATATATGCAATAAAAGGCGAAATTAACCTTTGTAAGTGACCTCAATGAAAGCGAAAAAGTAATCGAATATGAAAAA
This sequence comes from Artemia sinica, assembly GCA_027921565.1. Classification (NCBI taxonomy): domain Eukaryota; kingdom Metazoa; phylum Arthropoda; class Branchiopoda; order Anostraca; family Artemiidae; genus Artemia; species Artemia sinica. Next base: position 14,768,541 of record CM051256.1, on the reverse strand, counting down.
GTGATCGACTATCAAATGAAATGAGCATTCTAAAATTGGATTGCCTTTCCACTGGTTTTGTTTGTATTAACATCCAATCTATTTTTAAAATTAATTTTAATAACTTTTTCCACAAAATGTGTTTTTCAAAGACAAGTAAAGAGGGGGCTGACCTGCCCAATATCCTTAGAGACAAAATGAGTTAATGACTGGACCGTTGTACTATGCTGAACAAAATGGCTCTCTTAAGGAGTTGACTGTATGTGCTTGTAAAATGAATGGGCTCGTGAGGAGGACTGCTTGCCCTCCAATCTCTTGTGACTCCTATAAAGGGGACTAGAACTTTTAATTTGCAATTAAATTAACTCCCTTAAAAGTTTCAATGATATTTCTATCTATTATAGAGCGGCTCTGCTTATGATATTGCTTATATGCACTTTTGAAAACCTGCATGCCAATAGTTTTTTCATTTAATTGAAAATCCCCCTAAACGTTCTCCAAAAATGTCATCTTAACACCCTTAGCGTTATTATTTACAGTAACTGTAGCGGTAGTATTAATAGTATACACATAGTGCCTTCTGGCTAGTTCCGAACCCGCCATAACTTAGCCTTACAGATCTAACTTAGTAATGTAAGCCGTTCTTGAGAAATTGCTTCGTCACCTTTTTGAAAATCTAAATGCTCATAGTTCATTTTAATTCAGTTCAACATCCGCCTAAATATTCCTTGACAGCTCCATACTCTTAGCTTACATAATAGCAATTGTTGTAGTAGCATTAGTAGTAGTATGCACTTAACACCTTTGGCTTCTTCATCATCCCCTTTAACTCACGCTGAAAGTTTCAACTTAATACCATCAATCGTCGTTGAAGCATTTCTGATACGTCCTCTTGACAACCCGTTCGGGTATAGTTTTTTTTTATTTGAGGGCATTGATTGTGTGGGCATAGTGGGTTTTGATTTAATTCCATACTGTTTTCATATTCTCCAAATTTTTTGCATTAATACACTTAGCTTTAGTAGCAGCAATGGAAGTATCCGCAGTAATAGCCGTAGCAGTAAAATTAATATTAGTAGTGTTAGTGAGAGTAGTAGTAGTAGAAGTAGTAATAATAGTAGTAGTAGTAGTAGTAATATGAATAGAAACGGTAGGATACAAATATTATCTTTGGTTTGTTCAACATCCCCCTCAACAAGCTCTGTTAGTTCCAACTTAGTACACAAAAGTATTCTTAAGATATTGCTGCTACACCACTTTGACAACCTGCATACAGACGGCGTGTTGTGATTCAGTTCACCTTCCCCCTCAAAATTCCCTGAAAGCTTCACCTTCATATCCCTAAGCATAGTTGTAATTGTAGTATCTGTAGTAGTATTGGTATTACTTGTTGTAGTATTAATAGTAACAGCGGCGGAACTAGTAGCAGCAGCAGTATTAACATATTGCCTTTTGATCAGTTAAACATCCCTTTCATCAAGTCCGTGAAGTTTAAACTTGCTACAATTAGCCATTGCTATGACATGGCTGATATGTCCTATTGTTAACCTGTATATTCGTATACTTCTTGGTGTTTTCTTTTTAATGCTCTTAGCGTTACAAGTGGTTGCAACAGAAGTAGTAGTTGAAGTAGTAGTAGTAGCAGTAAATGTAGCTGTGATAGTAGTATTATCAGTAGCGTATACATATTCACTTTTGGTCAGATGATCTTCCCCTTTAAGCATTCTATGAAAGTTCCAACTTAATACCCAAATCAATTCTTGAGATACGCTCTTTTGACAGTGTGCATGCACCTAGTGGATTTTGATTTAATTCAAATTTCCCCTTAATATAGTAAATAGAGTAGTGTGGTAGTTGTCATTCCTGAGTTACGCCCTTTCGACAATCCGCATACATAAACACGCACTTTGATTTAGCTCAACACTCCCCTCATTATTCTCTAAAAGGCTCACCTGAAAACCCTTCATCCTTTTTGAAAAGTAAAGTTCAAACAATTTACAGCCCTTGCCCTGAGTATTGTTGGGAGGTTGACGTCCCCAAAGGCATAATTACTGGACTTTTCAACAATGCTTAACAAAATAGCTCTCTTAAAATTTTGATCGGATGTGTTTTGGGGAGTGAAGGCTGGGGCGGGGGCTGGTTTTCCTCCATTAGTTTTTGAAACTTCTGACTAGAACTTCCCATCAAATGGGCCCCATCCAAAGTTTATACGGCCACCCGTTCCATAAAAGCCTTATTTGCCCGGGGCATAACTTACAACCTCACCCTTGAGCTGTTGGGGGTTGTGTCCTCCCTGGAGATATTGTTATGTGCTTTTTGGAACATTGTGAACAGAATGAACAGAATGTTCTCACAATTTCGATCGGATACTTTGGGGGAAAAGGGTGTCAGATGGGCGGATGCTAGTTGCCCTCTATCACTTATGACTCTTAAAAGGAAACTAGAACTTCACATTTCCAATCAAATGAGCCTCTTCTAAAGTTTAAACGACCAGCCCTTCCATAAAAACCTTATATGCTGTAGGGCATAACTTACTACCTTTGTCATCAGACTCTGGGGGGGGGGGGGGGTAGCCTAATACTGACGGCCTTGTTATGTGATCTTTGGACTATTTTTTGAACAAATGGCTATCACAAAATTTTCATTCGGATGCACTTGGGGAAAATAGGACGTGAATAGGGGGGCTAATTGACCCTCGGTCACTTTGACTCTTAAAAAGAGCACTGGGACTTCTTATTCTCAATTCAATCAGCCCCATTTGAAGTTTGTAAGCCCATCCATTCCATAAAAACCTTGTATATCACTGGGGCATAACCTACAACTCTTTCCTTGAGGGCTATGGGGGGGATTGCTATCCTCAAAGACATAATTACTTGACTTTTTTACTGCGCTGAACACAATAGATATCTCAAAATTTTGATTGCATGTGTTTGGGGAAATGATGGGCATGGGAGTGGGGCTGGTTGCCCTCCAATCACTTCGACTATTAAAAAGAGCACTTAAACTTTTAATTTCAAGTTGAATGAGTCCCTTTTGAAGTTTGCACGATAACTCTTTTTATACGAAGTACCCTGGTGTAAAACAAAAATGCATTGTGCCCACATCGCCCTTTACTTGGCAGTGCTATTGCGCTGCCTACGATGAGAAAAGATGTGTATGGAGTCTTTTTGTGTGAAATTATCCTTAAATAGTTTTTATAGAAATATCTTCAGTTTCTCTGTTTAAAGCTAGGTCTTTAGTTATGAATATTTTCTTTATTTTAATGGCTTCGCTATAAGGCCGTGGTCAACTTTTTATTCTGAACACTTGGGTTGCGTCGTCAAAAAGAATCTAAGTGGTCTTGGTATTAAAATGGGTCGAGGGCCAAAACAAAAAGATCCTTTTTATTTTAGATTTAGAGGATGGAATTTATATTTATAGAACCAGTCAACAATGCTCGAAAAAAGAAAATATGGACACAAACTTTCAATAAACAAATTTCCAAAGCGTAAAAGTAAAAATGACGATTTTGAATCATTTGATATCAAGAAGTTTCTCTAATTAATCGCCTTAAATTAATGACCTTACTCTTCAAAGACTTCAAATACATTTACGATGAACATAATGCAAAAAAGTCTCAGCTCTCAGTCTCAGTCTCAGCTATTAAGTTAAATTCACCTGCTGGACCTGCTTGCTTGTCCTCGCTGAATTTTATTCATAACTTAATCAGTTCTGGCTTTATGCAAGAATTTGTATTTTAAAAAGCCCAAAAGACATATTTGCCAATAGGACAAGCAGCTTGTCCAGTGGTATCTGGTATGGTTTGTGTGTCTAAGGCGTTTTTCTGTGATTATAAAATTTGTTTACACTTCCAAATAAAGATAAATGTGCAAAACTTGTACCAAACTATTAAAAGCTACTTTTATTTATTTCCTTTTTGCCATTTTGTGTAACGTCTTTGTAATACAGCAGCTTCAATGTCAAAAAGACTAATAAGTCTAGTCTTAGTATGACTTACTACCCCGTTTTTGAATCCTCTTGACTGTACAGCAACATTTGCCAACAGTTTGCACATGTATACAACATGTATTTGCCAACAGTGTGCACACTATATGACTATGATCACCAACTATATGACCAAGTGCCAACATGCGCCAACACCAATATTTGTTTTCCCAGGTTCTGCAACTAACACGACATCCGTTACTAAATCCTGCAGAGAAATGGAGCGCCAGACATAACGTCCTAATTGAGTTTCAAAGAGACCAGAAAAGTTAAATATCTGGCGATTCCTCACCGTTTTCTCTAGTCTCCAAAATCAAAGACAATCAGGCACTAATCAAAATTTACATCTAAGCGAGGAATTAATTTTACAGCCCGATTTAAAAACCTTCTAGTCCTGGTATTCTGTTGTGAAATTTCGCTACGCTTATTTTAACGAAGATACGTCATTCAGAAGACTTTGGTTTTGTGGACATTTAGCTTTTGTCGGTGTAGGAAAATTTCTGACTTTCTGAATATCTGGCTTTCTTATACCACAACCGTTATTAAATCTTTGGGAAAATAATTGTTTTTCAGTATTTATTTACCAGTTTCACAGATATGTCTTGTATATGGTAGCTTTAATTAAAGTTTGTTATCTTCAGTTCTTTTAAAAATAAGATTTGCAAAATTTGATTGGCGCCGTTTGTTGTCTCCAGTGTGTTTTGTCCAGGGCAAGGCCTGGAGCTTCATTAGAGTCGATGTTCCTTGTAGTGAATCGACCGCGGATGACGTCCGCCCATCTTTTGTCTGGTCTTCATCTGGGATGTTGCCAGCCGTTTGCAGTTGGGTCGAAGCCGAAGATGAGTTGGGCGAGTGCTTGTGTGTACAGGAGAAGTAGGAATGTAAGTAGGAATGAATGTGGGAATGAAGTAACATATATAACTTTTTGCCAAAATTGGAATAGGCTAAATAACGACCAAATCATTTTCAGGTCTATAATAAAAGAAAGGTTGAGGTGGTTTGGGCATGTTTTGCGGATGAAGGATGACAGATTGCCGAAGATTGTTCTTTTCGGCCAACCATCTAGGGCTAAACGGAAAGCAGGTCGTCCCCGTCTGGGGTGGGAGGACGTCATAAAGAAAGATTTAAAGGAAATGGGAACTTCGTGGGTGGGTGTAAAAAGGGAGGCTTTGAATAGATTGGGGTGGAGGAGGAGCGTGCGTAGCTGTGTTGGACTCAGGCGGCTTGGTGCTGCGATGAGTTGTTAGTAGTAGTAGTATTGGCAACAACATTAAGGTTCTTTATTTAATTAATACAATTAAAGTAATATTTTCGAATAAGGAAGCTGCTAAGTCTTGTTTAGGCTGGGAGGATATTATTAATAGAATACTAATTGCTTATTTTACGACCAAAAAGTTCAGGGTATCAGCTATAGTAGTATATGCCCCTGTTGAACGAACTGACGGAGATACTAGTGACTCAGTTGAACTTTACTTACAGCTACCGGAGCAAATAGACAGGGTATCAGGTAGAAATATGGTGTTTTTACTAGGGGGATTTTAACGCCCAGGTTGGTAGAAATAGGGATAGATGGTATCCTAGCCTAGGTAAATTTGGTGTAGGAAAAGAAAAAAGTAATGGCTACAGACTTTTGCAGTTTTTTAGGCATAACAATCTAGTTATAACCAATACGGCGTTTGGTCATTAAATACTTCATAAGTGACATGGTATTCACGTGATGGTAAGACAGCAAACCTTATTGATTATGTTATAGTAAACCGAACACTGGTAGGATAAATACAAGATAATAGGGTATATAGGAGAACTGCTATTGATGTTAAAAGTAAAGATTACCATCTAGTAGTGTCTAGGGTTAATTTAAAGCTGACATTTCGGAAGGTGAACTTTTAGAGGTTTGCGATTTCAGGGTGCTAGAATAGGTTTGAAAATAAATGTTAAGAAGACTAAATCACTAAGGCTAGGAAAAAGCGAAGATATAAAGATGACGTTGGGTAACGAAAAGATTGATCAGGTGGGCAGCTTCACTTACCTTGGTAGTATTATTAGTAAAGACGGCGGGGGCAGTGAAGAGGTTAAAAGTAGAATAGCCAAGGCTCAGGTTGTTTTTTCAGAGTTATAAAATGTTTGGAAGAATAGGAAGATAAGTCTGCAAACCAAGATTAGAATATTGGAAAGAACAGTGATGACAGTGGTCAAATATGGCTGTGACGCATGGGTACTCTGAAAAGTGGATTAAGATTTACTAGATGTTTTCAAGAGAAATTGCCTACAGATTGTTCTAGTACCCGGCTGACTAACCGTATTTAAAACTTTAGGCTGTACGAAAAATGTGGTCCCAACCCGCTTTTTAGGGCTATTAACTAAAAAAAAACAAGTTTTTTTTTAACTAAAAGTAAGGAGCGATATTAAAAGTTAAAACGAACAGAAATTGTTCCGTATATGAAAGGGGCTGTCCCCTCCTCAACGCCTCGCTCTTTACGCTAAAGTTTTTTATTGTTTTAAAAAATAAAGTTGTGAGACAGAGTCAACCTTTAGCTTAAAGAGCGAGGCGTTGAGGAGGGGACAGCCCCTTTCATGTACAGAATAATTTCTGTTCGTTTTAAGTTTTAATGTCGCTCCTTACTTTCAGTTAAAAAACTTGTTTTTTTTAGTTAATTTCTGAACGTTTTTGAATTAATGCAGCTTTGATTTTGGCTCACCGTACATGAATGATTAAAACGAAATTCGCATATTAATTTTCCTTTTTTTTGGCTAATTGGCTTTTTCGAGACTTTGTTCAGACGTAACTTACGTAGCGAATTTCTATATTCGCATGTTTTTATTACGTATATTAGGGAGTTCGCTCCCTAGTCAATACCTCGCTTTTTACGCTAAAGTTCGAATTTGGTTCGAATCACAAACCCCTGAATCACAAAGGCCGGTTAATTGGAATAGATAGCTCTTTTAAAAGTACTAAAAAACTTCAGAGTAAAGAGCGAGGTATTGACTAGGGGGTGAACCCTCTCATATACGTAATAATTTCTGTTCGTTTTAAGTTTTAAAGTTGCTCCTTATTTTCACTTGAAAAAAACTTGTTTTTTTTTTATTTAATTTCTTATCGTTTTTTAAATAATGCTGGGAAATCTGGCGCCCCCTTTTGAAATGTTCCTTCCCCCAAGGAAATATCCTCCATGGAAAGGTCCTCCCCCGTAGCCCCTCCTCCGACCCTGACCCCCCACTAGAATAAAATTCCTCCTGAAAACACCTGTATACTTCCCAATAACTAATACTATATGTAAACAATGTGCAAAGTTAATAACTTGCAGCCCTTCCCCCGGGAACTGTGGGGGATTAAGTCATCCTCAAAGACGTATTAATTAGATTTTCGACTATGCTGAACAAAATGGCTCTCTCCAAATTTTTGATTGGGTGACTTCGGGAAAAAAATGAGCGTGGAGGGGGCCAAGTTGCCTTCCAATTTTTTGGTCACTTTAAAAGGACACTAGAACTTTTAATTTCCGTTTGAATGAGCCCTCTCACGATATTCTAGGACTACTGGATCGATACGATCACCCCTGGAAAAAAAAAAAACGCATCCGTGATCTTTCTTCTGGCAAAAAATACAAAATTCCACATTTTTTCAGATAGTAGCTTGAAACTTCTATAGCAGGGTTCTCTGATACGCTGAATATGATAGTGTGATTTTCATTAGAATTCTGTGACTCTTAGGGGTTGTGTCCCCCTTTTTTTGAAAATAAGGCAAATTTTCTCAGGCGCGTAACTTTTGATGGGTAAGACTAAACTTATATATTTGAAATCAGCATAAAAATCTGATTCTTCTGATGTATCTGTTGGTATCAGTACCGTTTTTTAGAGTTTCGGTTACTATTGAGCCAGGTCGCTCCTTACTTACAGTTCGTTTCCACGAACTGTTTGATAGTACAAGAAAGGTTGAGATGGTTAGGGCACGTTCTGCGGATCAAGGATGACAGATTGCCGAAGATAGTCCTTTTCGACCAACCATCTAAAGCTAAACAGAAAGAAGGTCGCCCTTGTCTGGGGTGGGAGGATGTCATAAAGAAAGATTTGAAGGAAATGGGAACAATCTGGCAGGGTGTTAAGAGGGAGGCTTTGAATAGATCGGGATGGAGGAGGGGCGTGCGTAGCTGTGGTGGCCTCAGGCGGCTTGGTGCTGCGGTGAATTGTCAGTAGTAGTATTGTATCGTTGCAAAAGATAGTAAGCAAGGCCATATCCAGAGGGAGGGGTTCAAACTTGTTACCCCCTCCCCCTGGATACGGCCTTTTATGGGATATATTCTTGTACATAGTTTGATAGCTACACCGCCAGCCATCCAGTTTTTTTTCTTTAATAAACGACAACCAGTGAGTCTAATTTGTTCCAGAATTAAAAAGCCTTTCCTCTCTTACACACAATCTAAAATTACACACTCAATTAGATTTATCAGATGGAATGTGACCTAATTAAAATGCTTTTTGTCAAAGCTACAGTTCCTATAGATACCCTTTTGAGACTTGAAAGAGCAGCCAAGAATTAAGTGAACTTTGACCTTATTAGGAAAGCTGTACCTCGCTTTGAAGTGGTTTAAAACTACTAACAAAGCAAAATATATCTTACGAGATACAATATTGGTTTATTGATAACGCAAAAAAAAACTTAGCTTGGAAAATATGTTTTATGTTAAGCCCTGTAGTGTTATTAAAGTTATGATTATCCTAGGAATTGGGCTTATAAAATCAAGCTCTTCCTATAAAAAGAAAGAATAATTCATCAAACAAATGAATAGTCTATATTTAGCAATTTTTATTTATCCGAGTGCTAAAACTCGCATGGATTTTGGGAAAGTTTGGCGAAATCTAAATATTCTATGTTTTCTAACCGCAGATTTCTTTTCGCTTCATTTTCGTTCATCATTACCTCGAACTTTTTCCCTATGCATTTGCTTTAGCTGTTCGGATTCATTCATCATCTTGTTTAATTTCGCATGAGATTGTGATTTTTGATTTTTCTCCTAGCCCTATATGTCGTTGTTCAGAATTATTGTTTGCAAACAAAGGTGATTCTTGTTGTCGTTTTTCCTACCCTTTTGCTTTAGCTCTTCAGAGTCATTAGTCACCTTCTAAAATTTCGTATGCATCTGCTTCCTATCTGATCGATCATGCTCGTTGTCACATGTCTTCTAACCATAGATTTCGTTGGGAATTCTTTTTCTTATGATTTGTTTTGATTGTCGTTGTCGCAAGTCTTCTAAGCACATATTTCTTTATGCGCTATTTTTATTTGGGATTCATTGTGACTCTTGCTACTACTTCTCTTGTAACCGCAGGTTTCGTTGCAAGTCATTTTCACTTACAATTAGAAGTGATCTTCGCTGTCGCCTGTATTATAACTACAGATTTTGCTGTCCATCATTTTAACTTATGATTAGTTGTGATTCTTGCTATCGCGCATCTTTTAACTTCAGATTTCGCCCTGCTTCATTTTTGTTCATCATTACCTCAAACTTTTTTCCATGTCTTTTCCCTTAGCTGTTTAAATTCGTTTGTCATCTTGTATAATTTTCCCATGACATCATAGATACCAAAAAATTCTTTTCCAGCTTATTAAAAACTTACCAAATAAGCCTTACCTTAAGTGAGCGTGATAGATGTCTTTATTCAAATGTACATAATTGTTATAGCGATAGCTGTAACGTAATAAAAAGCAAATCACGGCCCACAGAAGCCAAAAATTAAAAAACGCATTTAAAAAACCACCTAGTGAGAAAAATTTTCATTAGTTGCTGAGTTAGGAATTGCAACTACTATCTTAATTAGCCTTGATAGTCAAATACTATTTCGAAAACAAACTTGTATGAATTTCGAAAAAGATTCTGGACCCCGTAAACAATGGCGTCCGATCGAAATAAAAAGTGCAAAATTGGAATCGCCATGGCCAAAAACCTTATTTAGAAAACTTGCAGTCTCCTAGCTTGAACAGCAAGGAAATTCACTTTTTTCCATTGATAGCACTGATATGTCCTTTTTTCTCCACTGCTAGCAGGGCACTGGAACATACTAGAGGGTTGTTCAAGGGTTCATTCTAAAGGAAATTACTGTATCTACATCGTTTTTTAATTAAAAAAACATGATCTTAAACATGAAATTCAGTTTTTGACAAAAAAAAAACTGTATCTTCGTATACAAGATGATGTTATACTGGGTATGATGTCATATTTGAGTGATTCTGTTGCCTGATTCATTTGGCTTCGTTCTTTGCTGTGTCCAACTAAGAAAAATCCGAAGAATTTTTCCTGTGTGTGACCTTTATTCGAGACAAGGAATATGATCATGGTTGCGGCGATATTTTTCAAAATGCTTAGCTAAATTTTTGGGTACTACTGCTAGAGTTCCTTCTTTTCTAGGCTGCTTCTCTAACCGCAGCCTTGATAAAATACTGAATATATTTTAGTATTATCACGATAGCAGCAGCAGCTGGAACCCAGTAAAAAATTACCTCAAGCCTTTAATAACCAAAAATTCAATTATGCATTGCCAAATACCTTGTGATGCGACGTCTCCTGTCACCTAAAAAGACCGTGGTTTCTATTGTTCCAGCAAATGGCACTAGAGCTTTTAATTTTAATTGGATTGACGTTTCTACCGGTATCATTGACCGCTTTTTTTAATACAATTAATCCTGTTGACAGAATAAAAGAGCAAAATTAAACTAACAAATAAACTTGCATGTATAACCGTCCTTCTATGCAAAAATACAAATATCTCTTACATTTTTGTAGGTAGACACGTAAAACTTCTGTGATGCGGTTTTTAGAGGCACTGATATTGACAGTTCTCATTCTATAGAGCCTAATCTGTATTATATATATATATATATATATATATATATATATATATATATATTATATATATATATATATATATATATATATATATATATATATATATATATATATATATATATATATATATATATATATATATATATATATATATATATATATATACATATACATATATATATATTTGTTTTTTTATGTTTAATTTCTGATCTTTTTTTAAATAATGCTGGGAAGTCCGGCGTCCCCTTCATAGCAATGTCCCTTCTCCCATGAAAACTTTCTTCATGGAAAGATCCTCCCACATAACCCCCAACCCACCCCCCACTACCAGAAAAAATGTCCCCTGAAAACGTCTGTATACTTCCCAATAACCAATACTATATGTTAACATTGGGTAAAGTTCATAACTTTCAGCCCTCCCCCCGGGAATTTCGGGGGATTAAGTCATCCTAAAAAACATACTTATAATATTTTCGAACATGCTGAACAAAATGGCTATCTCAAAATTTTGATCGGGTGACTTTGGGAAAAAATGACCGTGGGAGGGGGCCTAGTTGCCCTCCATTTTTTTGGTCACTCAAAAAGGGCAATAGAACTTTTAATTTCCATTCCAATGAGCCCTCCTACGGTATTCTAGGACAACTGGGTCGACACGATCACCCCTGGGGAAAAGAAAAAAAAAACAAATAAAATCGCACCCGTGATCTTTCTTCTGGCAAAAAATGGAAAATTCTACATTTTTGTAGATAGGAGCTTGAAACCTCTATATTAGGGTTCTCTAATACGCTGAATATGATGGTGTGATTTTCATTAAGGTTCTATAACTTTTAGGGGGTCTTTCCCCCTTTTTTCGAAAATAAGCCAAATTTTCTCAGGCTTGTAACTCTTGATGGGTAGGACTAAACTTGATGAAACTTATATATTTGAAATCAGCATTATCTATTTGTATCAAAATATCGTTTTTTAGACTATCGGTTACCATTGAGGCGGGTCGCTCCTTACTTACAGTTCGTTACCACGAACTGTTTGATATCATGACGACCAAATGGACCTTAAATTAGAAGTGGTGCCTTTGTAAAATAATTTTTTTTTATTGGACCTTTCACTTTTGCCTCGGTTTGTCTTTTGTCATTATGAAAGTCATATCGCCGAACCTTTGTCTTTTTTCAAATGTTCAAGCGGTGGGACAAAAACTTCTTTTTCTTCCAACGATTTATCTAGTCCAGGTTTTTGATTTTCAAAGGTATGGAAGGCATTGACGACAACCTTTGTTTCTTTTAATTGTTCAGCTGGTGGGAAAAAACTTTCTTATTTTGCCTTGGATTGTCTTTTGTCATTATGAAAGACGTATCACCGAACCTTTTGTTTCTTTTTTATTGTTCAGGTTTGGGTCCAAAAATTCTTTTCATTCCAACGATTTATCCAGTCCATATTTTTGATTTTCAAAAGTATGGAGGGTTGCTGACCTTATCTTTTTCTTCTTACAATTTATCCAGTATTGAAGGTCTTATCCATTTCAAAATCCAAAACCCAATCATCATCGCAAAGGCCGAACCTTTGTTTCTTTCAATTAATTAAAAAAACTTTTCCCACAAAATAAGTTTTTCAAAGAAAAGTAAAGAACTCCATTAAACAAAAAATGAGCAAAAATATAATAAAATAATCTACTAAGCGTGATACTACCACAAATCAGCATCGATAAATAAATGAAACCCAAAACGAAAAGAAATTACAATAGATAACCGAGTCAAACTCAAAACGAGCAGAAATTAACATAAGTTGGGCTCAAAACCCCTATGCCTTCCCAAGGCCAGAACATAATTTGCACTTTACTGAAAAAAATACAAATGAATGTGCATTGTCAGTTTAATATACATATATACTGATATTTAGTAATCAAAATGTTAATACTATTTGATTTATTGAAGTTATAAAAGTAAAAACATTTATATTTTTTTCAGTTAAGTGTAAATTATGTTCTGGCCTTGGGAAGGCATAGGGGTTTTGAGCCCAACTTATGTTAATTTCTGCTCGTTTTGAGTTTGACTCGGTTATTTATTGTAATTTCTGTTCGTTTTGAGTTTCATTTATATATCGATGCTGATTTTTGGTAGTTTCACGCTTGATAGATTATTTAATTTTATTTTTGCTCTTTTTTGTTTAATGGAGTTCTTTACTTTTCTTTGAAAAACTTATTTTGTGGAAAAAGTTTTTTTAATTGATTTCTGTTCGTTTTATATTGACATAGTCTTTTCAGAGAAAAAGAAAATAATACTTTAAATTCTTTCTTTTTTTAAGAATTTATAGTTTGGCCTGCTATTTGTATGCTGGAGAAAAATTTTCAGTAATTTTTAACAACATACATCCTTTTAAAAATCTGGACAAAAATATTAGTGTTTAATTTAGTTTCATACCTCCTCTAGTTTATCTGTAATGGAAAACTTGATACCATTCGCAAATAAATCTGTTTACTTTCTTTGATAGCTTGGATACACTTGCGCTATTTTGACTTGGTTAAATTTTAAGAGCAGAAGTAGCCCCGAAAGTTTGAACATAATACCCTCAGTCGTTCTTGGGATACTGCTGAAATGCCTTATTGGGAATTAGCATTAACACATTGCATTTTGGTTTAATGCCCTGAACACATTGCATTTGGTTTAATGCGAAGATGAGCAGAAATAAAGTTAAATAATTCTTCAAACGTAAACTTATGTCCAATGTCATACTAGTTAAAGTGACAAAAAAAAAACTTTTTCCCACAAGAGGACACTTTTCGAGTGAAAGTAAAGAGCTACCAGACTAAATCATAGATATAATGAAATAATAACGAATAATTGTTCAAACTTCTTAAATTTCCTGTAAAGTTAGACAAGTTCATCATATTTTACATATTTTTGGATGGAAAACACACTGAAAAGACATATTATTGAACTCACATCAAACTTTGGCGGGATTGCATTTGAAGAACCTTCCATTATTTTCTATCTTGTCATTTTATTTTTTACACTATTAGAAGTTGATAGTGGAGTTGATGGTAATAATACAAGAGCACCAAACATTGCAGTGGAAATTACGAAAGGATCGCGGCTTTGTCTGGAATGGGATGCAGTATATGCAAGATATGTGATATCCCTGAGCAAATTTAAAATGGAAGATCAATTATGTTTCGCTGCAAAAGTTGATATAGCACATGTGAATAGACTTCAATGTGCTTTAAGTGCATTAGTGAAACATATTGAAGACAATAAACTCTATCGCTAATTGTACATGCATAGTATTATTGATGTTGTTGTAATTATTCAATAAAATTGTTTCGAAATCGAAAATGTTCCCTTTCTTTTCTGGATAGGGCTAACGAATCAGGGTCAGTCTAGAGTGAATCCAAATGATTTACCAGCACTAGTGGTTCACGTCAGATGCCTATACACCGAAGAAGAAGAAATCTAAAGTGAAGAATAAAAAGACATTGTTGTTGCATACATTTTTTTATTAATAAACAAATTCAGACACATTTTTAAAGCACTTTACTCATAGAAAACTAAAATCATTTTTTTTATTTTCAAGGACAGCTCTTATTGCAAAGGTTCATTACTCATGTCAACTATGATATGGGTTTTGCATCTTCTACACTTAAGATGGAATACATTCGCACATGTGCTTATGCTTAACAATTCGAACACTGTAGATCTGCATTTACGACAAAATGGGTTATTCCAAGCCTGATGGGTATACTTGATTGAAAATTTCACAGATTTATCCTGAAAGAAGATCAAACAGGATTAAAAAATAGGTTCTGGGCTTCATTACGGAGTTCTGAAAGTAGAAGTTTATCAAATATTAAGAAGACTATTATTTCTTTGAAATATGCATTTACATGATAATTTTCATGTTGTTGATTTTATATTAATGAAGAATTTAAACATAGCTTCAATTAGCTATTTTTTTGTTCGGTATAGTTGAAAGATCCAATATCAAAATCAAACTACGAGATTACATATTGTTAAACCAGAGAAATGTATGGTCATAAGCTTTTATCGTAAAAGCCACTATAGTTTATAAAATTCCTTTTTCCTGTTTCATTTCCCAACTAAAACAAATTGAAAATACAGTTAGCCACTAAAACTATAGAAGGTTTGCATCCTAAGACAAAATCCCAGTTTTCAAAGAAATGTGAAGAACTCCGTTAAACCAAACAGAGCAATAAAATAGTGCTCAAAAGCTCTATGTCTCTCCAAGGTAAAGCATAAATTTGCAGTTTACTGAGTATTAAAAAAAGTAAAAATACGGTTATCCTCTAAAACTATAGAAGGTTTGCATCCTAAGACAAAATCCCTGTTTTTTAAGAAATTTAAAGAACTCCATTAAACCAAAAAAGAGCAATAAAATAAAACCAAATAATCTATGGATCGTAAAACTTCTTCAAATCAGCATTGAAAAAACAAATTGGACCCAAAACGAACAGAAAATAAAATATATAGCTGAGTCAAACTCAAAACAAGCAGAAATTAACAAGAGTAATTCTCGAAACCTCTATGCCTTTCCAAGGTAAAGCATAAATTTGCAGTTTACTGAATATTAAAACAAAGTAAAAATACGGTTAGCCTCTAAAACTATAGAAGGTTTGCGTCCTATGACAAAATCCCAGTTTTCATAGAAATGTAAAGAACTCCATTAAACCAAAAAGGGTAGTAAAACAATGCTCGAAAGCTCTATGCCTTTCCAAGGTAAAACATAAATTTTCAGTTTACTGAATATTAAAGCAAAGTAAAAATACGGTTATTCTCTAGAACTATAGAAGGTTTACGTCCTAAGACAAAATCCCTGTTTTTTAAGAAATTTATAGAACTCCATTAAGCCAAAAAAGACTAATAGAATAAAACCAAATAATCTATAGATCGTAAAACTTCTTTAAATCAGCATTGAAAAAATAAATGACCCAGTCAAACTCAAAACAAGCAGAAAATAACAAGAATAGTTTTCGAAACATCCTCTATGGTGGGGGAGCATGCACAGCTGTGTCCTCTTCGGTCGAGTAGGTGCTGTAGTGAGTTCTTGGTAGTAGGAGTACATTATTTTTGAAGATTTAAATGAATCAGATTAGTTAAACAAAGCTTATAAATAAAAATTATATTAACAGTTAATTTTGTACCGACTACATAAATATTTAAGACCAAGTGCACCACGATGCACCATTGTGGTCTGAGAAATTCAAAAACTCAGAAACTCAATACATAGTTTTCGATAATTTCAAGTCGTTTGCTATCTAAGAATTTTATTTCTACAACACTTAGACCTTCCTTAGGTTGAAGTGCTGTTTTGCGCCACAAAATGGTAGAAAATCCCGCTTTTACTTGAGTACATTATACGTTTTGCCTCTTACAATAGACACTAAAAAGGTAAGTATAGACCGCTCATCCTCTATGGTGGGGGAGCATGCACAGCTGTGTCCTCTTCGGTCGACTAGGTGCTGTAGTGAGTTGTTGGTAGTAGGAGTACATTATTTTTGATGATTTAAATGAATCAGATTAGTTAAACAAAGCTTATAAATAAAAATTCTATTAACAGTTAATTTTGTACCGACTACATAAATATTTAAGACCAAGTGCACCACGATGCACCATTGTGGTCTGAGAAATTCAAAAACTCAGAAACTCAATACATAGTTTTCGATAATTTCAAGTCGATTACTATCTAAGAATTTTATTTCTACAACACTTAGACCTTCCTTAGGTTGGAGTGCTGTTTTGCACCACAAAATGATAGAAAATCCCGCTTTTACTTGAGTACATTATACGTTTTACCTCTTACAATTTGCCCCATTAGCTTGATATGTTATCTCGTGAGAAAAAAAAACTATCAAATAAACACGCATCCGTGATCTTTCTTCTGGCAAAAATGTAAATTCCACATTTTTGTAGAAGGGAGCTTGGAACTTCTACAGTAGGCTTCTCTGATACGTTGAATATGATAGTGTGATTTTCATTAAGGTTCTATAGCTTTTAGGGGGTCTTTCCCCCCTTTTTCGAAAATCAGCCAAATTTTCTCAGGCACCTAACTTTTGATGAGTAGAACTAAACTTGATGAAACTTATATATTTGAAATCAGCATTTAAAGCTGATTCTTTGATGTATCTATTGGTATCAAAATTCCGTTTTCTAGAGTTTCGGATACCATTGAGCTGGCTCGCTCCTTACTTACACTTCGTTACCACGAGATGTTTTATTAATTAAAAAAACTTTCCACAAAATAAGTTTTTCAAAGAAAAGTAAAGAGCTACTACATTAAATCAAAGATGAGCAGAAATAAACTTAAATAATTGTTCAAACGTAAACTTATGACCAATGCCATACTAGTTAAAGTGACAAAAACTCTTTCCCGCAAGAGGACACTTTTCAACTAAAAGTAAAGAGCTACTAAATCAAAGATATGATGAAATAATAACGAATAATTGTT
Organism: Artemia sinica; assembly: GCA_027921565.1. Lineage (NCBI taxonomy): Eukaryota > Metazoa > Arthropoda > Branchiopoda > Anostraca > Artemiidae > Artemia > Artemia sinica. Next base: position 14,751,286 of record CM051256.1, on the reverse strand, counting down.
CAAACGTAAACTTATGTTTAGCGATAAACATATTAGAGTGATAAAAAACTTTTTTCCACAAGAGGACACTTTTCGAGTAAAAGTAAAGAGCTACCAGACTAAACCAGAGATATGATGAAATAATAACGAATAATTGTTCAAACTTAAATTTTCTGTATTACGGGAATAGTTTATTTTCGAACCATTATATCTACCAAAGGTTCAATACCTGAGTTAAACTAAGAGGTTTCAATTTCAGGAAAAAATTACATTTTGACAACATTTGACAATTTACCAAATTTAAAGTTTTGTTTAGTTTCAAAATGTTTTCTGTCACTCATCATCTTTTAATCATTCACAAACAATACTAAAGAAAACCACTTCCCACGGTTTATTGATTTTAAATTATTAAGAAGGCTATTATTTCATTGAAATATACATTTTACATTTTTAATTTTCATGCTTTTGATAAGTATCTTGTCCTTTTGGTGTAAATTGCAGCTGAAGGCTTATCGCAAAATCACTGTTTCAAGTTTTTTCATAATTAAAGGGTATGAATTAGAACCAAGGGAATGCATTTTCATCATATTTTGCTTATTTTCGTTGGAAAACACACTGAAAAGATATATTATTGAACTCACATCAAACATTGCCGGGCTTGCATTTGAAGAACCTTCCATTATTTTCTATCTTGTCCTCTATTTCAGCATATACTGACTTTTAAAGCTTTTCAAAGCTCTTAAATATACTTACCTAACGGTTATTTATTTACGAAATCGTGCAAACTGTTGATTTAGAACAATAATTACCTTTCTATATATCAATTAACACTCACTAGAATTGCCACTTTTCACTCGCGGAGAATGGTTTCAAAACAATACTTCTTACATCGCATAGACTAATTATGTCAAACGAGACATCTTCAATGCAGATTAATTAATTGTTACGTTCGATTTTGTTTTGGACATAGGAGAGCATCAATGCGAGTGAGAATTTCTGTAAAACTATCAAAGATTGATCAACTCTGTGATTTCACAGGAGGGGGCGTGAAAATTTCTAGGAACATATTTTCAACATATTTAAATATTTACCTACGTACGCATCACTTAGGTTAGATTAGATTAGGTTAGAGACAGACAAAAAGTTAGGTGTATGGTTAGGTTAGGTTAGATTATGTTAGGTTAGGTTAATTTAGGATAGACTAGCTTAGCCTACGTACGAGAAAGAAAGGTTCTTAGGTGTGGAGCTCCCCCATCGCCTCAACCCTCGCTCTTGAAATCCCTTGAATTAGCTTAGAGACAGACAAAAGTTAGGTGTATGGTTAGGTTAGGTTAGATTATGTTAGGTTAGGTTAATTTAGGTTAGACTAATTTCTAGGAACATATTTTCAACATATTTAAATATTTACCTACGTACGCATCACTTAGGTTAGATTAGATTAGGTTAGAGACAGACAAAAAGTTAGGTGTATGGTTAGGTTAGGTTAGATTATGTCTAGGAATAACAGGTTAGGTTAGGTTACCCTCGCTCTTGAAATCCCCCCCCCCCACCCCCTCACCTCAAACTCAAATTTTCCAGAGGATTTTAAAATCCTCCACTGAAAAGCCATATTAAGAGCTATATTTGTGAGGTCAGGTTAGGCTAGGTTAGATTAGGTTAAGTGGCCGATCCCCACCCCAGGGGCCACAGGCCGAAGGCGGCACAGTCGGAGTATCCATCCCCAGGATAGGTTAGGTTAGGTTAAGTGGTCTTAACCTAACCCAGGTTAGGTTAGGTTACCTAACCTAACTAGGGTTAGCAGGTTAGGTTAGGTTAGATTCGGTTAAGTGGCCGGCCACTTAACCGAACCTAACCTAACCTAACCTGCTAACCCTAGTTAGGTTAGGTAACCTAACCTAACCTGGGTTAGGTTAAGACCACTTAACCTAACCTAACCTATCCTGGGGATGGATACTCCGACTGTGCCGCCTTCGGCCTGTGGCCCCTGGGGTGGGGATCGGCCACTTAACCTAATCTAACCTAGCCTAACCTGACCTCACAAATATAGCTCTTAATATGGCTTTTCAGTGGAGGATTTTAAAATCCTCTGGAAAATTTGAGTTTGAGGTGAGGGGGGTGGGGGGGGGGATTTCAAGAGCGAGGGTAACCTAACCTAACCTGTTATTCCTAGACCTAATCTAACCTAACTTAACCATACACCTAACTTTTTGTCTGTCTCTAACCTAATCTAATCTAACCTAAGTGATGCGTACGTAGGTAAATATTTAAATATGTTGAAAATATGTTCCTAGAAATTAGTCTAACCTAAATTAACCTAACCTAACATAATCTAACCTAACCTAACCATACACCTAACTTTTGTCTGTCTCTAAGCTAATTCAAGGGATTTCAAGAGCGAGGGTTGAGGCGATGGGGGAGCTCCACACCTAAGAACCTTTCTTTCTCGTACGTAGGCTAAGCTAGTCTATCCTAAATTAACCTAACCTAACATAATCTAACCTAACCTAACCATACACCTAACTTTTTGTCTGTCTCTAACCTAATCTAATCTAACCTAAGTGATGCGTACGTAGGTAAATATTTAAATATGTTGAAAATATGTTCCTAGAAATTTTCACGCCCCCTCCTGTGAAATCACAGAGTTGATCAATCTTTGATAGTTTTACAGAAATTCTCACTCGCATTGATGCTCTCCTATGTCCAAAACAAAATCGAACGTAACAATTAATTAATCTGCATTGAAGATGTCTCGTTTGACATAATTAGTCTATGCGATGTAAGAAGTATTGTTTTGAAACCATTCTCCGCGAGTGAAAAGTGGCAATTCTAGTGAGTGTTAATTGATATATAGAAAGGTAATTATTGTTCTAAATCAACAGTTTGCACGATTTCGTAAATAAATAACCGTTAGGTAAGTATATTTAAGAGCTTTGAAAAGCTTTAAAAGTCAGTATATGCTGAAATAGAGGACAAGATAGAAAATAATGGAAGGTTCTTCAAATGCAAGCCCGGCAATGTTTGATGTGAGTTCAATAATATATCTTTTCAGTGTGTTTTCCAACGAAAATAAGCAAAATATGATGAAAATGCATTCCCTTGGTTCTAATTCATACCCTTTAATTATGAAAAAACTTGAAACAGTGATTTTGCGATAAGCCTTCAGCTGCAATTTACACCAAAAGGACAAGATACTTATCAAAAGCATGAAAATTAAAAATGTAAAATGTATATTTCAATGAAATAATAGCCTTCTTAATAATTTAAAATCAATAAACCGTGGGAAGTGGTTTTCTTTAGTATTGTTTGTGAATGATTAAAAGATGATGAGTGACAGAAAACATTTTGAAACTAAACAAAACTTTAAATTTGGTAAATTGTCAAATGTTGTCAAAATGTAATTTTTTCCTGAAATTGAAACCTCTTAGTTTAACTCAGGTATTGAACCTTTGGTAGATATAATGGTTCGAAAATAAACTATTCCCGTAATACAGAAAATTTAAGTTTGAACAATTATTCGTTATTATTTCATCATATCTCTGGTTTAGTCTGGTAGCTCTTTACTTTTACTCGAAAAGTGTCCTCTTGTGGAAAAAAGTTTTTTATCACTCTAATATGTTTATCGCTAAACATAAGTTTACGTTTGAACAATTATTCGTTATTATTTCATCATATCTTTGATTTAGTAGCTCTTTACTTTTAGTTGAAAAGTGTCCTCTTGCGGGAAAGAGTTTTTGTCACTTTAACTAGTATGGCATTGGTCATAAGTTTACGTTTGAACAATTATTTAAGTTTATTTCTGCTCATCTTTGATTTAATGTAGTAGCTCTTTACTTTTCTTTGAAAAACTTATTTTGTGGAAAGTTTTTTTAATTAATAAAACATCTCGTGGTAACGAAGTGTAAGTAAGGAGCGAGCCAGCTCAATGGTATCCGAAACTCTAGAAAACGGAATTTTGATACCAATAGATACATCAAAGAATCAGCTTTAAATGCTGATTTCAAATATATAAGTTTCATCAAGTTTAGTTCTACTCATCAAAAGTTAGGTGCCTGAGAAAATTTGGCTGATTTTCGAAAAAGGGGGAAAGACCCCCTAAAAGCTATAGAACCTTAATGAAAATCACACTATCATATTCAACGTATCAGAGAAGCCTACTGTAGAGGTTCCAAGCTCCCTTCTACAAAAATGTGGAATTTACATTTTTGCCAGAAGAAAGATCACGGATGCGTGTTTATTTGATAGTTTTTTTTTCTCACGAGATAACATATCAAGCTAATGGGGCAAATTGTAAGAGGTAAAACGTATAATGTACTCAATTAAAAGCGGGATTTTCTATCATTTTGTGGTGCAAAACAGCACTTCAACCTAAGGAAGGTCTAAGTGTTGTAGAAATAAAATTCTTAGATAGTAATCGACTTGAAATTATCGAAAACTATGTATTGAGTTTCTGAGTTTTTGAATTTCTTAGACCACAATGGTGCATCGTGGTGCACTTGGTCTTAAATATTTATGTAGTCGGTACAAAATTAACTGTTAATAGAATTTTTATTTATAAGCTTTGTTTAACTAATCTGATTCATTTAAATCATCAAAAATAATGTACTCCTACTACCAACAACTCACTACAGCACCTAGTCGACCGAAGAGGACACAGCTGTGCATGCTCCCCCACCATAGAGGATGAGCGGTCTATACTTACCTTTTTAGTGTCTATTGTAAGAGGCAAAACGTATAATGTACTCAAGTAAAAGCGGGATTTTCTACCATTTTGTGGCGCAAAACAGCACTTCAACCTAAGGAAGGTCTAAGTGTTGTAGAAATAAAATTCTTAGATAGCAAACGACTTGAAATTATCGAAAACTATGTATTGAGTTTCTGAGTTTTTGAATTTCTCAGACCACAATGGTGCATCGTGGTGCACTTGGTCTTAAATATTTATGTAGTCGGTACAAAATTAACTGTTAATATAATTTTTATTTATAAGCTTTGTTTAACTAATCTGATTCATTTAAATCTTCAAAAATAATGTACTCCTACTACCAAGAACTCACTACAGCACCTAGTCGACCGAAGAGGACACAGCTGTGCATGCTCCCCCACCATAGAGGATGTTTCGAAAACTATTCTTGTTATTTTCTGCTTGTTTTGAGTTTGACTGGGTCATTTATTTTTTCAATGCTGATTTGAAGAAGTTTTACGATCTATAGATTATTTGGTTTTATTCTATTAGTCTTTTTTGGCTTAATGGAGTTCTATAAATTTCTTAAAAAACAGGGATTTTGTCTTAGGACGTAAACCTTCTATAGTTTTAGAGAATAACCGTATTTTTACTTTGCTTTAATATTCAGTAAACTGAAAATTTATGTTTTACCTTGGAAAGGCATAGAGCTTTCGAGCATTGTTTTACTACCCTTTTTGGTTTAATGGAGTTCTTTACATTTCTATGAAAACTGGGATTTTGTCATAGGACTCAAACCTTCTATAGTTTTAGAGGCTAACCGTATTTTTACTTTGTTTTAATATTCAGTAAACTGCAAATTTATGCTTTACCTTGGAAAGGCATAGAGGTTTCGAGAATTACTCTTGTTAATTTCTGCTTGTTTTGAGTTTGACTCAGCTATATATTGTATTTTCTGTTCGTTTTGGGTCCAATTTGTTTTTTCAATGCTGATTTGAAGAAGTTTTACGATCCATAGATTATTTGGTTTTATTTTATTGCTCTTTTTTGGTTTAATGGAGTTCTTTAAATTTCTTAAAAAACAGGGATTTTGTCTTAGGATGCAAACCTTCTATAGTTTTAGAGGATAACCGTATTTTTACTTTTTTTAATACTCAGTAAACTGCAAATTTATGCTTTACCTTGGAGAGACATAGAGCTTTTGAGCACTATTTTATTGCTCTGTTTGGTTTAACGGAGTTCTTCACATTTCTTTGAAAACTGGGATTTTGTCTTAGGATGCAAACCTTCTATAGTTTTAGTGGCTAACTGTATTTTCAATTTGTTTTAGTTGGGAAATGAAACAGGAAAAAGGAATTTTATAAACTATAGTGGCTTTTACGATAAAAGCTTATGACCATACATTTCTCTGGTTTAACAATATGTAATCTCGTAGTTTGATTTTGATATTGGATCTTTCAACTATACCGAACAAAAAAATAGCTAATTGAAGCTATGTTTAAATTCTTCATTAATATAAAATCAACAACATGAAAATTATCATGTAAATGCATATTTCAAAGAAATAATAGTCTTCTTAATATTTGATAAACTTCTACTTTCAGAACTCCGTAATGAAGCCCAGAACCTATTTTTTAATCCTGTTTGATCTTCTTTCAGGATAAATCTGTGAAATTTTCAATCAAGTATACCCATCAGGCTTGGAATAACCCATTTTGTCGTAAATGCAGATCTACAGTGTTCGAATTGTTAAGCATAAGCACATGTGCGAACGTATTCCATCTTAAGTGTAGAAGATGCAAAACCCATATCATAGTTGACATGAGTAATGAACCTTTGCAATAAGAGCTGTCCTTGAAAATAAAAAAAATGATTTTAGTTTTCTATGAGTAAAGTGCTTTAAAAATGTGTCTGAATTTGTTTATTAATAAAAAAATGTATGCAACAACAATGTCTTTTTTTTCTTCACTTTAGATTTCTTCTTCTTCGGTGTATAGGCATCTGACGTGAACCACTAGTGCTGGTAAATCATTTGGATTCACTCTAGACTGACCCTGATTCGTTAGCCCTATCCAGAAAAGAAAGGGAACATTTTCGATTTCGAAACAATTTTATTGAATAATTACAACAACATCAATAATACTATGCATGTACAATTAGCGATAGAGTTTATTGTCTTCAATATGTTTCACTAATGCACTTAAAGCACATTGAAGTCTATTCACATGTGCTATATCAACTTTTGCAGCGAAACATAATTGATCTTCCATTTTAAATTTGCTCAGGGATATCACATATCTTGCATATACTGCATCCCATTCCAGACAAAGCCGCGATCCTTTCGTAATTTCCACTGCAATGTTTGGTGCTCTTGTATTATTACCATCAACTCCACTATCAACTTCTAATAGTGTAAAAAATAAAATGACAAGATAGAAAATAATGGAAGGTTCTTCAAATGCAATCCCGCCAAAGTTTGATGTGAGTTCAATAATATGTCTTTTCAGTGTGTTTTCCATCCAAAAATATGTAAAATATGATGAACTTGTCTAACTTTACAGAAAATTTAAGAAGTTTGAACAATTATTCGTTATTATTTCATTATATCTATGATTTAGTCTGGTAGCTCTTTACTTTTACTCGAAAAGTGTCCTCTTGTGGGAAAAAGTTTTTTTTTTGTCACTTTAACTAGTATGACATTGGACATAAGTTTCCTTTTTTAGAATTATTTAACTTTATTTCTGCTCATCTTCGATTTAATGTAGTAGCTCTTTACTTTTCTTTGAAAAAAAAACATAGTTCTTGGAAAGGTTTTTTTTTCCTGGTTTTATCACAGACATTAAATCTCATACATGGTTCTATCAATGACATTAAATCTCGCTCCGTATGTAAAAAATAAAAAAAAAAAAAACCTCATCTGGCTAATTGATGAATTTTAGACATACAAAATTATAGATAAAATGAAAAATAATGGGTAACCCTGATTATTACATTTATAGAACACCCCTCAGTATATTCATGAAGACTATACCTTTCCACAGAGCTTTTGACCATGGTGTTCTCAATCTTTTTAGGATGTATGGAGCGAGTGGGAGCTCACGGAAAGTGAGGAGGTCCTTCTTTGTACTAGTAAAGCCTTCGAAGGTACCGATGATGATATAATGGAAGTTCATTATACTGAAGATGGACTTTCATATACGTCAGAAGATCTGGTACGGCGGGGGCCTTCAGGTCGTCTTTGCATAGAAGACGATGAGCGGTTGGCTCCTAGTTTACCTACAATGAGAATACGCGGCGATTTATTCGAGGACATGCCCCCTTTGATCGATATAATGGTCAATGATGAAGAAGATGAGGTTCAATTACTTGAACCGGAGGTTGAATGCATACCACCTCCTCTGGTGAATATAGTGATAGTAGAAAATAATGCTGATGATGATGATGTTCAAGTAATTGAGCCTGACATCATATATTAAAAGAGTATTATAAATATTGATTTAACGAATAAATAAAGGATTAGAATAATGATTTTATTTAAATAGCATGGACAAAAAATTAAATGTTGATTTCTTAAGAAAAAAATTACACAGCTAACTTCTACGAAATTTTTTTTATCTTCGATAGAAAACTAGGCTGTGGACTGAGAACACTCTAAGGGATGATCTAATCAATCTGGACTATTCATGTATAGAAGTCTCTGTTGGTAATCTTACTCTATGCACAACGAGTATGAGAAAATTAAAATAGCAGAAACAAATTTATTGTATGATTATGGTATAAAACTTATCAAGCATATCAAAAATGGGATTTATCGTAAAATGGTATATGAGAACACTTCTACCATGGTTTCCGTTGTTTAAGATCCTTTTCGTAGAATGACCTCTTATGTTGTCTCTTGAAGGGCCACTTTTTCTCTTCTCTTGGAGCATAATCATCATAATAATCCGAGTTATATCTTGCACTATACACATTTTTCTTTGGGTTTTCACTTCTGTCTTTTACGTTATAGAAAAAGCCCTCTTTTACCAGTCTCTTCTTTTGATCTTCCTTTTCTATCATATCAATCCTTCTTTTATCTGAGCTTACTTGCAATCGGTCTAAATTTCTCTCCATGTCACATATAATTTTTCTTCTCGTTTCCTCCAGATTCTTCTCATCTGTCTCTGCCTCTATGCTGTCTAAACATTCAGTAGGTTCATGTGAATACTCAAAATCATGAAAATGTCCTTTACAAATAGAACAGTTGCAATAAAAGGATATTTCTAACTCAACTTGTTCACTCATGTTATTACTCTGCTAACTAAAAACTTAGTGAATTCTATTCACAGACTAATAAAACTATAGCAAAAATCCTTTCATCATATTTCCCTCCGCCGCTAATATGTAACCAAGCCCTCTGATTGGCTGAGAAGGAAACACGTGATCTAACTGTTTCCCGTTATCGTATCAATAAAATTCCCAATCGATTACGCAATCAAGTTCTCGGAAATCCACTTCCTCTTCGATTACGCAATCAAGTTCTCGGAAATTCACTTCCCCCATCGATTACGCAATCAAGTTCTCGGAAATTCACTTCCCCCTCGAGTCCTAGATCAATAACATTGTTCCAGTTAGAATTCAATGCGCATGTGCAACCTTCGCCCCGGAGTTATTACACATAGAAACATCAAATAAATCGACCTTGGAAAAAGAGGTCATTGAGCGATTACGTAATCTTTCTCCCTAGGGACTCTATGACCATATTGTTTCATAATTCCCCACGCTCGTGAATCAATAATTCCCCCATCGATTATGTAAATCACCCCTCATGTCATTCGCACGTGGCCAAACAACAACAGATCGATTGACCTTGACACACCCCCCCCGATTAGACTCGATCGATAATCCTTGAATAAATTATGTCCCGTCAGCATTAAACTAAATTGTAGATGGCAGCAGGGGTGAGCAATGGGGGTTATAGGGTCACTTCTACTTATATATACATATATATATACATACATACATACATATATATCCTAACATTTTGGAAATGTATTGATGCAGCTACTCTCTACTATCACTACAAAAAGCTAAGAATCCCTGAAGAACATTATAAAAGGATATAGCAGACCAAACAAGACTTACCTTAAATGACTGCAATAGATGACGTCACTAGAATGCACATTATAAAAGCTGAGCGCTTCTTGGAAAAGATTCTAAGACTCACCGAATAAGACTTACCTTAAGTGAGTGTGATAGATGTCGCTGTATGCGCATTGTAGAAAGCAAGGGCACACTCGTTTGCCTTCCTCAAATTGGACCTAAGACTGAATAAAGTCATAAAATAAAAATTTTCAGATTCGTATTTTGAGTTTGGCACAAATACTAAAAATTGCTTATAAACAAATTTCTTGTGAAAATGGAATCTCAAGCCATGGGGCTATGAATGTCTACAAATGAATGCTTCATAAGCAGTTAAATATGCCGAAAGCCAGAGAATAGAGTCTCCTGTCTAGTCAGCAAATGCAGTGGGTTTGAATTCTGTCGAAGGGTTGGGTTTCAAACCCACTTTTATCACTTTTTCTTGAAAAGTTGGAAACCCAATTTTTTTCTTCCGGCATTTTGCGCTTAGTTATACTTGTTATATGTTATTGCATGCTTGGATGTAGTTGTGTCACCAAAAAATTCAGTGTATTAAACCTTTTTGAAATATAATTATATTAAGTCATAAGTTTAAAGTTCACTTTGTTTATATTTCTTTATAGTGTTAGCTTTGGTACGCTAGTAAAGTAGCACGGTAAGAACAAAATTTTGCATGTATTTCTGAATTATATATAACTTTAGACTTTGTTTCAAATTTCAGACTGCGGCAGACTTAGCGTGTTCAGTTTTTGTTCATCCATGGGATATGCAGATGGGAGGACGGCACACAAAATACTGGCTTCCTTGGCTTGTTGGTACGTAAATAATAATAATAATAATAATTTATTTTTAACCCGCTAAGGTAACAAAAGCGGAGTATAAATAAAAGAAAAGAAAAAATACATACAAATCGACTAAATACACAGTAAAGACACTAAATCACATACAAAGTAAGACACAAAATACAAAAAAGTAAACACAAAAAAGTAAAACACAAAAAAGTAAGACACAAAATACATACAAATCGACTAAATACACAGTAAAGACACTAAATCAATGAAGGAGGCGTACAAACCCATGATGAGCTGGGAGAGCCTTCACTGTCTGGGGGAGTTTGTCAGCAAGCTCAACTAGCTTTTCAGTTATATCTGGAAGCCCAAAAACTGAGACAAGGTTACGGTTCCGGTACCACGGAGGCAAATACAGTAGAAAACGCGAGAACCGAAAATAATAAGAACGTAATGACCGGGTATTTTTTCGCCCAAGAATGGGATAAACACCAGAAAGGAACAAAATTGAATGATCAGTAAAAACAGAATACAATTTAGCAAGGGTCTTCCTACTGTATTTCCCCCGATTGGCAACAATTTTGGAGTAAGAAACTTGGATCTTTTTCTTACAATTCGCCACGGCTTGTTCTCGGAGAGATTTAAGATTTTTAGCAATGTTTATACCCAACCACCGAAAAGAAGAGACACATGGGACAGAAAAAGAAGCGCAATCTAAAGGCGAGTTACCATTACTATTAAACGAAAGATATTCACATTTAGAGAAATTCAGTGATAGACCAATCTTACTAAGGTTTGTTGCAACTGTAGATACGGAAACAGAAAGACCTTTTCTAGTCCTACTAATTAGAAGTATATCATCAGCATACGCTATGTAAGAAAGATTAATCGCCTGAAAAATACAAGTGGTTGGGATAGAAGATAAAACAGAAGAAATGCAAAGTTTAAAGATAGAAGGGGAAAGGACAGCACCTTGTCTGACACCACACCGAACCGGAATTTTAGAATCGGAAATAACCCCTTCAGCTTTTATTCGTAGAAAAGAATTGGCATACCAATAACGAAGGAGAGAAACCAGAGAAAGATTAATGCCGTGACTAAAAAGGGAAAACAGAGCTTGTGAGTGGACGACGCTGTCAAAAGCCTTGGAAAGGTCCAAGGCGCAAAGATGGAGTTCATATCCCTTTTTAGTCGCATCGATAAGAAGATTAATTAGAACTCGATGGGCTTGCTGGCACCCTACCCCAGACGAAAATCCAAGCTGATTTTCGCCAAAATGTGCACTCGATATGGACGGAAGAAGAACATATTCAAAAACTTTACTGAGATTGCATGACACAGTTATTGGCCGATACGACGAGCAATCGCTAGGAGGTTTCCCTCTTTTAAGAATTGATGTTACAGACCCACATAGGAAGCTATCCGGTACCGCAGACGCACACAAGCACATTTGGAAAAGCAACTGCAGGTGTTGAAAAAGAAGTGGGCAATCAACTTTTAAATGGTTGGCAGAAATGCCATCGCAATCGAGGGAATTTGATTTCAACCTTTTTACTGCCTGCTGAACCACAGAGAGCTCGACAGACAAAATCTGAGTTTGGCTCAGCGATACGGGAAGTGCGGCAGTGAGAAGTTTCGAAAAAACCGAATGGACATGATAATTCACTGAACTAAAAACTTTACTGTAATAACTATGCCATGCACCGGCACTAATCGGGCTTGTAGCAAAAGAATCATCAAGTTTTTCAGAATTAATTACCTTTTGCCAATCAGATTTACTTAACGGGAAATTCGATATTTTTGATTTAGTCGAGCGCAGGTATTTTTTATATTCTAATTTTGTCTTTTGCTTTATTTGATGAATAACCCCTTCAGACGGACGACCACAAGAAACCCAAATCCGCAACCAAAACTTTGCTTTATTTTTAATCGATTTCAATTCAGGATCCCACGACCACTCCGGTTTACGCGTGTTTCGCCTGACTCGCTCCCGTGGTACAGCGGTCAATTCAGCTGTTTTAAGGCAAGATACTAATTTTAGATAATAATCATTTAGAGTATTTTTATCATTTGAAGACTTACAACTAAGCTGTAGAAGGTGGAAAGGAACTTGAATTGTAGCAAGTAGCATAGCTAGCGTAGAAATATACAGCGATAAATTTATCTTATTCCAATTTCGACGGAAAACCCATCTTCGTCCTGCTTGTAAAGCATTACGATTAGTACAAATCGGTATTTGAAAAACAAACGAAATCGGTAGGTGATCTAAATCGCAATGATCTTCATGAACAGTTACAGTAGAAACGGGTAGGCCCGGAGAACAAACAACATGATCAATATTACTTTGACTACCGGAATGATGAAGATAAGAATATATACAAGTTTTTTCAACCAGCTTAAACTGCGGCAGCGAATCAAATATCAAATCCGAGCGAATATTCGATGACAGCAGGTCAGCGTTAAAGTCTCCAGCGATCAAAAAACGATAACCTTGATTTGAGACGGATTCCAAAAGTTTCTGTAATACACTGCAAGTCTTAGCGAATCTGTTAAGAGACTGAACCGATTTTCTGTCACAAGGCAAGTAAACATTTACGATCACTAAATCGTTAATCCGCACAGCCAAAATGTTAGGATCACTGTGAAAAAGCACAGGCGAGTAGCAAGCAACACTATTTCGGTTCAGTATACATGCAAGCCCACCCGACGGCCGTCCGAAAGTAGTTCGTGCCGCCGATACGAAAACGACGTGATTAGCACTACGTTTTAGCAGGTTTGTATTAGCCGACGATAATAAGTGTTCTTGCAAACAGACAATGTCATAGTTACATGCAAGTTCGTCAATAACATGCTCTTTTCTTCTGGTACCATTTATGTTGTACGAGACAGCTGAAAGGGACTGCATCATTTTCGGGCACTACTCGAAACGCGAGACTTGAGCACTGGACATTTCAAACTAAAGGATGTATGATCACCGTTGCAGTTCGCACATTTTGGGCTATTTTGGCAAGGCGTTTCCTTAGTGGCAGTATGATTACCGGCACAACGAGCACATTTATCAACAGGACTGGTGCAATCCTTCATCATGTGATCTGGGGATCGGCATTTGAAGCAGCAACGGGGTACACTGATGAAATCGTACACACGGAATATTTCGTAACCTATTTTCAGGCCGTTCTTGATGGCATTGCCTTTTGCGAATGTATCCGAAAACTCTAGCTTAATTGTTTGTGAAGAGCCGAAACGAGTGGCTTCAGTCACACCAGGGTACGAATTTAGTCCAGCAATGTCAAAATCCTCAGGGATACCTCTAGCAATCCCAAGGTGACGCTTAAGCACAGTTTTAGTGGTAGCACCCGATGCGGCTGCACTAATCGAATTGCAGAAATCCGAAATAACAGATTTCTCAATGTTGACATACAACTTGTCACCTCGTGGGCGGACACTGGAAACTGACTCGTGACCTGACAATTGGTCTAAGAATTCCTTTCGACTTTTTGGGTTGCAAACTGTTTGCGGAAGGTTTGAAACAATCACTGTAGCATGGCTACTCGATAGTGAAGAAGCAGCATCCCCAGGCTGGGGTAGCGGTGGAAAATTGGCTGAATAAGACTCGAACTGATTGGATATAGTTTTTAGATGCAAGTTCAGTTCATTGACTTTCGAGAGCAAAGCCGAGTAAGCCGAAGCCGGGATAACTGGCACTTCCGAAGGGCTTCGAATGACGAAAGTCGGAATTGTAAAACAATCTGAATCACCTTTTCTCAGCATTTCCAAGATATCACCAAGGTGACTAGATGGAGCCTTCGTTCCGGTTCGCTTCTGAAATGGCGCATCAGGATCCAGCTTCAAGCCCAGCCATTTCTTTGCGATCACAATCACTTCGCAATCAAAAAACTCCGCTCCAAATCTTTTGATAGTCTCATCATCTATTCCCTCTTCCTTGTTTCGCTGAACGAAATTCAAGCAATGACAGTTACACCATCTAGATGATACAAAGATCATATTGCCATATTGCCCTATTGGCATATTGCCATATTAGGCTGAATGCAAATATACGCTCCATAGCTCCGTAGTTTACGTAGTTTATGCGTCTCTTTTTGTTTTTGTTTTTGCACCATATCTTTCCTTGGAGTGCTAGAGACATTTACTTTCCCCGTGTGTAAATCCTCTCAAATTTTGCTGTCGCTAAGATTCCGGTTTTGTTATTTCTGTTTCTTTTAAACAAGGAGATACATTAGTATTTACATAAGAAGTGGTAGGACTTCCTTAAAAAACTCACTACCCTCCTAGGCTGGTACAACAAAAAGCCATAGCAGTGTCGTGAGGTATTTCAAACAGTTTATGGTAAAGATCAAGTAGTTCGTGCTAACTGTAAATATGGGTGACTGAATGCTAATAGTAGCCGAAACTCTAAAGAAAGGATTTATTTTATAACAATAGATATATCAAATGAGTTTGTGTTTATTGTGATTTTAAATGTTTGAAATTTATTAAAAATAATTTTGCCAACCAGAAATTATGGCCCTGAAATAATCTATTTATTTTGTTTAAAAGGGGCTTAAAGCAACATTTTGCACGAAAAAGGTTCAAAATCTATCTAATGAAAATGGGAGCTATAAGCCAAGTCCTTTTATGGAAAGCTAGGGACTAAGGAAAAGGCAACCTGCCTGATATATTGAATAATTCTTTTCATTTTAAGTTTGAATGTCACTCTTTAGTTTTTTGTGAAAAAAAATGTTTTTGAACTTAATTTCACTGAGCCACCTTTTGTTCGGACGGTTGAACATTCTTTAAACATAAGTTAATTGATTAATCCTTCAGCCATTTCTCGCTTTAAAAGTCCTATTATAATGGCAATACAAAATGAAAAATTCCACTCTAATTATATCACACTGCATAAACAAAAACATTACGCAAACAGAAAAATTTATTTTGGTGTTCAATTGATAGCCTGAGAAATAGAGTGGTGTTCCATTGATAGCCTGAGATAGAATTAGAGTGGAATTTTTCATTTTGTATTGCCATTGTCATATGACCTTTAGAGCAAGCAATGGCTGAAAGATTAATCAATTAACTTTTGTTTAGAGGATGTACAACCGTCCGAACAAAAGGTGCCTCTGTGAATTTAAGTTCAAAAAACATTTTTGTTTTCAAAAAAAAATAAAGAGTGACATTCAAACTTAAAATGAGAAGACATTATTCAATATATCAGGCGGGTTGCCTTTTCCTTAGTCCCTAGATTTCCACTAAAGAACTTGACTTATAGCTCCCATTTTCCTTCCGTAGATTTTGAACCTTTTTCGTGCAAGATGTTGCTTTAAGCCATAAAATGGTAGAAAGCGCCACGTCACACATTTTTGGCTTCTTAAAAAGGTTACTAGTTCTTTTAACTTTTGTCCGAATGTAGCTTAACCCGATTTTTTCAAACGTTTTGGTCTGAGACAAATAGGCTACCACTCGGAAAAAAAAAAAAAATAAACACCCATTCATTATTTGTCTTCTCGGAAGAAAATGTAGAATTCTCTATTTCTTTATTATATATGCTTAAAACTCTACAAGAGAGTTTTATGGTATGCAGGATCCTATGGTGCTATTCTCATCAAGATGGCTAGTCTTTTTTGGAGGTGTCATAATTTCTGGTTGGCAACATTATTTTTAATGAATTTCACACATTTAAAATCACAAAAAGCACAAATCCTTTGATATATCTATTGTTATAAGACAATCCTTACTTTACAGATTCGGCTACTATTAGCATTGAGTCACCCATACTTACAGTTAGCACGAACTGCTTGATCTTTACCGTGATCTGTTTGAAAAACCTCACGACACTGCCATGACTTTTTGTTGTTTGAAAAAGTTTAACCTTTTTCGAGAAATTAGGCATTTGTTTCTACATGCTTCGTGAATTTTTATCTACATACCAGCAAGAGTAATGTATATTTGTGTATTTCTTTTTAAAACAACACCGACAACGATAGAACAAACAATAAAACGTAACAACAATAAAAGTTGCTAGTTAATTTTTTTCCTTAATAATGCCAGAAGGACGTTTTCTTTTCCTCTGTAAAACCAAACTAAGCATGTTTTCCAAGTGTGTTTTCTTATATCACAGGCTCTTTAGCCATGTAGGGATTATTAACTATATTGATTATTTTTTTAATTATTTTTCTTGAATAAATTTCTCCTGTATTAATTTTTTATCGTTCAAAATTCAAAGTAGGTATTTCTACTCGTATAAAGTGAAAGAAAATAAGTAATCAAAGTTGTCTGACACAAAATTCCATTTTTTTCGAGAAAATTGGTATCTTTGGATATTCTCGCATAAAAAAACGATCTAGATAGGTCAGAAGTCTGGGAAAAATCGTTAAGAGCCTCAATTTTGGTTTTTGAGAATGTCGTCTTGCAGTAAAAATTACCATGATATTGTGCACGTAACAAAAATGCAATGACGTCATGTAATGTAAATCATGGCATCAAGACAATTTAAGACATCATTCCTCTTATATAAGTTTCCAAATATAGCCAGCTATTCATCTAACCCAATCAGTTATTTATCCTAAACCATGTCTAAAGGAAGACCCCAAAAAAGTAAATTTGCAATTGCAGTTACTATACATGGATGATTCTGTGGAACCAACACCTAAACTATCAAACATGATAAGACGTGAAAATCACAACCTGGACCATCAGTTGCGACAACAACAATACGGGCAGCTAAAGAAAAAGCCTTTGCTAAAGCATCTGAAGCAATCAAAAATGAAAATAAACCGCAAAGACACGCGTGGCTAGAAGATAAACGAAAACGCGAATTAGAGCGCTTGAAAAATGAAAATGAACAGCAGAGACACGCGTGGTTAGAAGATAAAAGAAAACAAGAATTAGAGCATATTAAAGATGGAAGAGAAGAGCAGAGACGCAAGCGGTTAGAAGATAAACGAAAACAAGAATTAGAGCGTATGAAAAATGAAAAAGAACAGCACAGACACAGGCGGTTAGAAGAACAGCGGCGTCGTAATCTTTGTTACCAACAACGTGTGGCACAAAACCAAGTATATACTCACAAAGATGCCATAAACGCGGTAAATATAACATATAAATCTTTGGGTACTTACTCTTAATGCTGACCATAGTGTTCCACCAAATGAAACGGTTGTGAAACAACGTGGCAAAAATCTTGTCCAAAAACCGATCATTGTGTGGAGCCCTTTACATAGCCAATGTTTTATCCAGCTGGAACTTCAGGATGGTTAAGGGGTATGCTACTTCAAACACCTTTTGTAAGTCGTCCACATATAACACGGCTTGAATTAGCAAGAAATCGTATCGCTTTTCGACCTGAATAAGCCTTTCTGTGTGAGCTGTAACACGCGATCTGCATAGGATTGGTCTTAATGCTTTGCATTTTGGTGGAAGACTTTTCCAACAATACCTCGTTGATACCGCTATTCGTGTTGAGCGTGATCGTATTGATTGGATAAAATTTAACAAGAAAACTATTATGAGTGAAAACTACGTAGGTGTTACACGACTTCTTAAAGACTTAGCCTCGAAAAAGGATGCATTCGTTGGTGAAAAAGTCATAATACCGTCATCATTCATCGAACCAACACGCTACTTTGCTGTACATTTTGAAGACGCCTAGGCTATTGTTCGTCGCCTTGGACCCCCAGATTTCTTTATAACTGTGACTTACAATCCTGATTGGCCAAAATTTAAAGAAGCAGCAAGTATTAAACATGATGATAACTCTATTATATAACAGTCCCCTTAAGATCGTCCTGATCTCATTACTTGAATTGCTAAACTTAAATTTGACGATATAATCAATGACATTGATAAGTATCAGATATTTGGAAAGGTTGGAGCATATGTGTATACGATTGAATTTCAAAAACGTGGACTACCACATATGTATATGCTATTGATCATGAGTCCTCAGGATCGAATCCATAATCCAGTTGAAATTGATGATCTTGTTTCTTCTGAAATTACAAATTCCAACGACCCATTATTAAGAGAATTAGTCTTAAAGTGGATGATTCATAATCCCTGCAGGAATTTAAATCCAAATGCGAGTTGTATGATTAATAAAAGTGGAAAATTTCAGTGCCGTTTCGGTTTTCCAAAGCAGTACAATTCAGTGACATCTCTATCGGATGCTGAAAAACCAAAGTACCGACGTCGTTATGATCCAAAATTAGACGAAATGAATAGAGAAGAATTTTCACATGACCGTGCTGTTTATCAAAAAGATTTTAATAATCGCCGAATTACTCGTGATAATCGTCAATGATAATCGTCGTGATAATCTATTTACGAGTACTCATGAATGAATGCAACAAGTTTTGAAGATCTAAAACAGTTGATAACGCTGTATATTCCACATTCAAAAAAGCATGCCTGGCTCATGGCCTTGAATTCGACGATAAGCAGTGGTTCGACCAATTAATCAATGATATTGATAAGTATCAGGTATTTAGAAAGGTGGCAGCATATGTGTATACGATTGAATCTCAAAAACGTGGACTACCTAATATGCATTTGCTATTGATCATGAGTCCTCAGGATCGAATCAATAATTCAGTTGAAATTGATGATCTTCTTGCAGCTGAAATTCCGAATTCCAACGATCCATTATTAAGAGAAATAGTCAATGCAAGACGATTTGAAGATCTTAAAACAGTTGATAACGTTGTATATTCCACATAAAAAAAAGCATGCCGGGCTTATGGCCATGGATTCGACGATAAACAGTGGTTTGACACCTTAGAAGAATCGGAACTTTCCAAAATGCCTTCTGTAATGCGAATACTCTTCACACAAATTTTTTTTTTGGTAATCCTGCAGATCCAAAAACTCTTTGGGAAAGATTACTCATGTGGTTCGACGCCCTAGAAGAATCGGCACTGTCCAAAATACCTTCTGTAATGCGGATACTCTTCACATAGATTCTTGTTATTGGTAATCCTCCAGATCCAAAAGCTCTTTGGGAGAAATTCAAAAATCGGTTTTCATAGGATTTCATTTTGCATGCAAGACGAAATAATTTGTCTATAGATCTTGCAGCAAAACGTCCTTATCGTATTATTGCATCGAAGTTAAATATGATGGCAATAGAAGGTCGAAATTTTAGTTTTTGGGTGGAATGATACGGAATGGACAACATTGAGACCTATTAAAATGACCAAAGCTTGGAATTTCCAAATTCTAGTGAGTCAGCTGTTACTGGAGATGGTATTTATCGGCTTCTGCAAGGAAAACAGCTTGAAATTGTTGACAATATTTTACTGACTGTCAATGATTCTAATTATTTTGTGAAAAAATATTTTTTCATGGATGGAAAGGATGGTACTGGTATAACATTTGTTTATAAGACCTTGTATCACATTCTTTGTGGAAAAAATGACAAATTACAATGTATGGCTTATACAGGAATAGCAGCAACTTTATTGCCATTTGGACTAACAACACACAAGACCTTTGGCTTGAAAGTTCCACTTTCCTCAGATTCTGTTTCCTGTATAAGACCTGGTTCAAACAGAGCTTTAGAATTAGCTCAAGTAGATGCTTTCCTACTTGACGAAGCACCCATGCTTCCTAAGTATGGCTTACAAAATATGGATCAGTTGTTGCGGACCATTGCAAATCCAAACCTACCATTTGTTGGGAAAATTTTAGTTGCTGGAGGTGATCTCCGACAGTGTTTACCAGTTCAGCCCCGAAGCAACCGCAGTGAAACACTCGAATTATCAATAAAAAAACGTTATCTTTGGAAGAATTTCAAACATGTTTCCTTTGAGAAAAATATTCGGGTCGATCCTGAACAGGAAGCATGTGCAAAGTACATCCTCGAACTGGGAAATGGAAATCTTCCTAAAAATGAACTTAATGAAATTGAATTACCGGAAGATATAGTTTCCAGTTGCAATTTAATTGAGGGAGTATTCGGAGAATGTCTGTCTAAACAAAGTTTCGATTTAATGAAGGATCGAGTTATTTTAGCTTCAATCACCAAAGAAGTTAGTAAAGTAAGTGCGAAAATTGTCAATCGCCTTCCAGGAGAATACAAATCGTATAAAAGTTACGATTCTGTAAAAGATAAAGAAAAAGCAGGAATTGAATTTACTCCAGAATTCCTCAATTCAATTGACACAACCGATTTACCACTACATGACTTTGCGTAACTTAGGTATTTCAGAAGGGATGTGTAATGGGACCCGTCTTATTGTTACGTCTCAATTTCTGTCTAAATTATATATATATATATATATATATATATATATATATATATATATATATATATATATATATATATATATATATATATATATATATATATATATATATATATATATATAATTTAGACAGAAATTGAGAAGTGGCAAGTACAATTTCAAAAGAATTTTATTCATTCTTTTTTGAAAAATCTAAATATACACTAAAAAGTGAAATATTACCAAAACTTTGTTATTTCGCTTTAATGCTTTTTGCCTGAGTAAAACCGAGCAATAGTCTTGTTAATGCTTTTCTGTTTTTACGTCTTCGAATGAAGAATTTAACCATAAAGTCAACTGAACTTTTAGGGGTACAGAAACCTGAAAGTCACATAAAAATATCATGGTTTTTAACTTGTATTTTTAAATGTATGAAAGTGAAAGTGAAGCACGAATATGGCTGTAGTAAAGATTATTTTTACCGGTGCTATCTTTTCCCTAAATTAAAAAGACAATTTTTTCTACTCTGAGAAAAGCAGTCAATGCTTTTGTAATTTCTATGAAGTTGCTTTGACGACCGACTCCTGAACATTAAGAGAATAAAAAAAGTACAGAAATAAACAAAATCAAACAGTGTAAAAACAGAATATTGAATAATTGGATGGTAAATTGGTGGGAAAGGAAGATCAAAAAACAAACCTTTTCACCAACATTTTCACAATTTTAGTAATTTGGGCAGAAATAAACGTGAATTATACTTCTGCTAGTCTTTTTTTTTTTTTTTTTTTTTTATTCCCCTGACAGATGATGTTAAACATAAATTAAACCTTCCCCAACAGACGAATTCAGTCATAAAGTCAGAAGAGCGTTTAATGCTTTACGAAGCTGAAAGTTTTCTCTCACATAAAAAAGATTATGACTTTTTAAATGTTAGAAAGCGAAACTAAGCTTGTAAAGATGATAATGATTCTTTTCACTGGGAATAGTGTACCCTGAATTAAATACATAGAAAATCTTTTTACTTGGAGAACACCATTTAATTCTTTGGGTAATTGGGAAAGTTTTTCCTAACGATCTACTGCTCATTATTGATGCAGTAAATTATTGATGCTAAATTTTTGATGCATCAAAAATTATTGATGCATCATTATTGATGCTAAAAAAAACTACGCATCCGTGATCTTTCTTCTGGCAAAAAAGGCAAAATTCCAAATTTTTGCAGATGGTATCTTGAGACCTCAATAGTAGGTTTCCCTAATACGTTGAATCAAATAGTTTGAATTTCATTAAGTTTCGGTTTCAAGGAATTTCATTAATGCCTTGAGTTTTAGGTTTTTTCTTCTCCTTTTAAAAAAATCAGGCAAATTTTCTCAGGCTTCTAGATTTTAATGGTTAACATTCAACTTAAAGAATTTCATATGTTCCGAATATATAAAAAACCAATTACTTTGATGTATCTAATCAACATTCCGTTTACTAGAGTTTCAATTACTATTAACCGAGTCACTTCTTATTTACACTTTGCTACCACGTTACCTTCGTTTCCTATCATCTTTGCCACCCTATCATCTGAAAAAGAAAATGAGAAAAAAAATTAAATCATGCAAATAATATTTATCACCTTTTTGAACAAGAAAAGGTCATTAGGGACATATTTAACTAATTTTTACCAACCTTATAGAAAATAATAATTATATCCAAAAATTTGCTACAATATTAAACAAATATTGGGCGATTTTTGTGCCTTCCTTTGTTTTAACTTTCGTTCACAGACATGTTCACTCCTCGGTTCACGTAGGAATGAAATTTGCTTGTCAAGGCAACTTAGTCTAGTATATAATTGAGATCTAGTATATAATATGAGAGTATATAATATACTTTATCTAGTATATAATATGAGAACTAAAACGCTTTGAGTGAGCTTTTAGGATGAAAAAAAGAACATTAAAAAGAACCCACACTTAGAGTTTAGAAACTAAAGTCTTTGGTCCTGTCAATAGCCAAAAGCGCAGTCTTAAAGGATACTTAAGTTTCTTCATAAGCAGGGATAGGCAGTGATCTCAATTGAGGGAGGACGGGGCATGTACTCCCCAGAGTTTCCCTCCTCATTTATTTTGAAAAATACATTTTGGGGGGTATTTTCATTGAAAAATGCCTATTTCGGTGTCGTCATTTGAACAAAATAGGAAAAATAACAAGCTTGCCCCCCCCAGATTTTGAAAACACATTTTGTCCCCCCCTTATTTTTGTGAATTGATGCCACTGGGGGGGCCTCATAGATACAATATATTTTTTCTCATCCATGTTTACTATTGCATATTTTTATTTTCAATAAATCCCCAGAACCTTAATGAAATAAATTTCTGGTGTGACTCCATCTATGTTCCATAGTTCTTAGTAATGTCATTTATGAGAATGTTATATTTATGATAAAAAATAAAGAATATATTCACACAAAAATAGAAAAAAATTAATTGAACTATTCGAAAATCTAGAGTAAAAACCACTTGCAATCCAAACAAACTAAGATTCCCTATATTGGAAATAATCAATTGTTTAAGCAAGGGATTAAAATAAAAATCATCGCCATCAATTCCTCTTGACGATCTGAGAGAAAGTCTTTCTGGAAATACTGAAGGTAGCGAAAAGTGGCAAAACTGATCACAAGATAAGGTTCACCTCTCCTTTCTACAAAATTTGCATAAAAACTCAAATTAAACGATTTACTTTCGATGTTTTTAACACTAGTAAAAATAAGGAGTAGTTTTGGCAATGCATTTCGTTTTACGTCCCCAGCAGATCGTTTAAGATAGAAATATTTGACATGACAAGTCTGACCACAAGAGGATGTTTGGAAAAATCTACCTATAGACTAAAACGTGAAATATTATAAAATTCTTATTATTTAGTTTTGATGATTTTTGTTTGACTAAAAATGACAAATAGATTCTTTAATTATTTTATGTTTTTACTTCGCAGACAGAAGGATTTAGTCCTAAAGTCAACTGAACTTTTAATGCTTCACAAAGCTGAAAGTCTTTCTCTCAAATGAGAAAGCTTATTGTTTTCTAAATGTAAGAAAGCAAGAAACGAAGCAAAAATATGGTCGTAACAATGGTAACGATTCCTTTTTCTGGGTTATCTTTACCTAAATTAAAAAGACATTTTTTTCTACGCAGAAAAAAACAGTGAATGCTCCTGTAATTTTTATAAAGTTTCTTTAACTATGGACTTTTATTGATTCAGACAGTAAAAAAAAAACGCACAAAAAAAAAAAAAAAAAAAAGGCTGAAACTGGAAATTGTATCAGTAGATGGTGAATTAATTAGAGGGGGGAGTGAAGTATATAAAAGTGCATTCTTTGATCCAAATATCCAAATTTTCATTTATTTTAGCATAAGTAAACATGAGATATAGTTTTGTTAATACTTTTTGCTTTGTTTCTCTGACATATGATTTTAGAGATAAATCAAGCCTTCCCCAACAGATGAATTTAGTCATAAAGTCAACTATACCTTTAATGCTTCACAAAGCTGAAAGTTTTTCGTTCATATAAAAAAGCTTATGGTTTTCTAAATGTAAGAAAGTGGGAAATGAAGCAAATATATTGTTGTAACAACGGTAACGATTTTTTTTTACTAGGGCTATCTTTACCTAAATTAAAAAAGACAAAGGATTCTTTCTATTTGAAGAAAAACAGTCGATGCTATTATGGTTTGGACAGAGGTACTGTAGCGATCGACTCCTCATCATTCAGACAATAAAAACAGCAAACAAATAAGCAAAAACAAAAAGATAAAAAAATGGATGTTGAACCACTGGATGGTGAATTTGTAGGGGCTTGAGGAAAGTATAAAAAAGTGCATTCGTTGACCCAAATTTGTACTTTTAATGGTTTTGGTTTGAATAAGCCTGCGATATAGCTTTGATAATACTTTTTGTTTTATTTCCCCGTCAGATGATTTTATAGATAAATTAAACCTTCACCGATGGACAAATCTAGTCATCAAATCAGAGAAACAATCAATTCTTCACGAAGCTGAAAGTTTTCTCTCGTGTAGAAAAAATTGACTTTTTAAATGCTAGAAAGCGATACTGTGCTTGTAGCGATGATAATGATTCTTTTTACTAAGATTAGTGTTTCCTAATATTAATTAAAAAAAAAACTTCCGAAAAATAAGTTTTTCAAAGAAAAGTAAAGGCCATTTTAAACTTAAGCTCAGGAGATACAAATACCTGTTAAAATTCAAACTCAAAACGACCAGAAATTACTATTAAAGAATAAATGAAACCCAAAACGAACAGAAATTAAATAAACAATCATAGCAAAAAACATACAACAAGTAATAATATAAATGAATAAATAGATCTTAAAGCGAGTAATGCTTAAATTGAATATGAAAATCAAGCTTAAAATGAAAACAAATATTTTGCTATTAAAGCAAAAATGAAACTTAAGACGAACCGAAATTAAATAACAATCAATGCGAACAAACATACAATATATATTAATGTAAATAAATAAATAAATCTTAAAACGAGTGAAACTTAAATTGAATATGCAAATCAAGTTTGAATCGAATAAAAATAACTACAAACAAGAGTTTGGGTATCGTCTCACTGCAGAAGTCTAAAACCTACTGCGTCATTGGCGCTTTACTGAAAACAACTCTTTGAAATATTTTCACTTTTGTAACTTTAAGAAATCAAAAATTAATTAAGATTTTAGGGAATAAATATCAGTAGGCCTATATGTATATTAAATTGACAATGCACATTTTTTTTCAGTAAACTCATTTGATTTTTTTTTTTTTCAATAAAGCACAAATTATATTCTGGCTTTTAGAAAGCATAGGGGTTTTGAACCCTACTCACATTAATTTATGCTCGTTTTGAGTTTGACTCTAATATTTATTTTAATTTTTGTTCGTTTTGGGTTTCATTAATTTATTGATACTGATTTGGGGTAGTTGTATGCTTGGTAGATTTTATGATAGTCCGGACGCCAGGTGTTGAAAATGTGAACCATACAACGACGGAATGGGACTGCTCCGAGAATTGGCCTACCCTCCACCCCCTAAATTGACCATGCGGATTCAAAAATACCAATGGCACTTGCTTGCGAGTGGTGGAACACTCCGAAACTTGACATTTTATTATATTTTGGTGTTTCATGCAAGAAAATGCATGTTCCACAAAGTTTGAGGTGCAGTTTTCCGCTCAAATGGAAATGCCTAGAAACCATAGAATGTTTTCATAACAAACTAACACGATTAGTTACAAAAAATGGCAGAGTTAAAAAAAATGGCAAAACTATATGAGTCTTGAACAGTCTTGGAAAGTATAAACAAAATCAAATTGAATATTAGATATATAATGATATTAATTGTTGAAAGATCCATCAGTTCAAGATTTTTTTTCACTGTAATTTTTATTTTCATTTTCAATGCTGTAAGAACTGGAAAATAATAAATTTGTAATATACGAGTAATTCGTTTTCAGTGAAGCACCAATGACGCAGAAGGCTTTAGGTTTTTACAGTTAAAGAAGGGGGCAGTATCCAAATTTTGCTTGTAGTGAAACTATATTTGTCTTGACCTATCTTGAAAAGAACTAATAAATTAAACTGAATATTTGATGTATAATGATATTAATTGCTAAAAGCTCATCAGTTCAAAATTTTACTGTAATTTTAATATTCATTTTCGATATTAAGCACAAAAGAAAACATTTGTAATATAATTCGTTTTCAATAAAGCGCCAATGACGCAGTAGGTTTTATGCTTCTGCAGTGAGACGATACCCAAACTCTTGTTTGTGGTTATTTTTATTCGATTCAAACTTGATTTGCATATTCAATTTAAGTTTCACTCGTTTTAAGATCTATATATTCATTTACATTAATATATTTTGTATGTTTGTTCGCATTGATTGTTTATTTAATTTCTGTTCGTTTTAAGTTTCATTGATACTTTAATAGCAAAACATTTGTTTTCGTTTTAAGCTTGATTTTCATATTCAATCTAAGCATTACTCGCTTTAAGATCTATTTATTCATTTATATTATTACTTGTTGTATGTTTTTTGCTATGATTGTTTATTTATTTTCTGTTCGTTTTGGGTTTCATTTATTCTTTAATAGTAATTTCTGGTCGTTTTGAGTTTGAATTTGAACAGGTATTTGTATCTCCTAAGCTTAAGTTTAAAATGGCCTTTACTTTTCTTTGAAAAACTTATAATTCGGAAAGTTTTTTTTTAAATTAATTTTTGTTCGTTTTTGATTGCAAAAAGTTTCAAGTTTTTATGGCATGAGGGGGTGCTTACTGTCCGACTATTTTTGACTTTAAAAAACGGATCTAGAACTTTCAATTTAAATCGAATGAGGCTTTTTTCAAAGTCTATACGATTACCTCTTTGATAAAAACCTTATATATGAACAATAGACAGCTTGCATAACTTGTGGACAGCGATTGACAACAATGAATGGATTGAAAAAATAGCTCCAATAAGGGGGTTTAGACCATTTCACTTGCTGACACAAAGGGATCACGACTGTTTGGAATTGACCTTAATATGAATTTGTGTGCCAAAGCAATTTTGCATCTATCACAGAGTATGTATTTTAACCTAATAATTGGATAATTATAATAGATTTACTATGTGTTCTTCCCATATAAAACCCCTTCCCATAAGTTATAAACCCCCCTTAATAAGTTATGCCCCAGGGCATAACTTACAGCGCCTACCCCTGGGCCCTGGTGGGCTGTGTCGACACCGGAGTTTTTTGTTATCAGAACTTCGAACTATTTTAACAAAATGTCTATTTCAAAATTTTTATCTGATGCATTTAGGGCGTGGAGGAGGGAGAGGGGCTAGTTGCCCTTCAATCTCTTTTGACTCTTAAGAAGTGAACAAGAACTTTCAATTCTCAATCAAATGAGCCCTCTCTAAAGTTTATACGAGAATCCCTTCCATAAGAAATAATATGAAGGATTCCGAGAATCCTTAAATTACAACCCTTGCCCTGAGGGCTTTGGGGGAGTTGTAATCCTCAAAGACATAATTTCCAGAACTTAAAACTACATTTAATAAAATGGCTGTCTTTAAATTTTGATTGGATGTGTTTGGGGAAAAGGTGGGCGTGAGAGGGGGGTTAGTTACCCTCAAATCACTTTCGACTATTACAAAGGGCACTAGCCCTGTGAATTTCCAATCGAATGAGCCTTTTTTGAAGTTTCTACGACAACGCCTTCTATAAAACCTTATATGCCCCAGGGCATAACTTAAAACCCTTGCCCTGAGGGTTGTGGGGGATTGTCCTCCTCAAAAATATATTTTCTATCTGGAAATCAACTACGCTGAACAAAATGGCTATCTGAAAATGCTGATTGGATGTGTTTGGGGAAATGATGGGAGTGGGGGGGGGGTTGCCCTCCAATCACTTTCGACTATTAAAAAGGGCACTAGCCCTTTAATTTCCAATCGAATGAGCCTGTTTCGAAGTTTCTACGACAACGCCTTCTATAAAAACCTTATATGCCCCCAGGGCATAACTTAAAACCCTTGCGCTGAGGGTTGTGGGGGAGTGTCCTCCTCAAAAACTTATTTTCTATCTGGAAATCAACTACGCTGAACAAAATGGCTATTTGAAAATTTTGATTGGATGTGTTAGTGGAAATGATGGGCATGGGGGGGAGGGGGGCTAGTTACACTCCAATCACTTTCGACTATTAAAAAGGGCACTAGCTCTTTAATTTCCAATCGAATGAGCCTGTTTTGAATTTTTTACGACAACGCCTTCTATAAAAACCTTATATGCCCCCAGGGCATAACTTAAAACCCTTGCCCTGAGGGTTGTGGGGGAGTGTCCTCCTCAAAAATATATTTTCTATCTGGAAATCAACTACGCTGAACAAAATGGCTATCTCAAAATTTTGATTGGATGTGTTTGGGGGAATGGTGGGCGGGGGGGGGCTAGTTGCCCTCTAATCATTTTCCACTATTAAAAAGGGCACTAGAACTCTCGATTTCCATTCGAATGATCCCCCTTTTCTACGACAACCCCTCTACAACAACCCCTTCCATATGAAGTGCCTCTGGGAAAAAAATAATAATAATATAAGATTTTTATAGAAGGCGTTGCCGTAGAAACTTCAAAAAAGGCTCATTCGATTCGAAATTCAAAAAGCTAGTGCCCTTTTTAATAGTCGAAAGTGATTGGAGGGCAACTAGCCCCCCCACACCCATTATTCCCCCAAACACATCCAATCAAGATTTTGAGATAGCCATTTTGTTCAGCGTAGTTGATTTCCAGATAGAAAATATATTTTTGAGGAGGAAACTCCCCCAAAACACTCAGGGAAAGGGTTTTAAGTTATGCCCTGGGGGCATATAAGATTTTTATAGAAGGATTTGTGGTAGAAACTTCAAAACAGGCTCATTCGATTCGGGCATATAAGATTTTTATAGAAGGCGTTGTCGTAGAAACTTCAAAAAAGGCTCATTCGATTGGAAATTCAAAAAGCTAGTGCCCTTTTTAATAGTCGAAAGTGATTGGAGGGCAACTAGCCCCCCCCCACGCCCATTATTCCCCCAAACACATCCAATCCAGATTTTGAGATAGCCATTTTGTTCAGCATAGTTGATTTCCAGATAGAAAATATATTTTTGAGGAGGACACTCCCCCACAACCCTCAGGGCAAGGGTTTTAAGTTATGCCCTGGGGGCATATAAGGTTTTTATAGAAGGCGTTGCCGTAGAAACTTCAAAAAAGGCTCATTCGATTGGAAATTCGAAGGGATAGTGCCCTTTTTAATAGTCAAAAGTGATTGGAGGGCAACTAGCCCCCCTTACGCCCATCATTCCCCCAAACACATCCAATCAAAATTTTGAGATAGCCATTTTTGTTCAGCATAGTTGATTTCCATACTGAAAATACATTTTTGAGGAGGACACTCCCCCACAACCCTCAGGGCAAGGGTTTTAAGTTATGCCCTGGGGGCATATAAGGTTTTTATAGAAGGCGTTGCCGTAGAAACTTCAAAACAGGCTCATTCGATTGGAAATTAAAGGGTTAGTGCCCTTCTTAATAGTCGAAAGTGATTGGAGTGTTACTAGCCCCCCTCCCTCCCCACACCCATCATTTCCCCTAACACATCCAATCAAAATTTTCAGATAGCCATTTTGTTCAGCGTAGTTGATTTCCAGATAGGAAATCAACTACGGAAATTGGAAATTAAGTTGATTTCCAGATAGAAAATATGTTTTTGAGGAGGACACTCCCCCACAACCCTCAGTGCCAGAGTTTTAAGTTATGCCCTGGGGGCATATAAGGTTTTTTTAGAAGGCGTTCTCGTAGAAACTTCAAAAAAGGCTCATTCGATTGGAAATTCAAAAGCATAGTGCCCTTTTTAATAGTCGAAAGTGATTGGAGGGCAACTAGCCCCCCCCCGCCCATCATTCCCCAAAACACATCCAATCGAAATTTTGAGATAGCCATTTTGTTCAGCGTAGTTGATTTTCAGATAGAAAACATGTTTTTGAGGAGGACAATCCCCGACAACCCTCAGGGCAAGGGTTTTAAGTTATGCCCTGGGGGCATATAAGGTTTTTATAGAAAGCGTTGTCATAGAAACTTCAAAAAAGGCTCATTCGATCGGAAATTCAAAGGGATGGTGGCCTTTTTAATAGTCAAGAGTGATTGGAGGGCAAATAGCCCCCCCCGTACGCCCATCATTCCCCCAAACACATCCAATCAAAATTTTGGGATAGCTATTTTTGTTCAGCGTAGTTGATTTCCAGATTGAAAATATATTTTTGAGGAGGACACTCCCCCACAACCCTCAGGGCAAGGGTTTTAAATTATGCCCTGGGGGCATATAAGGTTTTTATAGAAGGCGTTGTTGTAGAAACTTCAAAACAGGCTCATTCGATTGGAAATTAAAGGGTTAGTGCCCTTCTTAATAGTCGAAAGTGATTGGAGTGTTACTAGCCCCCCTCCCCCCCCCCACACCCATCATTTCCCCTAACACATCCAATCAAAATTTTCAGATAGCCATTTTGTTCAGCGTAGTTGATTTCCAGATAGAAAATAAATTTTTGAGGAGGACACTCCCCACAACCCTCAGGGCAAGGGTTTTAAGTTATGCCCTGGGGGCATATAAGGTTTTTATAGAAGGTGTTGTCGTAGAAACTTCAAAACAGGCTCATTCGATTGGAAATTAAAGGGCTAGTGCCCTTTTTAATAGTCGAAAGTGATAGGAGTGTAACTAGACCCCATCCCCCCCCCACGCCCATCATTTCCCCAAACACATCCAATCAAAATTTTTAGATAGCCATTTTGTTCAGCTTAGTTGATTTCCAGATAGAAAATATATTTTTGAGGAGGACACTCCCCCACAACCCTCAGGGCAAGGGTTTTAAGAACACAAAGGAAATCTATTATAATTATCCAATTATAAGGTTAAAATACATACTCTGTGATAGATGCAAAATTGCTTTGGCACACAAATTCCTATTAAGGTCAATTCCAAACAGTCGTGATCCCTTTGTGTCAGCAAGTGAAATGGTCTAAACCCCTTTATTGGAGCTGTTTTTTCAACCCATTCATTGTTGTAAATCGCTATTGTTCATATATAAGGTTTTTATCAAAGAGGTAATCGTATAGACTTTGAAAAAACCCTCATTCGATTTAAATTGAAAGTTCTAGATCCGCTTTTTAAAGTCAAGAATAATCGGACAGTAAGAACCCCCCCCCATGCCATAAAAACTTGAAACTTTTTGCAATCAAAAACGAAGAAAAATTAATTAAAAAAAACTTTCCGAAAAATAAGTTTTTCAAAGAAAAGTAAAGGCCATTTTAAACTTAAGCTCAGGAGATACAAATACCTGTTAAAATGCCAACTGAAAACGACCAGAAATTACTATTAAAGAATAAATGAAACCCAAAACGAACAGAAATTAAATAAACAATCATAGCAAAAAACATACAACAAGTAATACTATAAATGAATAAATAGATCTTAAAGCGAGTAATGCTTAGACTGAATATGAAAATCAAGCTTAAAACGAAACAAATATTTTGCTTTTAAAGTATAAATGAAACTTAAAACGAACAGAAATCAAATAAACAATCAATACGAACAAACATACAATATATATTAATGTAAATGAATAAAAAATCTTAAAACGAGTGAAACTTAAATTGAATATGCAAATCAAGTTTGAATCAAATAAAAATAACTACAAACAAGAGCTTGGGTATCGTCTCACTGCAGGAGCCAAAAACCTACTGCGTCATTGGCGCTTTACTGAAAACGAATTATATTACAAATGTTTTCTTTTGTACTTAATATTGAAAATAAATATTAAAATTACAGTAAAAGTTTGAACTGATGAGCTTTTAGCAATTAATATCATTATGCATCAAATATTCAGTTTAATTTATTAGTCCTTTTCAAGATTGGTCAAGACAAATATAGTTTCACTACAAGCAAAATTTGGATACTGCCCCCTTCTTTAACTGTAAAAACCTAAAGCCTTCTGCGCCATTGGTGCTTCACTGAAAACGAATTACTCGTATATTACAAATTTATTATTTTCCAATTCTTACAGCATTGAAAATGAAAATAAAAATTACTGTGAAAAAAAAATCTTGAACTGATGGATCTTTCAACAATTAATATCATTATATATCTAATATTCAATTTGATTTTGTTTATACTTTCCAAGACTGTTCAAGACTCATATAGTTTTGCCATTTTTTTTTAACTCTGCCATTTTTTGTAACTAATCGTGTTAGTTTGTTACTAACACTCAAACTTAATTTAAGTTTCACTCGTTTTAAGATTTATTTATTCATTTACATTAATATATATTGTATGTTTGTTCGCATTGATTGTTTATTTAATTTCTGTTCGTTTTAAGTTTCATTTATACTTTAATAGCAAAATATTTGTTTTCGTTTTAAGCTTGATTTTCATATTCAATCTAAGCATTACTCGCTTTAAGATCTATTTATTCATTTATAGTATTACTTGTTGTATGTTTTTGCTATGATTGTTTATTTAATTTCTGTTCGTTTTGGGTTTCATTTATTCTTTAATAGTAATTTCTGGTCGTTTTGAGTTGGCATTTTAACAGGTATTTGTATCTCCTGAGCTTAAGTTTAAAATGGCCTTTACTTTTCTTTGAAAAACTTATTTTTCGGAAAGTTTTTTTAATAACACATTGGAGCCGTATGGCCTTTACTATAGGCAACGCTACAGCGTTGCCTCTGATTAAAAATATAAAACAAAATTCTCTCTACCTGGAAAACAGCTTTCAATGCAGTTGCAATTAGGATAAGGTTGTTCTGACAATCGATTCCTCATCATTCATACAATAAAACAAACACACAACACACAAAGTAAATAAAACTGAAAAGTATAAAAATTGAATATTCACTAATTGAATGGTAGATTATTAGGTCGTAGGTAGAGGGGGGCGGTGGTTTAAGTTTTAAAAAGTACATTCTTTGATACAAATATTTTAATTTTATTGATTTTGGTGAAAGTAAACATGAGATTTAGTTTGTTAATGTTTTCTGTATTATTTTCCCGGCACAAAGATGCGCAGCTCTTTCCAATTATCTTATGGTTAACAGGCCAAGAACAGAGTACTTGAAGAACAGCTTCATTTGACATTACAATTCGATTTTAAATGATCTTCCGGTTATATTTTTCCTAAAACTTTCTCTGTTAACTCCTTCAAAACATCTCACTTTGACAATGGGGGACACAATGCAAGAAAACTCGACAGAAGGAGGTGAATTCATGTATTAAAAAAAAAAAAAAAAAAAAAAAAAAAACAGCCATCGACACGGCATCAAACCTTTTTCTAACAGCCTAGAGAGAGTCATGGGTAACAAGCAAACATAGCCTTTTAGCCATATTCTGGTCCTTTGAAGTGGCGCCATACAAGATTTCAGGGCACTAATCTATGCCCAAATAATTTTATTATATGTTCCTCTTCCTATGTAGCCGTCTTTAATGGGTTGTTCGTTGATGGGATAAATTAATGGACAATGAATGAATGGTTTGGTTGAAAAAAAAGTTTGGGTGTTAATTGTAAGATAAGCTAAGGTTCACCATATGGCTAGATGGGCAAAATTCCTAGTTCAGAGTTAAAAAAACACAAAAAAATATTAATAGGGTTTTCTGTTTAATTTTACCTTTATGTAAATAGTAACTAGACTAAGTACTTTATTATTTTATTTATAGGGATGCCTGCTGAGACAGCAACAGCTATCTGTTGCATGACAATGGGCGGAGTCTTCCATCGTCATCCTCGCCTCAAAGTTGTCTTTGCTCATGGAGGTGGATCCTTCCCATTTACAGTCGGTCGTATAGAGCACGGTTATAACGTCAGACCTGATCTTTGTGCTACTGATTGCCCCAAAACCCCTAAAAGCTTTCTAGACAGAATCTTTGTAGACTCCTTGGTTCATGATGAAAAAGCATTAAACCTTTTGTTGAGTGTTCATGGCGAGGTATGTACCAGATTTCTGACTGTTTAGGGTAGTGCGATTTGGATGATTCAAAGGATGATGGGGTGCGTAAAATAAATGTGGATGGAAAAAACAAAAAAAGTTTCATTTTTTACCGTTTTTACGACTAATGAATATAATACATATGTGCACAGGCCTATGCTGCAATTTTATAAAAAGGTGTCAGGTATAGGCATGCCTGTTTCTACAAAGTGGAAATAGAAAGAACAAAACACTGCAGAAACGGAAGAAAATTTCAAGGATCTTTTGTCCAAATAAAATACAAAAAAAAGAGATGGGATAAAACAAAGGCAGTTGAGAATAAAGAGCTAGGCAATGTTAAGGATGTATTGCTATTGAAAAAATATCCACTAGACTATAGCATCAAACAAAATAATAACAAAGATAACTAGATATATGAATATTTTATCAACATTATTAGATTCGAATAAAAACTAGCCGGTGCTAGTTTTTCTGCAGTTTTCAATATGCTCCGTAGATACACTTCGAAACCGCCTGATATTATCTTAATTGTCGCTATTTAGGTACACTTACCTGCAGGGCCGTATCCAGGATTGGTTTTTTCGGGGGATGTTTTACACAAGGATTTTTTTTTTGGTGGGGGGGGGTTAAAAAACCCTCAAAAACGCATAATTTTTTCATAGCCATTTTTGTTACGTTTTTACGAGTCAGACAAACATTTCGGGTGGGGTCAAACCCCCTACCCCCCCTCCCTGGATACGGCCCTGCCTACCAGCCACTTTATTATATTCAATACTGTCATAGATGTTATATCTTCAATCCTTTGATTTTTCAGTCTCATATATCAAGTAAAACACACTTCCATTCATATACCCGCAAACTAGATAGGAATATCTCAAACAAATTTTATACCAGCCAATGTCAGTTTATTAAAAATTCCACATAACACCCTTTGAATCATTATGACTGATTGATTAGTATAAACACCGTCATGCTGATTTATGCTTATTCCCCACGTGCAACAGAGCTTATTGCACTGGATTGTAATTATTTGTAATAGCTTCAAAACTTTTCACAATACATTTACACTTTATATAAGGTATATTGTTTCAAACAAAAACCGAAGAAACGTGGAAGAAATAATGAACCAATCTGCCCTTGGGTTACGGGAAGTCTACTCAGGTGCATCAATAAGAAGAACAACCTTTGGGCGGTATATCATAATCTACCAAGTTTAGCTAGCCTGCGGATTTGTGAAACTGCATTAAATTCCTATTGTCAGTTCTGAGAAACAACTTACATTACTTGAACTCATTACGGGACCAATATTGCTGTTCAGCAGACTTAAGGTCTGCTAAACAGCAGTACTATCTGAAGGCATTTAATAATGCGCATGGATCTCCTAAGAAGGTGGGGTCAGGTATAAATTATTGTATCGGCAAAAAGGTGAATTTTCTTCCGGATGAGATGATGACCCCGGATGGTAATACAGCTGTTAAAGGAAAAATTAACGTTGCTAACATGCTCAACACTCACTTCACCAAAATAGGTAAAAAGAGGTCGGAAGAGGCGTCCTGATATTTAACACCAAATTCAACTTACTTCAAAAGTGTTCTATCCTTCTTTTCTCACCTATCCATATTACTGACCCCAGTGTCATCTGCTGAATTGATGATGGTACCTCATCAGCTCAAAAATGGACAATCAGAAGGAACTGACGGATCTTCTGCGAATTTACTTAAATTGATTATGCCTAGTATAGTTAATTTTCTTGTGCACATAACTAATCTTTGTTTCAAGGATGGTGTTTTCCTTCTAGCATGAAGTCCACCCGTGTCATTGCACTGCATAAGGGAAGGGGGGGGGAGATATGAGTGACCCGTCTTACTATAGGCCTACATCTATCCTATCTGCTTTTGGAAAGATGATTGAACGTTGTTCTTATGTAAGAATTGTTCATTTCCTTGACGAGGATAGTTTTTTTTAGTAAGTCCCAATTTGTGTTTCGCAAAGGCCATTGCACAAAACATGCTATTTTGGCAGTAACCCAGTATATACATGATGCCTTGGATAAGGATGAAATTCCAGCTACTATATTTTTGGATATACGGAAATCGTTTGATACTATAAGCCATATAATTTTAAATTCAACTTGTTAAATTGTGGCATACGAGTTTAGGCAAATATGTTAATAGTGTCATATTTAAAAGATAGAGTTGAGTGTATTGACGGAGGCGATGTTAAATCATTGTCCTCAAATCAGTCAAATAATGTTGGGGTACTTCAAGGTTCATTTTTAGGCCCTCTGTTGTTTCTAATTTATGTTAATGATATTAGTAATTTAATTACGGACCTGGGGATGACCGCACTATTCGTTGATGACACAGCCTGTACTGTTGCTGGTGTTAATGAGGATAGTGTAAAACATAATTTAATTCTTGCATTTGACAGACTAGTAGCAGGGTTTACACCATATAAGCTAGCTTTGAATACTTCAAAAATTAAATTTGTAGTATATTCACGGACATCACGAGCCCTTCCATGTCTTAAGCTCATTAAGTCTTCTATGTCAAGTACAGAGATATTACGTGTTGACATTTTTTGTTACCTAGGTATACTTGTTGACTCGAATTTAAGTTAGAAGCCACATATTAATAGTCTAAGATTGAAGCTTGGAAGGAATATAGGTATTATGCGTCGTATGAAATTCGTTCGGTCTCTGGAAGCTATGCGTTCTATTTATTTTGTTTTTGTTCATTCTTACCTAAATCACTGTCCACTTATTTACTTGAATACTTTCAGATCCAATTTTATTCAACTCCAAAGACAACAAAATAAAGCACTTTGTGTTTTAAAAGGCTTTCTTCCTTCACCAGTGTCTTTTCCAAGCAAGTCCCCTACAAAGAGTTTGTATTTTTTATTGAATATTAATAAAAAAAACTTTTTCCACAAAACCAGTTTTTCAAATAAAAATAAAGAACTCCATTAAACCAAAAATGAGCAAAAATAAAATCAAATAATCTAGGGCTAGGGCTCAAAAAACACCTAAGCCTTCCCAAGGCCAGAACATAATTTGCACTTTACTGAAAACTTTTTAATGTTTTTACTTTTATAACTTTAATAAATCAAATAATATTAACATTTTGATTACTAAATATCAGTATATGTATATTAAACTGACAATACAGATTCATTTGTATTTTTTCAGTAAAGTGCAAATTATGTTCTGGTCTCTACTCATGTTAATTTTTGCTCGTTTTGAGTTTGAATCGGTTATTTATTGTAATTTTTATTCGTCTCGGGTTTCATTTATTTATTGATGCTGATTTGTGGTTGCTTCACGCTTGGTAGATTATTTGATTTTATTTTTGCTTATTTTTGATTTAATTAAGTTCTTTACTTTTCTTTGAAAAACTTATTTTGTGGAAAAAGTTTTTTTAATTAATTTCTGTTCGCTTTATATTGACATAGTCTTTCCAGGAACAAGAAAATAATTCTTTAAATCTTTTCGTTTTTTTAAGACTTTATAGTTGGCCTGCTATTTGTGTGCTGGAGAAAAATTTTCAGCAATTTTTAACAACATACACCCTTTTAAAAATCCAGACACAAATAGTAGTGTTTAATTTAGTTTCATACCTCCTCTAGTTGACCTGAAATAGAAAACTTGATACCATTCGCCAAAAAAAATCTGTTTACTTTGTTTGATAGCTTGGATACACTTACGCTATTTTGATTTGGTTAAACTTTAAGAGCATAAATAGCCCCAAGAATTTGAACATAATACCTTCAGTCGTTCTTGGGATAATTCTGAGATGCCTTATTGGGGATTAGCATTAACACAGTGCATTTTAATTTAATCTAAAGGCAACATTTAGTTTTTAAACATAATGGGCAAATGGGAGGGTGGGCGTGGGAGGGGGACTATTTGCCATCCAATCCCTTTCTACTATTAAAATGGGCATTAGCCCTTTCTATTTTCAATCGAATGAGCCCTTTTCGAAGTTCCTAAGACAACTTCTTCGATACGAAGTACCCTGGTCTAAACAAAAACAGAAAAAATAATATTACATTGTACCCACATCGATCTTAACTATAAAAATGTCAAGCCTTCCAATCACTTTTGACTATTAAAAAGGGCACTAGCCCTTTCCATTTCCAACCGAATGAGCCGTTTTTGAGCTTCTATGACAACGCTTTTTATAAACCCCTTATATGCCCCCAGGGCACAAATTAAAACCCTTGCCCTGAGGGCTGTGAGGGGATTGTCATCCTCAAAAACGTAATTTCCAGTACTTTCAACTACGTTAAACAAAATAGCTATTTAAAAATTTTGATTGGTTGTGTTTGGGAAGCAATGGGCGTGAGAGGGGCGTTAGTTGCTCTCCAATCACTTTTTACTATTAAGAACTGCACTAGCCCTTTCAATTTCCAATCGAATGAACCCTTTTAAAGTTTCTACGATAACGCTTTCAATAGAAACCTTATATGCCCCTAGGGCATAACTTACAAACCTTGCCCTGAGGGCTAGGGGGGGGATTGTCATCCTCAAAGACCTAATTTCCAGAACTTTCAACTACGTTGAAGAAAATTATTATCTCAAAATTTTGATTGGATGTGTTTGGGAGAATGATGGGCTTGAGAGGGGGGTTAGTTGCCCTCCAATCACTTCCGACTATTAAAAAGGGGACTAATCCTTTCGATTTCCAATCAAATGAGCCCTTTTGGAAGTTTCTACGACAACGCGTTCTATAAAAACATTATATGTCCCAGGGCATAACTTACAACCCTTGACCTTAGGGCTGTAAGGGGGTTGTCATCCTCAAAGACCTAATTTCATGAACTTTCAACTGCGTTGAAGAAAATTGCTATCTCAAATTTTTGATTGGATGTGTTTGGGAAATTGGTGGGCGTGAAAGGGGGTTACTTGCCATCCAATCCCTTTCGACTATTAAAAAGGGTACTAGTCGTTTCAATTTCCAATTGAATGATTCCTTTTTGAAGTTTTTACGATAACACTTTCTATAAAAAAAAACTTAGATGCCCCCAGGGCATAACTTACAACCCTTGCCCTGAGGACTGTGGGTGGAGTGTCATCCTCAAAAATATAATTTCCAGACTTTTTAACTACGTCAAACAAAATGGCTATTTCAAAATTTTGATTGGATGTGTTTGGGGAAATGGTGGGTGTGAGTCGGGTGTTGGTTATACTCCAATCACTTTCGACTATTAAAAACGGAACAAGCCCTTCTAATATCCAATCGAATGAACCCTTTTTAAAGTTTCTACAACATCGCTATCTATAAAAACCTTATATGCCCCAGGGCATAACTTACAACCCTTGCTCTGAGGGGTTATCATCCTCAAAGACCTAATTTCCAAAACTTTTATCTACGTTGAACAAAATGGTTATCTAAAAATTTTGATTGGATCTGTTTGGGGAAAAGGTGGGCGTGAGGGGGGGGGATTGGTTGCCCTCAAATCACTTTCTACTATTGAAAAGGGCACTAGCCCTTTGAATTTCCAATCGAATGAGCCGCTTTTCAAGTTTCTACAACAAAGCTTTCAATAAAAACCTTATATGCCCCCAGGGCATAACTTACAACCCTTACCCTGAGGGCTGTGGGGGAGTTTAATCCTCTTATATATAATTTCCGGACCTTTCAACTACTTTGAACAAAATAGCTATCTCAGAACTTTTATTGGATGTGTCTGGTTAAATTTGGGCGTGGAAGGGGTGTTAGTTGCCTTCCAATCACGTTTGACTATTAAAAAGAGCACTAGCCATTTCAATTTTCAATCAAATGAGCCCTTTTTAAAGTTCCTGCGACAACGGTTTCTATAAAAAAAACCTTATATGCCCCCAGGGGATAGCTTACAACCCTTACCCTGAGGGCTGGGGGGGGGGGTGTCTTTCTCAAAGACCTAATTTTCAAAACTTTCAACTATATTAAACAAAATGGCTATCTCAAAATTTTGATTGGATGTGTTTGGGGAAAAGATGGACGTGAGAGGGGGGCTAGTTGCCCTCCAATCACTTTCGACTATTAAAATGGGCACAAGCCTTGTGAATTTCCAATCGAACGAGCCTCTTTGGAGTTTCTGCGACAACGCTTCCTATAGAAACCTTAAATGCCCCCGGGCATAACTTATAACCATTGCCCTGAGGGCTTTGGGGGAGTGTCCTCCTAAAAAACATAATTTCTATCTGGAAGTCAACTACGCTGAACAAAATGGCTATCTCAAAATTTTGATTGGATGTGTTTGGGAAAATGGGTTGGCGTGGAAGGGGTGTTAGTTGCTTTCTTATCACTTTCGACTATTAAAAAGAGCACAAGCCACTTCAATTTCCAATCGAATGAGCCCTTTTTGAAGTTTTCTACGACAACTCCTTCGATATGTAGTGCTCTGGTCTAAGACCAAGAACCCCCCCCCCCCAAAAAAAAAAACAAAAACAAAAAAAACAATACATTGTGCCAACATCGTTCTTTACTTAGGCAGCGCTATTGCGCTGCCTATGAAAATATCAAGCGTCCCAATCGCTTTCGACTTTTAGAAAGGGCATTACTACTACTACTAACAACTCACCGCAGCACCAAGCCGCCTGAGGCCAACACAGCTACGCACGCTCCTCATCCATCCCAATCGATTCAAAGCCTCCCTTTTTACGCCTGCCCATGAAGTTCCCATCTCCTTTAAATCTTTCTTTATGACGTCCTCCCACCCCAGACGAGGACGACCTGCTTTCCGTTTAGCCCTAGACGGTTGGCCGAAAAGAACAATCTTTGGCAATCTGTCATCCTTTATCCGCACAACGTGCCCTAGCCACCTCAACCTTTCTTTCATTATAGCCCTAGAGAGCGGTATTGAACCACATTTTCGTATAGCCTATTGTTTGAAATACGGTCAGTCAGCCGTGTACCCAGAACAATCCTTAGGCAATTTCTCTGGAAAACATCTAGCAAATCTTCATCCGCTTTTCGGAGTGCCCATGCTTCAGAGCCATATTTGACCACTGTCATCACTGTAGCTTCTAATATTCTAATCTTGGTTTGCAGACTTATCTTCCTATTTTTCCAAACTTATTTTTAACTGTGAAAAAACATCCTGAGCCTTGGCTATTCTACTTTTGAAATCTTCACTGCTCCAACCATCTTTACTAATAATACTACCAAGATAAGTGAAGCTGTCCACCTGATCAATCTTTTCATTACCCAACTTCACCTTTTCATCTTCACTTATTCCTAGCCTTAGTGACTTAGTCTTTTTAACATTAATTTTCAAACCTATGCTAGGACCCTGAACTCGTAAAACCTCTAAAACTTCATTCATTTTTCTCACACTTTCATCTAGGATGCTTAAATCATCAGCATAATCTAAGTCCCGTAGAATTTTTCCTCCCCATTTGATTTCGTGGTCTCCCATTGCCTTTCCTGTGTTTCTTAAGACAAAGTCCATCAGCCCTTTGAATTTCCAATCGAATGAGCTCTATCTCAAGTTTCTTCATTAAAAACCTTATATGCCCCCAGGGCATAACTTAAACCCTTGCCGTGAGGGCTCTGGGGGGAGTGTCATCCTCAAAGATGTAATTTCAGGACCTTTCAACTATTTTAAACTAAATGGCTATCTCAAAATTTTGATTGGATGTGTTTGGATAAATGGTGGGCGTGGAAGGGGTGTTAGTTGCCTTCAAACCACTTTTGACTATTAAAAAGGGCACTAGCCATTTCAATATCCAATTAAATGAACCCATTTTGAAGTTCCTACGACAACGCTTTCTACAAAAAAAAACCTTATATGCCCCCAGGGCATAACCTACAACTCTTGCCCTGAGGGCCGTAGGGGGGTTGTCATCCTCAAAAAACTAATTTCCGGAATTTTTAACTAAGTTGAACAAAATGGCTATCTCAGAATTTTGATTGGATGTGTTTTG
The DNA here is from genome assembly GCA_027921565.1 of Artemia sinica. Lineage (NCBI taxonomy): Eukaryota > Metazoa > Arthropoda > Branchiopoda > Anostraca > Artemiidae > Artemia > Artemia sinica. Next base: position 14,709,063 of record CM051256.1, on the reverse strand, counting down.
GGAAAATTTGGAAGTGAGAGGGGGGTTAGCTACCCTCCAATTACTTTCGACTATTAAAATGGGCACTAGCCTTTTGAATTTCCATTTGAACGAGCCTTTTTGAAGTTTCTACGACAACGTTTTCTATAAAAACCTTATATGCCCCTCGGGCATAACTTACAACCCTTGCCCTGAGGGCAGTGGGGGAGTGTCCTCCTCAAAAATATAATTTCTATCTGGAAATCAACTACGCTGAACAAATGGCTGTCTCAAAATTTTGATTGGATGTGTTTGGGGAAATGGGTTGGCGTGGAAGGGGTGTTAGTTGCCTTCCCATCACTTTTGAATATTAAAAAGGGCACATGCCACTTCAATTTCCAATCGAAGGAGCCCTTTTCAAAGTTTCTGCGAAAACTCCTTCGATACGAAGTGCCGATATGAAGTGCCCTGGTCTAAGACCAATAAATCCCCACCCCCCCAAAAAAAATACATTGTGCCAATATCGTTATTTACTTAGGCAGTGCTATTGCGCTGCCTATGAAGATATTAAGACTCCCAATCACTTTCGACTATTAGAAAGGGCACTAGCCCTTTGAATTTCCAATCGAATGATCTTTTTCTCAAGTTTCTTCATTAAAAACCTTATATGCCCCCAGGGCATAACTTAAACCCTTACCCTGAGGGCTGTGGGGGGAGTGTCATCCTCAAAGATGTGATTTCCGGACTTTCAACTATTTTAAACTAAATGGCTATCTCAAAATTATGATTGGATGTGTTTGGATAAATGGTGGGCGGTGAAGGGATGTTAGTTGCCTTCAAATCACTTTGGAATATTAAAAAGGGCACTAGCCATTTCAATTTCCAATGAAATGAGCCCTTTTTGAAGTTCCTACGACAACGTTTTCTATAAAAAAAACCTTATATGCCCCCAGGAAATAACTTACAATTTTTGCCCTGAGGTCTGTAGGGGGATTGTCATCCTCAAAGACCTAATTTCCGGAACTTTCAACTAAGTTGAACAAAATGGCTATCTCAAAATTTTGATTGGATGTGTTTGGGGAAAAGTTGGGCGTGAGAGGGGGTTAGTTGCCCTCCAATCGCTTTCGACTACCTAAATGGGCACTAGCCATTTGAATTTCCATTCGAACGAGCCTTTTTTGAAGTTTCTACGACAACGCTTTCTATAAAAACCTTATATGCCCCCAGGGCATAACTTACTACCCTTATCCTGAGGGCTGTGGGGGAGTGTCCTCCTCAAAAACATAATTTGTATCTGGAAATCAACTACGCTGAAACAAATGGCTATCTTAAAATTTTGATTGGTGTGTTTTGGGAAAGGTTGGGCGTGGAAGGGGTGTTAGTTGCCTTCCAATCACTTTCGACTATTAAAAAGGGCACAACCCACTCCAATTTTCAATCAAATGAGCCATTTTTGAAGTTTCTGCGACAACTCCTTCGATACGAAGTGCTCTGGTCTAAGACCAAGAAACCAAAAAAAAATAATACAATAAGCAAACATCGTTCTTTACTTAGGCAGCGCTATTGCGCTGCCTATGAAAATGTCAAAAGTTCCAATCAATTTGGACTATTAAAAACGGCTCTAGCCCTTTCAATTTCCAATCGAATGAGCCTTTTTGAGTTTCTACGACAACGCTTTCTATAAACATCTTATATGCCCTCAGGGTATAAACTACAACCCTTGCTCAGAGGGCTGTGAGGGGGTTGTCATCCTCAAAGACCTAATTTCCAGAACTTTCAACTACGTTAAACAGAACGGCTATCTCAAAATTTTGATTGGATGTGTTTGGGGAAATGATGGTCGTGAGAGGGGTGTTACTTGCTCTCCAAGCACTTTCAACTATTAAAAAAGGCACTTGCCCTTTCGATTTCCAATCGGATAAGCCTTTAGAAGTTTCTAAGGCCACGCTTTCAATAAAAACCTTATATGTTCCCAGGGCATAACTTACAACCCTTGCCCTGAGGGCTGGGGTGGGGGAATTTGTCATCCTCAAAGACCTAATTTCCAGAACTTTCAGCTACGTTGAAGAAAATTGATAGCTCAAAATTTTGATCGGATGTGTTTGGGGAAATGGTGGTCGTGAGAGGGGGGTTAGGTTTATTACTTCCGACTATTACTTCCCTCTCATTACTTCCGACTATTAAAAAAGGCACTAGCCCTTTCAATTTCCAATTGAATGAGCCATTTTTAAGTTTCTACGAAAAATGCTTTCTATAAAACCTTATATGCCCCAGGGCATAACTTACAACCCTTGCCCTGAGGCTGTGAGGGGGTTGTCAACCTCAAAGACATAATTTCCGGACCTTTCAACTACGCTGAACAAAATGGTTATCTCAAAATTTTGATTGGATATGTTTGGGGAAATGGTGGGCGTGAGAGGAGGGTTACTTGCCCTCCAATCACTATCGACTATTAAAAAGGCCACTAGCCGTTTCAATTTCCAATCGAATGATTCCTTTTTGAATTTTCTTCTACAACGCTTTCTATAAAAAATAAACCTTATATGCCCCCACGGCTTAACTTACAACCCTTGCCCTGAGGGCTGTGGGGGGAGTGTCATTCTCAAAAACATAATTTCCGGACTTTTCAACTACGTCCAACAAAATGGCTATCTCAAAATTTTGATTGGATGTGTTTGGGGAAATGGTGGGTATGAGAGGGTTGTTAGTTATCCTCCATTCACTTTTGACCATAAAAAAGGGCACAAGTCCTTCTAATTTCCAATTGAACAAGCCTTTTTGAAGTTTCTACGACAACGTTTTCTGTAAAAACCTTATATGCCCCTCGGGCATAACTTACAACCCTTGCCCTGAAGGCAGTGGGGGAGTGTCCTCCTTAAAAATATAATTTTTATCTGGAAATCAACTACGCTGAACAAAATGGCTGTCTCAAAATTTTGATTGGATGTGTTTGGGGGAATGGGTTGGCGCGGAAGGGGTGTTAGTTGCCTTCCCATCACTTTTGACTATTAAAAAGGGCACAAGCCACTTCAATTTCCAATCGAATGAGCCCTTTTCAAAGTTTCTGCGAAAACTCCTTCGATACGAAGTGCCGATATGAAGTGCCCTGGTCTAAAACCAATAAATCCCCACCCCCCAAAAAAAATACATTGTGCCAATATCGTTATTTACTTAGGCAGTGCTATTGCGCTGCCTATGAAGATATTAAGACTCCCAATCACTTTCGACTATTAGAAAGGGCACTAGCCCTTTGAATTTCCAATCGAATGATCTTTTTCTCAAGTTTCTTCATTAAAAACCTTATATGCCCCCAGGGCATAACTTAAACCCTTACCCTGAGGGCTGTGGGGGGAGTGTCATCCTCAAAGATGTGATTTCCGGACTTTCAACTATTTTAAACTAAATGGCTATCTCAAAATTATGATTGGATGTGTTTGGATAAATGGTGGGCGGTGAAGGGATGTTAGTTGCCTTCAAATCACTTTGGAATATTAAAAAGGGCACTAGCCATTTCAATTTCCAATGAAATGAGCCCTTTTTGAAGTTCCTACGACAACGTTTTCTATAAAAAAAACCTTATATGCCCCCAGGAAATAACTTACAATTTTTGCCCTGAGGTCTGTAGGGGGATTGTCATCCTCAAAGACCTAATTTCCGGAACTTTCAACTAAGTTGAACAAAATGGCTATCTCAAAATTTTGATTGGATGTGTTTGGGGAAAAGTTGGGCGTGAGAGGGGGGTTAGTTGCCCTCCAATCGCTTTCGACTACCTAAATGGGCACTAGCCATTTGAATTTCCATTCGAACGAGCCTTTTTTGAAGTTTCTACGACAACGCTTTCTATAAAAACCTTATATGCCCCCAGGGCATAACTTACTACCCTTATCCTGAGGGCTGTGGGGGAGTGTCCTCCTCAAAAACATAATTTGTATCTGGAAATCAACTACGCTGAAACAAATGGCTATCTTAAAATTTTGATTGGTGTGTTTTGGGAAAGGTTGGGCGTGGAAGGGGTGTTAGTTGCCTTCCAATCACTTTCGACTATTAAAAAGGGCACAACCCACTCCAATTTTCAATCAAATGAGCCATTTTTGAAGTTTCTGCGACAACTCCTTCGATACGAAGTGCTCTGGTCTAAGACCAAGAAACCAAAAAAAAATAATACAATAAGCAAACATCGTTCTTTACTTAGGCAGCGCTATTGCGCTGCCTATGAAAATGTCAAAAGTTCCAATCAATTTGGACTATTAAAAACGGCTCTAGCCCTTTCAATTTCCAATCGAATGAGCCTTTTTGAGTTTCTACGACAACGCTTTCTATAAACATCTTATATGCCCTCAGGGTATAAACTACAACCCTTGCTCAGAGGGCTGTGAGGGGGTTGTCATCCTCAAAGACCTAATTTCCAGAACTTTCAACTACGTTAAACAGAACGGCTATCTCAAAATTTTGATTGGATGTGTTTGGGGAAATGATGGTCGTGAGAGGGGTGTTACTTGCTCTCCAAGCACTTTCAACTATTAAAAAAGGCACTTGCCCTTTCGATTTCCAATCGGATAAGCCTTTAGAGGTTTCTAAGGCCACGCTTTCAATAAAAACCTTATATGTTCCCAGGGCATAACTTACAACCCTTGCCCTGAGGGCTGGGGTGGGGGAATTTGTCATCCTCAAAGACCTAATTTCCAAAGCTTTCAGCTACGTTGAAGAAAATTGATAGCTCAAAATTTTGATCGGATGTGTTTGGGGAAATGGTGGTCGTGAGAGGGGGGTTAGGTTTATTACTTCCGACTATTACTTCCCTCTCATTACTTCCGACTATTAAAAAAGGCACTAGCCCTTTCAATTTCCAATTGAATGAGCCATTTTTAAGTTTCTACGAAAAATGCTTTCTATAAAACCTTATATGCCCCAGGGCATAACTTACAACCCTTGCCCTGAGGCTGTGAGGGGGTTGTCAACCTCAAAGACATAATTTCCGGACCTTTCAACTACGCTGAACAAAATGGTTATCTCAAAATTTTGATTGGATGTGTTTGGGGAAATGGTGGGCGTGAGAGGAGGGTTACTTGCCCTCCAATCACTATCGACTATTAAAAAGGCCACTAGCCGTTTCAATTTCCAATCGAATGATTCCTTTTTGAATTTTCTTCTACAACGCTTTCTATAAAAAATAAACCTTATATGCCCCCACGGCTTAACTTACAACCCTTGCCCTGAGGGCTGTGGGGGGAGTGTCATTCTCAAAAACATAATTTCCGGACTTTTCAACTACGTCCAACAAAATGGCTATCTCAAAATTTTGATTGGATGTGTTTGGGGAAATGGTGGGTATGAGAGGGTTGTTAGTTATCCTCCATTCACTTTTGACCATAAAAAAGGGCACAAGTCCTTCTAATTTCCAATTGAACAAGCCTTTTTGAAGTTTCTACGACAACGTTTTCTGTAAAAACCTTATATGCCCCTCGGGCATAACTTACAACCCTTGCCGTGAAGGCAGTGGGGGAGTGTCCTCCTCAAAAATATAATTTTTATCTGGAAATCAACTACGCTGAACAAAATGGCTGTCTCAAAATTTTGATTGGATGTGTTTGGGGGAATGGGTTGGCGTGGAAGGGGTGTTAGTTGCCTTCCAATCACTTTCGACTATTAAAAAGGGCACTAGCCCTTTCAATTTCAAATCGAATTAGTCTTTTTGAAGTTTCTGCGAAAACTCCTTCGATACGAAGTGCCGATATGAAGCGCCCTGGTCTAAGACCAAGAAATCCCCCCCCCCAAAAAATACATTGTGCCAATATCGTTATTTACTTAGGCAGTGCTATTGCGCTGCCTATGAAGATATTAAGATTCCCAATCACTTTCGACTATTAGAAAGGGCACTAGCCCTTTGAATTTCCAATCGAATGATCTTTTTCTCAAGTTTCTTCATTAAAAACCTTATATGCCCCCAGGGCATAACTTAAACCCTTACCCTGAGGGCTGTGGGGGGAGTGTCATCCTCAAAGATGTGATTTCCGGACTTTCAACTATTTTAAACTAAATGGCTATCTCAAAATTATGATTGGATGTGTTTGGATAAATGGTGGGCGGTGAAGGGATGTTAGTTGCCTTCAAATCACTTTGGAATGTTAAAAAGGGCACTAGCCATTTCAATTTCCAATGAAATGAGCCCTTTTTGAAGTTCCTACGACAACGTTTTCTACAAAAAAAACCTTATATGACCCCAGGAAATAACTTACAATTTTTGCCCTGAGGTCTGTAGGGGGGTTGTCATCCTCAAAGACCTAATTTCCGGAACTTTCAACTAAGTTGAACAAAATGGCTATCTCAAAATTTTGATTGGATGTGTTTGGGGAAAAGTTGGGCGTGAGAGGGGGGTTATTTGCCCTCCAATCACTTTCGACTACCTAAATGGGCACTAACCATTTGAATTTCCATTCGAACGAGCCTTTTTTGAAGTTTCTACGACAACGCTTTCTATAAAAACCTTATATGCCCCCAGGGCATAACTTACTACCCTTATCCTGAGGGCTGTGGGGGAGTTTCCTCCTCAAAAACATAATTTCTATCTGGAAATCAACTACGCGGAAACAAATGGCTATCTTAAAATTTTGATTGGTGTGTTTTGGGAAAGGTTGGGCGTGGAAGGGGTGTTAGTTGCCTTCCAATCACTTTCGACTATTAAAAAGGGCACAACCCACTCCAATTTTCAATCAAATGAGCCATTTTTGAAGTTTCTACGACAACTCCTTCGATACGAAGTGCTCTGGTCTAAGACCAAGAAACCAAAAAAAAATAATACAAAAGTTCCAATCAAAGAAACCAAAAAAAAAAAAAATGTCAAAAGTTCCAATCAATTTGGACTATTAAAAACGGCTCTAGCCCTTTTAATTTCCAATCGAATGAGCCTTTTTGAGTTTCTACGACAACGCTTTCTATAAACACCTTATATGCCCTCAGGGTATAAACTACAACCCTTGCACGTAGGGCTTTGAGGGGGTTGTCATCCTCAAAGACCTAATTTCCAGAACTTTCAACTACGTTAAACAGAACGGCTATCTCAAAATTTTGATTGGATGTGTTTTGGGGAAATGATGGTCGTGAGAGGGGTGTTACTTGCTCTCCAAGCACTTTCAACTATTAAAAAAGGCACTTGCCCTTTCGATTTCCAATCGGATAAGCCTTTTGAAGTTTCTAAGGCCACGCTTTCAATAAAAACCTTATATGTTCCCAGGGCTAAACTTACAACCCTTGCCCTGAGGGCTGGGGTGGGGGGATTTGTCATCCTCAAAGACCTAATTTCCAAAGCTTTCAACTACGTTGAAGAAAATTGATAGCTCAAAATTTTGATCGGATGTGTTTGGGGAAATGGTGGTCGTGAGAGGGGGGTTAGGTTTATTACTTCCGACTATTACTTCCCTCCCATTACTTCCGACTATTAAAAAAGGCACTAGCCCTTTCAATTTCCAATTGAATGAGCCATTTTTAAGTTTCTACGAAAAATGCTTTCTATAAAAACCTTACGTGCCCCAGGGCATAACTTACAACCCTTGCCCTGAGGCTGTGAGGGGGTTGTCAACCTCAAAGACATAATTTCCGGACCTTTCAACTACGTTAAACAAAATGGCTATCTCAAAATTTTGATTGGATGTGTTTGGGGAAATGGTGGGCGTGAGAGGAGGGTTACTTGCCCTCGAATCACTTACGACTATTAAAAAGGGCACTAGCCGTTTCAATTTCTAATCGAATGATTCCTTTTTGAATTTTCTTCTACAACGCTTTCTATAAAAAATAAACCTTATATGCCCCCACGGCTTAACTTACAACCCTTGCCCTGAGGGCTGTGGGGGGAGTGTCATCCTCAAAACCATAATTTCCGGACTTTTTATATACGTTCAACAAAATGGCTATCTCAAAATTTTGATTGGATGTGTTTGGGGAAATGGTGGGTATGAGAGGGTTGTTAGTTATCCTCCATTCACTTTTGACTATAAAAAAGGGCACAAGTCCTTCTAATTTCCAATCGAATGAGCCCTTTTTGAAGTTTCTACAACATCTTTATCTATAAAAACCTTGTATGCCCCAAGGCATAACTTTAAATCCTTGCCCCGAGGGCTCTGATGGGGCTATCATTCTCAAAGACCTAATTTTTAAAACTTTTAACTATGTTGAACAAAATGTCTATCTAACAATTTTGATTGGATATGTTTGGGGAAAAGGTCGACGTGAGAGGGGGGTTAGTTGCCCTCAAATCACTTTCGACTGTTAAAAAGGGCTCTAGCCCTTTGAATTTTCAATCGAATGAGCCCTTTTTCAAGTTTCTACGACAAAGCTTTCAATAAAAACCTTATATGCCCCCAAGGCATAACTTACAACCCTTACCCTGAGGGCTTTTGGGGAAGTGTCATCCTCAAAGATATATTTTCCGGACCTTTCAACTATTTTAAACTAAATTGCTATCTCAAAATTTTGATTAGATGTTTTCGGATAAATGATGGGCGTGGAAGGGGTGTTAGTTGCCTTCCAATCACTTTCGACTATTAAAAAGGGCACGAGCCATTTCAATTTCCAATCAAAGGAGCCCTTTCGAAGTTTCTACCACAACGCTTTCTATAAAAACCTTAATTGTGCCCAGGGTATAACTTACAACCCTTGCCCTGAAGGCCGTGGGGGTGTTGTCATCCTCACCTTATTTCCGGAACTTTCAACTACGTTGAACAAAATGGCTATCTAAAAATTTTTAATGGATGTTTTTGGGGGAAAGGTGGGCGTGAGAGGGCGGTTAGTTGCCCTCGAATCACTTTCGACTATTAGAAAGGCCACTAGCCCTTTTTATTTCCATCGAATGAGCCTTTTTTGAAGTTTCTAGGACACACTTTCTATAAAGTCCTTATATGCCCCCAGGGCATAACTTACAACCCTTGCACTGAGGGCTGTGGGGGAGTATCCTCCTCTAAAATATAATTTCTATGCGGAAATCAACTACGCTGAACAAAATAACTATCTCTAAATTTTTATTGGATATGTTTGGGGAAATGGTGGGCGTGGAAGGGGTGTTAGTGGCCTTCCAATCACTTTTGACCATTAAAAAGGGCTCAAGCTACTCCAATTTCCAATTGAATGAGCCCTTTTAGAAGTTTCTACGACAACTCCTTCGATACAAAGTGCCCTAGTCTAAAGAAAAAAAAATAATACATTGTGCCAACATTGTCCTTTACTTAGGGAGCGCGAGTGCGCTGCCTATGATTCTTCCTTCTGAACTGGCAGTTACTTTTCATTCGTTATTATTCAACGTTAAGCACAACCTCCTGACTCTGCCTAGCCATTTCTTTTCTTTCGATCTGTCCCAATTTGCTGCGCCATCTTTGCACCTAACTCACAAAACATGCAAGCTATGCCAGCCATTGATAATTTCAGAAAGGTCCCGTTTTTCTCAAAGACATGGTTAGAATGGCTCTCTAAGAAAAAGTGTGGTTTCTGCATGGAGACAATACGAGACTGCTTTTGATTTTGACTGGTATTTTGGTGGTATTGATTTTGAAGGAATTTCAAAAAACGGCGGCGTAGTTGAGAGAATATGACTTGGTCTTTGCTGATTCTGTTCTGTACGTCAAGGTCACAGCCTCCTCGAGATTCTATTAGCGAGCCAAGATAAGTGAAGCTATCAAACTTTTCCAATTTCTGTCCGTAAAGTACGAGCTGATAACCCGACTGTATATTTATGCTCATGACGTTAGTTTTGGCCGTATTGATATTCATGCCCAGTAGCTGAAAGATATATGCTATTTCATTTATCATTACTTGGGCAGTTCATTTAGCGTTGCCCAATCATAGGCAGCGCGCTAGCGCTGCCTAAGTAAAGAACGATGTGGGCACAATGTGTTTTTTTCCTCCATACCTGGGCACTTCGTATCGAAGGAGTTGTCGTAGAAACTTCGAAAAGGGCTCATTCGATTGGAAATTGGGGTGGCTAGTGCCCTTTTTAATATTCAAAATTGATTGGAGGGCAACTACCCCCCCCCGCCCATCATTCCCCAAAACACATCCAATAAAAATTTTGAGATAGCCATTTTGCTCAGCGTAGTTGATTTCCAGATAGAAAACATGTTTTTGAGGAGGACATTCCCCTACAACCCTCGGGGCAAGGGTTTTAAGTTATACCCTGAGGGCATATAAGAACGATGTTGGCACAATATACTATTTATTATTTTTCCTTTAGAGCAGGGCACATCAAATGGAAGGGGTCTTCATAGAAACTTCAAAAGGGGCTCATTCGATTGAAAATTGAGAGTTCTAGGGCCCTTTTTAACAGTCGAAAGTGATTGGAGGGCAACTAGCCCCCCCCACGCCCATCATTCCCCCAAACACATCCAATCAAAATTTTGAGATAGCCATTTTGATCAGCGTAGTTGATTTCCAGATAGAAAATATGTTTTTGAGGAGGACAATCCCCCACAACCCTCAGGGCAACGGTTTTAAGTTTTGCCCTGGGGACATATAAGGTTTTTGTAAAAGGCGTTGTCGTAGAAACTTCAAAACAGGCTCATTCGATTGGAAATTCAAAGGGCTAGTGCCCTTTTTAAGTCAAAAGTGATTGGAGGGCAACTAGCCCCCTCCCACGCCCATCATTACCCAAAACACATACAATCAAAATTTTGAGATAGCTATTTTGTTCGGTAGTTGATTTCCAGGTTGAAAATATGTTTTTAAGGAGGACACTCCCCCACAACCCTCAGGGCAACGGTTTTAAGTTTTGCCCTGGGGACATATAAGGTTTTTGTAAAAGGCGTTGTCGTAGAAACTTCAAAACAGGCTCATTCGATTGGAAATTCAAAGGGCTAGTGCCCTTTTTAATAGTCAAAAGTGATTGGAGGGCAACTAGCCCCCCCCCACGCCCATCATTACCCAAAACACATACAATCAAAATTTTGAGATAGCCATTTTGTTCAGCGTAGTTGATTTCCAGATAGAAAATGTGTTTTTGAGGAGGACACTCCCCCACAACCCTCAAGGCAAGGGTTTTATTGGAGGGCAACTAGCCCCCCCCCACTCCCATTATTCTCCCAAACACAACCAATCAAAATTTTGAGATAGCCATTTTGTTCAGCGTAGTTGTTTTCCAGATAGAAAAAGTGTTTCTGAGGAGGAAACTCCCCCACAACCCTCATGGCAAAGGTTTTAAGTTATTCCCTGGGGGCATATAAGGTTTCTATAGAAGCCGTTGTCGTAGAAACTTCAAAAAAAGCTCATTCGATTGGAAATTCAAAGGGCTAATGCCCTTTTTAATAGTCGAAAATGATTGGAGGGCAACTACCCCCCCCCCCCCCACGCCCATCATTCCCCCAAACACATCCAATCAAAATTTTGAGATAGCCATTTTGTTCAGCGTAGTCGATATCCGGATAGAAACTATGTTTTTGAGGAGCATACTCCCCCACAGCCTTCAGGGCAAGGGTTTTAAATTATGCCCTGGGGGTATATAAGGTTTTTATAGAAGGCGTTGTCGTAGAAACTTCAAAAAAAGCTCATTCGATTGGAAATTCAAAGGGCTAGTGTCCTTTTTAATTGTTGAAAGTTATTGGAGAACGACTGAGTGTATTATGTTCAAACTTTCGGGGCTACTTCTGCTCTTAAAATTTAACCAAATTACAATAGCGTAAGTGTATCCAAGCTATCAAAGAAAGTAAACAGATTTTTTTGCGAATGGCATCAAATTTTCCATTTCAGGTCAACTAAAGGAGGTATGAAAATAAATTAAACAATACTATTTGTTATCAGATTTTTAAAAGGGTGTATGTTGTGAAAAATTGATGAAACAGCATACAAATAGCAGGCCAAACTATAAAGTCTTAAAAAACAAAAAGATTTAAAGTATTATTTTCTTTTTCCCTGAAAAGACTATGTCAATATAAAACGAACAGAAATTAATTAAAAAAAAACTTTTTCCACAAAATAAGTTTTTCAAAGAAAAGTAAAGAACCCCATTAAACAAAAAATTAGCAAAAATAAAATCAAATAATCTACCAAGCGTGAAACTACCACAAACCAGCATTGATAAATAAACGAAACCCAAAACGAACATACATTAAAATAAATAACCGAGTCAAACTCAAAACGAGCAGAAATTAACATAAGTTTGGCGCAAATCCCCTATGCCTTCCCAAGGCCAGAACAAAATTTGCACTTTACTGAAAAAATACAAATGAATGTGCATTTTCAGTTTAATACACATATACTGGTATTTAGTAATCAAAATGTTAATATTATTTGATTTATTAAAGTTATAAAAGTAAAAATATTTACATTTTTTTCAGTAAAGTGCAAATTTTGTTATGGCCTTGGGAAGGCATAGGGGGTTTTGCGCCCAACCTATGTTAATTTATAATTGATTTCAAGAAAAATTAATAACATCGTTGATACATGGCAATTGGCCCTTCTTGTGGTTAAGGATCAGATGCTGGATGTAATTCGCTGGAGTCTATTGACCGGTTCATAATAACAATCATACTATGTTCCTTATTTAACTGCAAACTTTAAAGCCTTAATTTATTAGCAAAATTTTTCAGGAATCCAAAATCGGAAAGCCAAGGTTCATTGTGGAGATTTCCGGAAAATCTTCTCTCCTTTGTTTTAGAACATATTTCTGTTTCATATCAGGAAATTCTAACACTCTAGAGCAGTAATTTTCAAAAACCAACATAGCAGACTAGTTTTTGAGTGGCTCCTCTTTAGTGTACTAAAGTGGCTCCTCTTAGTGTACTAAAGTGGCTCCTCTTAGTGTACTTTAGTGGCTCCTCTTTTTGAGTGGCTCCTCTTTAGTATAATATTCTGAATGGATCAGCATGAAAACTATAAAAAACTTCAATAAGAATTTCAATTTTTTACGTATATTAATTATAATTTTATTTCGTGGTAATTACTTTACTGGAACACGCTAAAAACTGCAAGACTCTCCAGTAAGTCATATAAGACTCACTTTCAGTGCAACTCTGAACAGGACGTACGTTCAATATTCTACTCTTCAGGAATTTCACTCTCAGTTCAGTATTACTCGAATGCATTATTTTATTAGACATGAGATTTAATCGACTGAAATCAGTTCTGGCAGGACCAAATTGACCAGATCATCAAAGTAATCATGTTATATGTCTCACGGGACTGCAACTTCAGAAGACTTATAAGCTGTATTTGTTCCAAATTCAAAATTAAGGAATCAAGCTTCGTAATCAGATTCTCCGAATGTCGTCTCTCCTTTCTTTAAAAGTATTTTTATTCTGTCTCAGGAGATTATGAGACTCTAGAGGTTGGTGCATTTCTTGAACAGACAAAAATAAAAATGTAATAGCAAAGTAAATTGCGGTGCTACCAAATTTGAAGATGTTTTTCCAAAGAGGCTGCATTTCAATGTTGCATACATCAGTTCGTTTCTCAATATCTATGCCTGAACCACATTATAGTCGAACTTGGGGAAAAAATCCAAATTTCTAACGACTAAAAGTGTATATATTTTGTCCCGGTCGTAGTTTGTTGAGGGGAACAACATTCAACTTTCAAACATAATCTTTTTTATTGATAGTTCATGGTGAGGATTTAAGGCGCATATTTTGAAATCTCAACAAATAGAAACTTTTGATCTGTCATTTTACTAATATTATGATAAATTTTGCATAAAAAATTAGTCTTTATGTAGGCTTTTCAAACCAATTCCTGGTCAATTCAGTTTTCCATTTCTTTAGCGCGAAATGACGTTAAATTCATATAAAAATTATGTCATTCACAAGTATTGGCTTAATATCGAGAGCTGAATTACCGAATATTGGTTTTTCTACGATTTTCCACTTCACATAAAAACAATACGCATTACCATTAGTTTCTACACACTGTGTTTTGCAGGAAACCTGGAGCAACTTCGGAAATAATCAAGCAACCACTACTGCAATAAAAAACTCAATGCAGCAGCAAGCCATCTGAGGCCAACACAGCTAAGCCAACCCCTCCTTCATCCCAATCTATTCAAAGTCTTCCTCTTTACACTCTCCCATGAAGCTCCCATTTACCAGTAGCTCCCTTCTCCCAAGTCCTTCCTTACAACATCCTCCCTCCGCATTTCGGGGAAACCTGATTTTCATTCGGCTTTAAATCGCGGAAAAGGACGATCTTATGCAATATGTCATCCTTCATCTGAAGAGCGTGCCATATTCATCTTCACCCCTCTCCCATTGCAATCCTAGAAAGTCCGATAGAACCACATTTTTCGTATAGATTACTCTTTGAAATACGGTCAGTCAGACTGGTACCCCAAAAGAATCTGTAGACAATTGCTTTGGAAAACATCTAATTAATCCTGCACCATCTCTTGGAGCGCACACGTTTCAGACCCATACTTGACTGCTGTCATCACTGTTGCTTTTAATATTTTAATCCTGGTTTCCAGACTTGTCTTCATATTCTTCTGAAATTTTTTCAACTGTGAGTAATACCCTAGAACTTCACAATTCTACTTTTAATATCTTCACTGCGTCCTCCATCTTCACTAATAACAGTACCTAGGCAAGTGAAGCTATCTGCGTGATAAATCTTCCTTTTGCCCAACATCACCTCTTCACCTTCACTCATGCTCAATAAAAGTGACTCAGCCTTCTCACTGTTAATTTTCAAACCAATTCTTGCACCGTGAACTTTCAAAAATTTCAAAAAACCATTCCTTTTCCTAACATCTTCCTCTAGGAAACCCATACTCTCATCATAATCAAATTCTTGGAGAGTTTTACTTTCCCATCTGATCCCATGCTCTCCCTTAGCCTTTGTCGTGCTCCTTAGGACAAAGTCTAACAAAATGATCATTATAAATGGGGATAAAGCACTGCTTAACTTCTGATTCAATACGAAATCAGATACTAACCTCATTTCCTAGCTCAACCACAGCAATATTATTCTTGTACATAACCCAAATCTCTTTAGTATATCTATCTGGTATCAAACGGTTTGTGTTAGCGAACTATAAGTTTCTTACCAAGAAGTAGGCTACCTAAAACTCTAAAAGAAGGAATCTTTATATCGATTAATACATCAAATGCTGATTCCAAATATATAAAATTCATAAGTTTTAATGTTACCCATCAAAAGCTGCAAACCTAAGAACAATTTACCTGATTTTAAAAAAAGGAGGCAAACCAAAAAGTCAAAAGGTCCTAATGAATTAGATTCAGCATATCAGAGAACTTTACTGTAGAGGTTTGAAAATTCTTTTTCAAAAATATTTTTTTTTTCTCCAAAATTGGAAATCACGGATGTTTGCTTATTTTTTTTTTCATTTTTTTTGTCTCCAGGATGATCGTATTGAAATGAGATGCACATCAATTTAATCTGCAAAAATAACTAACCTAAATGATATATTATTCTCGTTCATCTAATATCTACTAAATTCTGGCTTCACTAATTTCTAATATCCAATTTTCTAATTTCTAAAATGGCTTCACTAATTTCTGCCCCTTCAGTGTTGCCACTGAATTACTCAACAGTAATGCTGCAATTTCCCAATTTTTGTCTTGATCTTTGGAAATAATTGAAACAAAAAAATGATTTTACTATTTTTAAATTGGTTAAAGATAATACGATCACGTTTTTAATAACTCTTTTTCAACCGTTCACTCTAACAAAAATTAATTTTAAAAGAAGTGTATCAACAAGTGCATTATTGTGTACTGTTTTCCTTCATGAGTTTTAGTTTGCAATTAGCTTGTTACACCAGGAGCAATGCAATGATTTATAAGCTGTGTTCGAAACCTATATCATGAACAGTTATCTGTAACATAGAAATAAAAAAACCTGTTCTGTTAATTGCCAGATAGGCTATGGTAAAATCGTCAGAAGAATACATAAACCAACACTTTCATCTGCTTCATCCTAATCGTTTCTGGTTTGTTTTGGCAATTTAGAATGCATACTTCCTTATGATAAACAAAACTAAAGAACGACATTACCAAATTGAAAAAATTAAAGATGTTAATATAAACAAAGTTGTTTATAGTGTAACTAGCAAATGCAATATCTGGTCATTTACTTAGCTTTTACTTGCCTTGAGGGGGGTTGACGCCCCCCCGTAAAGTTTTACCCCGAAGAAAGTTCCAATTCCATTTTATTAAATTCCATTCATTTTTTTTTTCAATTTTGCTACTGAAAAAGGCATGCTTATTTTCTTTAAAAAGGCAGACATCTGGTCATTTTGTTACCCCTTAGGATATCTGATCGACAATTCAAGGTATTAATTTTGTAATTTCTTAATCGCTGCTTAATTTTGCATATGGGGAATTTTCCGTAGGGGGGGATTATCCAGGGAGACAATTTTTCATGGAGGGGGGGGATAATTTTATGGCTGGGAAAATGCCTAGCACCATCTTAAGAGTCATTTTCGATGCAAAAAGAAAAAGAAAGATGGCTTTCTTATTGCTCAACATTTTAATTTGGGTTCTTTAATTTCATAGATGAATTTTCATAGGCCAATCACATTATATCTTTAATGTATATCACAAATTGCCACCCAACAAGACTCTTTTAAAGCCTGAATGGTTCTCCTATATGAAATTCTAAGCAAGTAAAAAGAGCGAAAAAATAAGTTCCATCTAACTGGTTCTTATGTACAAAATTTGAGGCAGTAAAAAGATAGAAAAGTCTCAAATCTTGAGATTTCTCACAAAAATTTCTTGTATGGTTACACATTCTTGTTTTAATTTCATTCAAGTCCACCTCTAAAAGTACTTTAATCTTGGCCATAATATCCGTCAATTTTATATTTTGTTAATTTAAATAGATTCCAAGAAGGATTATTTCATTTTCAAACAAGCGAGTCCTTAATCTAAAATCAAAGAAAAATTAGTTTCCTGAATGACCCTTCTAAGCTAATTTAAAAGCCCTTTTAGTAAATTACCGAAAGTCATCAGAAGACATGCAATCGTCAGCTGTACAAGAGCTTAGATAAAGGGGTTGCATTAAAAGGACGATAGTGTCTAATCTGTCCTGTAGCGAAAAGCTTTTTTCTCTAGATATCTTTCTATGGTCCTTCATTACAAATACTTTTACACTTAAAGCAAATGGAAGAGCAGGAAAAATTAAATTTAGGAATCTAATATATGAACTAAGCATTAAATATGGAAGTATGACGCGATACGTTTTTAATTAAAGTGATCATGCCGCAACTTTTCTGCGTTTCTATCCCAGCAAAACCCTTGTATAATATGTATAATATCTGTTGAAAAACCAGTGCTTTTTGTCAAATTTATGGGTTGTTCTAAGATCCATTCACAATAAGATTTTACTAATAATGAGTTTGAGCTATCCCTAAATTGAGCCAATCAGATATTTTATACAATTTTTTGACTGGCTGATGACAATAAAAAAATTGTACAAAAAATTCTGATTGGCTCAAATTAGCGATAGCTGTATCTTTGTATTACTCCAGTCACATTGTGAATGGGCCTTAACCAAACGCATATTACTCGTTTTTGTCCCCTACCGCTGACTTCACATTAATACCATAAAGGAGAGGTGGTTATAAAATTAGAAGTAAAATACAGAAAATTGTGAATATGATTATTGATAAAGAGGAAAAAGCTTGGGATTTTACCAAAAATTTGATTAGACCCTCTGTTAGAAAGGGAGTGAGAGTTAGTGTAATAAGTAGAGAGACATCAGCTTGACTTCTGTATGAAGCAAACTACTTAGCAAGATTCCCTTGCTACATTTTAAACAAAAAACAGTGTTGTTTTATGATGGGGAATGTACATGTTACGAAACTTTACACACTTCGATTAAAGAAGTTTGTGAGTCATCAAACCCAATTAATCATTACTTATATGGATCACGAAAAGGTAATTCATTCACCTCATGGAAAGGCGAATCGAAGGTCTTAACATTGTGAGGTATGACAGATAAGTGCGCTTTTTACAAGAACAATGTTGCTGCGGTTGGAAGTGAAGTTAGCTGTCGCTTCTGGCTGGAGTCAAAAGTTAAGCAAAATTTGCTTTTTCTCCGTCTATATATGCTCTGGTTTTGAAAATTCAGGATTCAAAAGTAGGTTCAAAATTTAAATTTCAGGAATAGAGAGTCATTCAAGTTAGGAATACTTGAGGATAAAGAGGTGGCTTAGACAAAAACAACGACCGGGTGGATACCTTCGTCTACGTAGATAGCATTATTTTCATAACTGTGGTTAATGCTATCACAATTTAAAAATGCAATAGCCAATACATAAGGCATCTTTTTCAGAGGTTCCAGTTGCTGGAAATTTAGGGAGGGGGGGGGGTAAAATGTGTTTTTTCAAATTTTAAGAGAGGGAGGGGGAATTTTGTGATGTTTGGATTCATTCAAAACAAATATAAAACAACAGTATTTCTTAATGAAAATCTTAAAAATAAATTATTTTAAAATCTAGCAAAGAGCAAAGAATTGAATGCGAGAGGGAAAGCCGCCCTCCAGATTCACAAATGGGTTAATAATGCGCAGAAGTTACCTGGCATCAGAACTATTCATAACAAGTTGCTTCTAAGTTCTGGGGCTACCTAGGTGCCGCACTGAAGCGCTGTTATCGTGTTTTTTTTTTTTTTTTTTTTTTTTTTTTTTTTTTTTTTTTTTTTTTTTTTTTTTTTTTTTTATTTAACCAGCTGAGCCAGTTATGAAAAGGTAAATCAAGAATGAATGCATGATCAGCCCATTATATGGTATAGTTGCATATTGTTTCAGGATTTTTAAGTAAGTTTAGATCCTTCTTCAAGAAAATTCAAAGTAATATCTAAATTCTTGATGGTTGGATGAAAAGATCTGAGACTAATAAATTCAATTATATAAGTATCTTGTCCTTATAGTTCCAGTTACAGCTGCAGGATTGCCACCAAATTGCGTGTTTCAGAGGGAACATAATGACAGGGACAGTAATTACAGTAGTGACCCTAATGACAGTATGTGTGTCAAAGCTGAGTCGACTTCCCTCTTAAGATATTCTAAAGTTAGAATGACAGAGCCCAAGTATGAGAATTTACTTTGTTAACTCCCTTTTAAAAAATACTGAAGAAGATGTAGTTGGGGCCAAATCTCTTAAATAAATAAAATATGTTGAAAGCTGGTATGACGATGGGTTTAGTAAAACCCGTTGTTAGTTAGCTTAGAATGCACTTTTATCGGGCTGGGCTTTAGACTGATGCTTTTTCACTTTTGTTCGATTTAGTCAAGAGCCAAGAATTTTCCACGGATGGAGGGGGTGGGACTAAAAAAAAGAGAACCTAGAAGGTCTCTGTGGAACAATTAAATATGTCCTCTGGTGAGCTTAAAGTCCACTAAGCACTCCTAAGGATTTCAAATTAACTAAGAAGACTTTCATATACCAATCCTTATCAAGGGAAAAACAATGTGACCAATTATAGGAAGCTAAAATGGGGAAATTGCTTCTTCTAAGCCGCTCCAAATGAGTTTTATTCTTATTATAGGTACTTTTATGTGAAATGTTGGGACACAAATAAGGTAGGGGAATAAGTAAATGAGATTCTTTCTTGTCAACTTTTGACAATAACCATTTTGGTGAGATTCTTTGCTATCGAATAAGCTCATTTTGAAGAAAATGGGCCTGCAGACATTAATTATGTTTGATTTACTCGCGAAAGTAAATTGTTTATTCTGAACACCTTAATTGCCAGCGATAGAAATTGAAAATTATTGCATCAATACGGGCATTCTTTTTTCTTCTTGTAAGATTTTTTAGTTAAACTCTTTTATTGAAATTTCAACATATACTACACAGCAAAAATTATTTCTGTGGCAAAATCGGGTGGATATATAATTTCTTGAACTTAAGTAGGACTACAATCCCCATTAAGAATAGGTTTAAGCATTAAGACTTTATCATTAAGATTAACTTTAGATTAGCTTTTTTGTTAATTTTGAAGGATTTTTGGAACTTAGTGGAATTAAAAATTTCTAATTGGAAGAAAATTAAAAGATTTTGTTTTTAGTTGAACCTTAAAACGAAATTATATTAACCTAGTTATCTTGATTACATTATATGATAAATAAATGAATCTAACTATGTGAAAAAAATTAATGAATTACGCATGTTGGCTTTCGTTTATATTTGTAATTGAAAAACAGCTGTCAAGTAATCAAGGCAGATTTATGAAAATTCTGTAAGATAATATTGGAGCCATCGAGCCACTTATCAAATATAGAAGCAGCAAAAAATTTTACCGAAAAAAAAAAGAAAACTTGACATTGAATTATTGTTTCGTTAGGATTGTATCCCTAAGCTGTCAATTTTCTTAGGCAAAACAAGTGGAAATGGGTGTTTTGACACCTTACAGAATTACCTCACCTGAACTTGGAAAGCTCTTATGTATTATTTTGGTACTTTAAAATTGATTGGCTTGCTCAAATTTGTCTCCCATGAGTAATTTGCCCTTCTTTGGGGCAAAACAGTAGCTTGGTGCCTCAAAATGCTAGAAACCATTACTTTCTCATGGTGCAATCTTTTTTGTTACTTAAAAGAGGCACTGTAACTTTGATTTCCAATCAGTCCTCTTTCGATTTTCTAGGACCATTGGTATGACACGATTGCTCTTGGAAAGAAAATGAATAAACAAGCATCTGTGATTTTTTCCAGAAAAAAATGCCGAGGTCCACGTTTTTGTGGATAGGAGTTTGAAACTTGGACTCTAGGGTTATCTGATATGCTGAATTTGGTCACCTGCCTCTTTAGTAACTTTATCCACTTTCTTGAAAAGCAAACAAAATTTCTCAGGCTTGTAGCTTTTGATGGGTGACTTTAAACTTAATAAATTTTTGATATTTAAAGTCAACGTAAAAAACAGATTCTTTTCATGTATTAGTTTATATCAAAACCTAATTTCTATCGTATTAATTTCCTATCCTAGGGTTTGGGTTACTATAGCCCCGAGTCGCTACTAATAACCGAAAAAGTCAAGAAAAAGTGTCTAGGGGTTTTGAAACTTATGTATTGGTTTAGTACATTTTAATATGAATTTAAAGTTAGCCAACAAACTTAAAAGAGGCTTTGGCATTCTATTTTTTTTTTCAAGAGTAGCCACACAATTTAATTATGCAGAGCTAAAATAGAAACGTCCATCTCTTGAACCCACAGTTCATATAGTTATCCAGTAAGCTTATCGCAGATCATTTCTAGTCTTCGTTCTCGGTGCGAACAAAAAGCTCCTCCCACTTCTTCGTGCAGTTATTAATAGCGGGTTTCCACTTGTTTCCGATTGTTTCGCGTCTGACTTGTCTACCCGTGAAAAGATCTGACGCCGCTTATGTTTCTACGTTCTCTGGAGCACTCGCACCCCGGTACGGGTTTTTATAATGGGTGAGATAGGGAATGATCATACTGGATAATTATATGAACTGTGCTTGAACCGAACGAAATGAGATTTTTTCTTTCTATTATGGCCGCTTATAAAAGACATGTTGGGACACAATGAAGCAAGGGGGATAAGTTAATGTGATCCAGCTTCTAGTAAGATATTGACATATTTGCAAACAATAGTTTTGATAAGACTCTTAGCTCGAGAGCAAAGATATACAATACAGATGTCCAACTGTTGGGACATGTTGGGACACAATGAAGCAAGGGGGATAAGTTAATGTGATCCAGCTTCTAGTAAGATATTGACATATTTGCAAACAATAGTTTTGATAAGACTCTTAGCTCGAGAGCAAAGATATACAATACAGATGTCCAACTGAGGAGTTTTTCGCTAACCAATAAGTTTGGCGGTTGTCCTCCTCTTTTTTTAATTTTCTTTCATTTTCTTTTTTTTTAAACTTTCATGATTTTTTCCTGTTGAAGGTAAGCTTATTCAGAAAAATTCACCTTTACAACAAAACTTCAGAAAATTAAATATTACTTATGGAATAATATTAATTGATATTAATTGAGTCTGAATATTATTGAGTCTTTTTTTTTATATTTATTTAGTAATCCAAAAGAAAACTAGAAATAATATGGAAAGCCCGATTATGGACATAATAGGAAAGAAGTTTAAAGTTACTATAGACAAAAAAAAATATCTTCTAATGAAACATTGATGCTCGTTCGACAATACATTTGTCATTTTCAAGTTATACTATCTAATCATGGTATTTGTTTTTGATTCTTGTTAGAAAATGTAAAAGAAAAGGCTGAAAAGAGTTTGGAAAGCCTGATTACGGGATATAATTGAAAAGGTTTTTCAAGCCACTTTGAAAAAAAAAACTAAAATGAAGAAATAAAATCTTTGTCCTCTAGTGGAATATTTTATACTCCTCAGACAGTTTATTTAGCATTTTCAAATTATACTGTTTAATTATATTTATTTTTAATACTAGATGGATATCTTTTTCACCAAATATTCAAGCCCCACTTTTGCAATATTTTAATGCATATATGATTGTGTAAGTTTTCACGTACACCAATCTAAAAAGTCAGGTTTAATTTTTACTACCCTTGTGCTTTAGAATGTCATAAATATCGTTTTCTGCACTCAAATACATAAAGAAACAAAAATCTTGAGCCTTTTCTCACCTGGATCATTGATAAGTCATGTCCAATAACAGCATTATATATTACATATCCCTTGTCCTTATTCTTTGTTTTTGTCAACTAAGCCTCTCTAATAACTTACTCAGAAGAAAAATTTTGTCCGTCAAACAGTTCGTGGTAAGTAACTGTATGTAAGTAAGTAACTGCAAGTAAGTTGGGATGCGGCTCAATAGTAGCCGAAACTCTAAATGACGGAGTTTTGATACAGATAGATATATCAAAAGAATGGGCTTATTATGTTGATTCCAAATGTACAAGATTTATTAAGCTTAGTTTTACCCATAAAAGGCTGCGAACATAAGAAATAGGAGAAAACACCCCTAAAAGTCAAAGAACCTTAATGAAAATTACACCATCGGATTCAGCGTATCAGACAACCATAGCGGAGAGTTTTCAAGCTCCTATCTGCTAAAATGGGAAATTTTGTAGTTTTTTCCTGAAGAAAGATTACCGATGCGTGTTTATTTGCTTGTTTGTTGTTGTTTTTTTTTTTTTTATCCCCAGGAGTGATCGTATCGGAGCAATGGTCCTAGAATATCGAGAGAGAGTTTATCCGAACGGAAATTAGAAATTATAGTGCCATTTTTTAGTGACAAAAAATTGGAGGGTAATTAGCCCCCCTCCCACGCCCCCTTTTCCCCAAAAAATGTCCAATCAAAATTTTCAGGTAGCCATTTTTTTTCGCATAGTAAAAAGGCCCAATAGCTATGGCTTTGGGGATTACAAGGCCCACACAACCTCTGGGAAAGGGTCTTTATGCTGTAAAATTTGCCCATTATTTTCTTATAGTATATGTTAGTGGGAATTTATTGGGATACATTCTTTGGGAAGAGGAAGTGAAATTTTGGCTGAGGTAATTTTTCAAGGGGGGATCTTTTATGGAGAGGGAAGTTTCCTGGGGCTGGGGGAATTTTACACTGTGGGAATTTGCCACATATTCTATACAATTTTTTTTTATTCGTCTTGCTTTCTTTTTGTCGACTCAGTTTTACGTTTGGAGATGTTAGAATAATTTTCCAGGGTAAATCCTCACCGGAGTTGAGTTGCCTAGAAGATCTTTCCGTGGGGAGGATTTTTCCGTGGAGGTAGACCCAGATCTCCCGGTATTATTTGAAAAACAATCAGAAACTAAATAAGAAGAACAAGTTTTTCCAACTGAATATAAGGAACAACATTAAAACTTAAAACGAAAAGAAATTATTATATGTATGAGGGAGGTTGCCCCTCCTCATTGCCTTGCTCTCTAAGCTAAAGTTAGAATTTTTCCCAAATCTTTAAGAACAACTCCTGAAACACAAGTGCCGTTTAATTATTACACTAAGAAACTTCTTTAAAAGCACTAAAAACTTTAGCTTGAATAGCAAGATATTGAGGAGGGGACAACCCTCTTCATATACGTAATGATTTCTGTTCGTTTAATGTTTTAATGTTGCTTCTTATTTTCAGTTGAAGAAACTTTTTTTTTCTTTTCTTTTTTATTTAATCCAGAACAAAACGGAAGGAAATGACAAGCTCACGGGCAAATAGTTGAATCCGGTTTTACTTCTCCACTAGGTTCTTCCGTGGATTAATGGGGAATATACAAGTGACAAAGCCGTTTTCAGGAGTTTTTGTCTTGTAAGGACAAATGATTTTTAAATTCATCTTGGGCAACGAAAATTCTATATCTGAATTAAAACAAATTGCTGTAGAGAAGTGTTTTTTCGGTTTTTCAAAATGGTCTGAATAAGTCTTATATATTGGCTAGAAGTATTTTTGACTTGTAAATAAGTTGAGAAGCTAGTAGAAAGTTAACTAGAATAGAAACTTCTTTAAGCAAGTAAATACAGTGCTCGATGAACACACCTTTTCTTGAGACTTGCGCCTAAGGTCCACACCAAGATGATAATCATCAGCGTGCATCGTAAAGATATTGGGTGCATTATTTTATGCTGAAGTTTATAGTTCACCTCTTTCAGCTTTTTTTTACTGATCCATCCAGTCCATGTGTCTGTTTGGGTTCTCTGGAAACTTTTTCTTTTCGTTTTTCCATTTTTTGAAAATTCTATTATAGCCCACGTCTATTTTTAATTTACATAGAGCTTAACATTGGACTTTTCATGCTGGATTTGTGTCATGTGTTTAACTTTATTTAACTTTAACCTTCTTCCCGTTGATACAGGCTCCTGGACATTGAGTTGAAATGTTCGGGTTTTTATTCAATTACAGTTTGTTGTTTTTTTCTGCTTTCTTCTACTGTTCTATTTGAATCATACCCGTTTTTCTCTCTTAAGTTCAGTTTTTTTGTCTCCACTCCGATAAATCAGCAATCTCACATGTATTATCTATTCCCCCGTCACCGTATAGAACAGGTGATCCTAGAGCTTGGGACATGGATCATTTGATCAGAATTTGAAAGTTCTAGCGCAATTTTACTAGGGTCCGAAATTATTGGAGGATAGCCTTTCCTTCTCCTTTCGGGCGTTGAATAAAAATTTTGTGGAGGGTCATTTACTCAAAATGATCAAATGCACGCAAAAGTGTCTCCACGACAGAAGAGTCCCAAGTGTAAGGGCCTCAGATTATGGAATTGGCCCTATCTTTGTTAGTGCATTTTAGACAAAAAAGATGATATGTTGTAAAAAATATAGACTGAAATATATTCTAAATAAATGATATAATTTATTATAACATTGAAAATTAAAAAAAATTCCCATTAATTAAAGTCTTGAAGCACGAAGTGCAAGTAAAGTACCTGAATTTTCAGATATTTTATCATTATACTATAAATATTAATTATTTCCGTTTTGAATTGAATATTTATATTAATTTTACGTGTTTTAGGATAAATGAAAATTCAAATAGGGACAAAATCCTTTTAATAGACAGTGATGATGATAACAGTGATAGACATTCACAAAATTGATGTTTTATGCAGTGACCGTCATCAGTTAGTTTTACTACTGATGACGGCCACTCCATATGTGGCCGAAATATCTTATATTTTTGTGAATGTCAAACACTGTTATCATCATCACTGTCTATTAAAAGGATTTTATCCCTATTTGAATTTTTATTTATCGTCATGGAAAGGCAGTGTGGTCTCCGAAATTATCTACGTCATATTTGTGTTTTAGGATATTCTTTATTAGTAATTTCTGGTCGTTTTGAGTTTGAATGATTATATGACATTATTTCAGCTTGTCTTAAGTTTTAATATGTTTATTTACTTTTCCTTGAAAAAATTCTTTTTTCGGGAAGCTTTTTAAAAATTAATTTTAAGTAAAAATATATTTAATCTACTGAATCTCTTTGGAGTGGGGCAAAACGAGGTATGTCCTGAATCAGATTAAAAACTAGCCAAGTATAAGCTAAAGATTTTCAGAGAACACAGATAAACCAATATAGTAACCATAAACCAGTAACAATAAAGTTCTCTTTCACTGGAGCAGTGAATCCTTCAAAGGCCAAAAACTAGCTGTATCTAAAAAAAATTCAAGTTATTGGCTGATTTGTTGCAAACAGAGAAGCTCAGGTGTTGATTTGGTGACCAGCTAATCAATTTGACGCTTGTCTTCGTCTAATTTCAGTTTATTCCAACTTGTTTTCCTGAATATTTCTTAATTAAAGTAAGCTTATATAGAAAATTCTATCTTTACAACAGAACGTTAAGAGAATTAAATACAACATATGTATTTAATTCTCACTAAATTTTCACTTAATGACCTAACTTTTAAACCTATAATGGTTTAACACGTCTTGTCTGTTAGACATGAATTGATTGTTTGAATCAATTGATCGTTCAATAAACAGTGCTACACCGTCTTCAAACATACATCTTCATCATTCCAATAGCGGCAAGGTACGTCTTTTAACCGGCACCTATTGTAAAACATGTATTACCATGTTTAAAACATATTTAGCTGTATTTTATATATTTTGTATGTGCTCAAGAGTTTGCCTTTCAATGAAATTCAGTTAAAGAGAAGCCTACAAAAATGAAATCTGGTCTAAGGGCTTTATCATGCTTACAGAAGGGCGCTGCTTAATTGTCAGTAATTTTTCTGAGGCCGGGTGGATTGTCTTAGACTGGCCACAAAATAAATGTTGCTTCAAGTCACTAAAAGACACAAAAATCAGTTAAAAAAAAACCTCATCTTTTTGTGGAACATAATATGCTTATATCCTTATAATTTTCAATTTATACTGCTTAAATATAATTGTTTAAATGTTGTTTGAGTCTTTTTTGATGCTTATTAGAAAATCCAAACAAAAAGCGAATAAGAATATCAAAAATTATTTTTTTTTTTTTACTAAAAATTCAAAACTCCGTGTATCCAAAATTTTAGATTCATTATATGGTTGTCTAAATTTTTACTTAACCAATTTAAGAAGTCAAATTTCATTCTTACTGCCTTTTGCTTAGAAATACTCATAATCAAGTACTATTTCTGCACTCAAGTACATAAAGAAACAAAAATCCGGAGCTATTTTTCACCTAAATCATTGATACATCATATTCAAAAACTGTGTCTATCCAGAACTAAGATGGAGGAAAATGACAGGCACACAAGGGAAATAGTTGAATTCAGAAATATTTTTCCACTATACTCTTCTATGCATTAACGGAGAAAATTGGACTGACAAAGCTTTTTTTTTTTTCTTTTTTTTGTCTTGTCAGGACAAATTATTTTTAAATTAATTTTGTGCATCTATAGTTGAATAATAACAAATTGCTGCAGATAAGTCGTTTTTATGGTGTGAATGAGCCTTGTCAATTAGCTAGAAGGGCTTTTAACATGTAGTTGTATGGGGAAGTTATTAGAAAGTTAAGTAGAATATATGTATTTTTGTTTAAGTAAGTAAATACCGTGCTCGATGAGCACAGATTTTCTTGACGCTTGTACTTGAAGGTCTATAACAAGATTATAAATTATCTCCACGGACATGCTAGAATCTATTTATACAGAGAAGTAAGTGGAAAGTTAAATAAAATAGAAATTCTTTAACTTTTTTCTTAGACTTTTACTTGAAGGTTTGTAGCAAGATAATAAATCCTCCTCGTGGGTTGCAAAGATATTGGACGTATTTTCTTATGCTGAAATTTGTTGCTCGCATTTCTCAGCTTTTCGACTTATCCATCCAATCCATTTGTCTGTTTTGTTCTCAGGAAACGTTTTTTTTTATTTTAATATCACTGAACATCATTTTTTCATTTAAAAAGAATTTAACGCTGGAGCTTTACCTATTGGAGCTATGTTTGCTGCACTGGGTTAAATTAGCAACCTCTCGATCAGACGATGTCTTTATTAGGGTTGAAATTTATTGATTGGTAACCATTCCCTGCATCAGACCAAAATTTTGAGGGGGGAGGGTAATCTACTCAAATTGATAGAAATGTCAAAAAAGTACCACTACGTTCCATGAGTACCGAGTGTACGGGCCCCGAATTATGAAATCGGCCTAGTCTTCACTATTGCATTTTAGAGGAAAAGGCTAATATATTGTATCAAATATATAGTAAAACACATTTGAAAAACATGTTACCTTTTGTTACCGGTGCACGGTAACAAAAGTGAATTTACAATTTAAATGCCTAGCCGTCGGCACAAATGTCTCATGGTGCGGAGAGCGCACAGATGAATACCTATTTTTGCCATATGAAGGAGCATGGCCAATGTGTACCAATAAGTTAAATGCACGATAAAAATTTTGTGCTTCTAGAATGGGAATTTCTTCAGTCAGTTCAGCTTTTATCTACACATAAACTACGAGGCTAAGTCCGTCTGCATATCAAATTTTTCCTTTGAAAACCAAACTGGTCAGCTTGAGCAATCTACCTCCCTTTTAATGCATCCATAAAAAGCTTCTCGAGAACTTACAGAATGTATATGAGACTGTTATAGGTGTAAGTATCGTGCACTGAATGTCAGCTTTGCCCTTCAGGTGTAGAAGTAACACCAATGGAATAGGACAACGGTGCAGTAAAAGCATTAAAAAGCACCTACAAGAACTAGCCTAGGTTGGCATAAGCTGAAGGTTTCCATGGATTACATTTGATGTCTTAATATTATCGAACAGTTCGTGGTAATGAACTCTAAATAAGGAGCGACTCAGCTCAATATTAACTGAAACTCTATAAAGACGTAATTTTAATATCAGTAGATACATCCAAAGAATCAGATTATTTTGATGAATCCAAATATATAAGATTCATCAAGTTTAGTGTTACCCATCAAAAGTTACGAGCCTGATATAATTTGCCTGATTCATCAACTAGGGTGAAAACACCCCCTAAAACTCAAGGAATCTTAATCAAAAATCACACCATCATATTCATCGTACCAGAGAACTCTAATGCATAAGATTCAAGCTCCAATATACAAAAATGTGGAATTTTACTATCCGGTTTGCAGCGGTAGCTAGCAACCTAGTAAGGGACGATCAGTTCCCATGCTAACAATTACAATAACTCATAACTCTCAAAAAAATATTGTCAGAACGAAACACAAGATACACTATTAGAACCGCCTTGTCTAAAACTCCTATATAGGAAATTTATAATTTCTTGGCTTCAACAACAAAGAAAATATGTCGGCTTTGAGAAACAAGAAAAGGGGCTTGAACTACGATAGTTGGCATTTTTTTTTCCATTTTTTCTCCTCAGCTAGCTGGGTACTTGAAAATCATAGACCGCTGTTTAATGGCTCATTTTAAGGGAACTTGCTACATCTAGTGCCTTTTGTAATTAAATAGTTTTTAAAATAGTATCACTTTTTGAAAAAAAACTGCATTTCCACGTACAAGGCTTGATGAATGACGTCATAATCGTAGGTTGTGGCCATATATGATGTAACACGTGAATGCAATATTTATACACGTCTATCTTTCGACAAGATAATATAAGAATTAAATAATTGATCGATGTAGTTCATTATAAATATGGACTATGTCAGTTTCATCAGCTATAGCTGAAACCTAGTAAAGAAGAAACCACAGCAGATAGTAACTAAAAGTTAAGATAATACAAGCATCTCTTGAAAAGTTGTTTTTCTGGGGTATGGTGCCATTCTGAGGATCGTGTCTTACTATTCCAACTAATAAAAAGCTTGTTTGTATTCCGGGTTTTTCCGTGTTGCAGCAGTAGCTAGCAACCTAGTAAGAGATGATCACGTCCAATGTTAGGAAAATATAAAACCCATAACTCCTAAAACAAAAGTCAGATCAAAACAAAATTATACCATTAGAACTACCTTGTCCAAAACCCCTATATATGAAACTTTCTGTCATTTGGCTTGAACAGCAAGGGAAATATATTGGCTTGAAAATCAAGAAAAGTGGCAGCTACCACAGCATTCTGCCTAAACGGCATATTTTTATTTCTTTCTCTTTTCTTTCTTTTCCACAGATAGCTTGGCACTGGAACATCGTAGAGAGTTATTCAATGGCTCATTTAAAGGGCATTAATTGGGTTAAAACCTTTTGTAACTATGACAAATTATTTTTAAAACAGAATAAACTTTTCCACTAAAAACTGCATTTTTGATGTCTCTTCATACTGCTGTCTTTTCAAAGATATTTGATTTTTGAGCAATCAAACAGTTCGTGGTAAAGTTATATTAAAAATTTATATTCCATAGATAGTTTGGCACTGGAACATCGTAGAGAGATGTTCAATGGCTCATTTTAAAGGAAATTAATGGGGTTAACAACATTTTGTAATTAAAACAAATTATTTTTAAAATAAAATCTTTTTTTTACGAAAAACTGCATATTTCATGTTAAAGATTAATCTATGATGTCATAATCGAATACCAATGGTAAGAATTGAACCCACGCCTCCGAAGAAACTGGTGGCTAACACCAGCGCATTGGACCACTCGGCCACGCTGCCTCTCATAACTATATATGTGAATCCGGGTTGCAGCGGTAGCTAGCAACCTAGTAAGAGACGATCACGTCCAATGTTAAGAAATATAAAAACCCATAGTTCCTAAAAAAGGAGTCACATCAAAACAAAAGTACATCATTAGAACCACCTTGTCTGAAACCCTACTAGATAAATAATGAATGTCGTCATAGTTTTATTCCAACTATGACGTGAATAGAAAAACACGAAATTATGTTGTTATTGCTGAAGACGTCATGAAATAATATCATTATGCCATGACGTCATGAAATAAAATCATTACGCCGTGACGTCATGATTACTATATAAAAGGACACAAAAAAGAATAGTTTCATTCAACAAAAATCCGGGTTGCAGTGGTAGCTAGCAACCTAGTAAGAGACGATCATGTCCAATGTTAAGAAATATAATAATCAGGGTTGCAGCGGTAGCTAGCAACCTAGTAAGAGACGATCACGTCCAATGTTAAGAAATATAAAAACCCATAGTTCCTAAAAAAGGAGTCAGATCAAAACAAAAAGTACACCATTAGAACCACCTTGTCCGAAACCCCTGTATAGGAAACTTTCTGTTCCTTGGCTTGAACAGCAAGGGAAATATATTGGCTTGAAAATCAAGAAAAGTGGCAGCTATTGCAACATTCTGCCTAAACGGGATATTCTTTTCTCTTTTCTTTTGTATCCAGAGATAGCTTGGCACTGGAACATCGTAGAGGGTTGTTCAATAGCTCATTTTAAAGGAAATTAATTGGGTTATTTACATTAAAGAACGATCTCTCGCCCATAGAAACTGATATATGGTGGTTCCAGGGGTAGCTACAAGCTATCCAGATTGCAGCGGTAACCGGGTTGCAGCGGAAGAAAATATGTCGGCTTGTTATTAAACAAAAAATCTAACACAAAATAAAACTAAATTTAAAATTTTCAGGTTTTTTTTCCGGTTTTTACATAATCCTAGTTGCAGCGGTAGCTGGCAACCTACTAAGAGACGATCACGTCCAATGTTAAGAAATATAATAATCCGGGTTACGGCGGTAGCTAGCAATCCGGGTTGCGGCGGTAGCTAGCAACCTAGTAAGAGACGATCACGTCCAATGTTAACAACATCAATCTGCCTAAACGGCATCCTTTTTTTCTTCTCCACAGATAGATTGGCACTGGAACATCATAAAGAGTTGTTATGATAAAGAACAAATATAAAGCAATTGCAATCACATTGAATAGGTTACTGTTTACAATATGTTGAAAAGACACGAAGGGATTGATTTTTCTCGTATAACCATATCTGACGTAATAAGTGAATTCAATATGTATACACGTTTATTTTTCGACAAGAAATTTTTATTTAATTTTTGTTCTCAGTTCAGTTACATTAAGGAACACACTGTAACCCATATTAACTGAAGTGTTAAAAGGAATCATTATATATATATATATATATATATATATATATATATATATATATATATATATATATATATATATATATATATGTATATATATATATATATATATATATATATATATATATATATATATATATATATATATATATATATATATATATATATATATATATATATATATATATATATATATATACATATATATATATATATATATATATATATATATATATATATATATATATATATATATATATATATATATATATATATATATATATATATATATATATATATATATATATATATATATATATATATATATATATATATATGATGATCCGGGTTGCAGCGGTAGCTCGCAACCTAGTAAGAGACGATCACGTCCAATGTTAAGAAATATAATAACCCATAACTCCTAAAAAAGAGTCAGATCAAAACAAAAAGTACACCATTAGAAATTAGAACCGCCATGTCTGAAACCCCTGCATAGGAAACTTTCTGTCCCTTGGCTTGAACAGCAAGGGAAATATTTTGGCTTTTATAATAAAGAACGACCTGTAGCCCATGTCCCTTGGCATGAACAGCAAAAGAAAAAACATATTGGCTTTTATAATAAAGAACGACCTCTAGCCCATGTTTAATCGATCCGGGTTGCAGCGTTAGCTAGCAAACTAGTAAGAGACGATCATGTCCAATGTTAAGAAATATAAAACCCATAACTCTTAAAAAAAGCGTCAGATCAAATCAAACAGTTCATGGTAACGAACTGTATAGTAAGAGCGACTCCTCTCAATAGTAACCGAAACTCTAAAAACATCTAAAACCGAAACTCTTTAATACCAATAGATACATCAAAACAATTGAATCTTTATGCTGATTTTAAATATATAACTTTTATCAAGTTTACTCATATCCTTCAAAAGTTAGGAGCCTAAGAAAATTTGTCTTATTTTCAAAAAAAGGGAAAAACATCCCTTAAAAGTCATAGAATCTTAATGAAAATCACACCAACAGATTCAGCATGTCGGAGAACCTAACTGTAGAGGTTTCAAGCTCCTATCTGTAAAAATGTGGAATTGTTACATTAAAGGACGAACTATAGCCCATAGTAACTGGAATCTGCGTTGCAGCGGTAGCTAGCAACCTAGTAAGAGACGATTACGCCCCGTAGTAAAAAATTAAATAGTTACATTAAAGGAATAAAAACCATTGCATACATTGGACTTAGTTAGCTACTTCATTGTTTGAGGTTCGTCTCTTACTATTTCAAAGAAGAAAAAGCCATTGGCTTTTTCCTGTTTGTAATCAGGTTGACATTCTATATACAGTACAGAACGAACTTCAGCCTATTTAAACTAAAAAAAGAAGGGTAGCCCGGTCAATTCAATTTTCAGTTAAACCGGGTTACAGCACTTCTACAGACACCGTTGGCAGCCCAAGAAACAAGAAGAAGGGTAGTCCAGCCAACACAAATAGCACCTCTCTTTCCGGAAGATTTTCAATGTTTAGTTAATCTGGGTTGCAGCGGTAGTTATATTAAAAGTTATTCAAATTATTTACATGAGACAGAAAGAACAAACTAAGGACTTAGTTAGCTTCCTGATTCTTTGAGGATTACATTAAAAGACGATCATTGGAATAACAAATCATTGCATACATTGTAAAAATTGTAAATCACACAACATAGTGAAAACTAAAGTAACCCATAATCCGGGTTGCAGCGGCAGCTAACAACCTAGTAAGAGACAATCACGTCCAATGTTAAGAAATATAAAAATCCATAACTCCTAAAAAAAGGCCAGATCAAAACAAAAAGTATATCATTAGAACTGCCTTGTCCGAAATTACATTAAAAGACGAACATTGTAATAACAAACGATTGTATACATTGAACTTAGTTAGCTACTTGATTCTTTGATGTTCGTCTTTTACTATTTCAAAGGAGAAAACGCCGTAGGTTTTTCCTTTTTTTTGTAATCAGGTTTATTTTGTTAGTTTTAGTAAATCCTATACAGAGGTTTCGAACAAGGTGTTTCTAATAGTGTATTACATAAACAAGTTTCATCAGATATAGCTCTAATCTAGTAGAGAACAATCCATGGGACATAGTAACTAAAAGCTAAGATAACACAAGCATCTTTTGAAAAGTTCTTTATCTGGGGTATGGTGCCATACTAAGGATCGTGTCTTTCTATTCCAACTAAGAAAATGCCACATGCTTTTTCCTGTTTGTAGTCTGGTTTTTTATAGTAAAGAGCGATAACTAGCCTATACCTACGTAAACGAATATAGAAAGGAACATCAGTGTTTTGGATGAAGAGATATTTGATACCTAGTAAAGAAAATAACAGGCATATAGTACCTTAAAGTAAATATAAAACAAGTATCTTTTGAAAACTTATATTAAACAACGAACTCCTTGCCCAAGGTAACTAAAATGTTCACGGCTACCAATAACTAACCCCGACGTAATTCGAACACGCAACTCTCTGATCTGGATTCAGATGCGCTTCCGTTGCGCCACGAAGTCTTGCACGGAAGGAAAAGAGAAATATGATGTGCTAAGCATAATCTGGGTTACAGCGGTGGCTAGCAACCTAGTAAGAGACGATCATGCCCCATACTAAGAAATACATTAACCCACAACTCCCAAAAATAGTTTCAGTACGAAACACAAGATACATTATCAGAACCGTCTTGTTCAAAACTCCTATATAGGAAACTTATAGTCTCTTGGCTTGAACAACAAAGATAATATATTGGCTTGAAAAACAAGAAAAGTGGCTTGAACTACAAAATTCTGCATCAACGGCATCTTTTTTTTCGTTTTTTGCTCCTCAGCTAGCTGGGCACTGGTTCTAAAAGGGCAAAAATGTGACACATTTTGTTTTTTTTTGCCAGAAGACAGATCACGGATGTGTGTTTAAAAATTTTTGAACATTTTTTTTTTAACTGAAACTACAACCAAATCAACTTTTGATATAACTGTGGTTGATTGTAAATACTTGTCATTCTTTCCCATAAATTGTTGGAAATTGCTTACTTTAAGAAGATGATTTAAACAGATAAACATATTGAGACAATATTCTCCAAAATGCCGTAAATGACTGTAAAGCTAGACTGGCGCTGTGTTAACGCACAGTCTTAATATTTATAGCAACAGTATTCACAGCAAAACATTTACTTCTTTTTTTTTACCCCGTACACTTTATATTGAAGAGGTGGTCGTAAAAACTTAGGATAGGACTCGTTTGATTGGCAATTGAAATATCTAGTGCCCTTTTTAAGGGTCAATTACCAGGAAAAGCATATTCTTTCGATATATATATTTTTATGAGATGTTATTTTTAAAATTTTGGTTACTGTTTAAGATTCAATTACTATGGAAAGCATTTTCTTTTGATGCATATATTGTTATAAGAAGCTTTTTTTTAATTTTTTTTGTCATTTAAGAGTCAATCATTATGAAAAATATATTCTTTTGATGTATATATTATTATGAGGTTTTTTCAAAATTTTGGTTACTTCTTAAGAGTCAATTGCCAAGAAAAGCATATCCTCTAATGTGCATATTGTTTTGAGGAGCTGTTTTTAAAATTTTAGTTACCTTTCAAGGGTCAATTATCATGACAAGCATATTCTTTGATGTATATTTTGCTATGAGAATTTCATTTTAAATTTTGGTTACTTTTTAAGAGTCAATTGCCATGAAAATCACATCCTTTTGAGGTATATGTTGCTATGGGAAGTTATTTTCAAATTTTGGCTGCTTTTCATAGGCAGTGCAATAGGCTGCTTTTCAAATTTTGGCTGCTTTTCATAGGCAGTGCAATAGCGCTGCCTAAGTAAAGAACGATGTTGGCACAATGTAGTATTTTTTTTTTGTGGCCTTAGTCCAGGGCACTTCATATCGAAGGAGTTGTCGTAGAATCTTCGAAAAGGGCTCATTCGATTTGAAACTGGAGTGGCTAATGTCCATCTAATTAGTCGAAAGTGATTGGAGGGCAACTAGCCCCGCCCCCCACGCCCATCATTCCCCAAACACATCCAATCAAAATTTTGAGATAACCATTTTGTTCAGCGTAGTTGATTTCCAGATAGAAAATATCTTTTTAATATCCTTACCCTCAGGGCAAGGGTTTTAAGTTATGCCCTGGGGGCGTATAAGAACTATGTTCGCACAAAGTATTATTTATTATTTTTTCCTTTAGAGCAAGGCACTTCGTATCGAAGAAATCGTCGTGGAAACTTCGAAAAGGGCTCATTCAATTGAAAATTGGAGTGGCTTGTGCCCTTTTTAATAGTCGAAAGTGATTGGAAGGCAACTAACACCTCTTCCACGCCCACCATTTCCAGGAACACATCCAATAAAAATTTTGAGATAATCATTTTGTTCAGCGTAGTTGATTTCCAGACAGAAATTATGTTATTGAGGAGGACACTCCCCCACAGCCTTTAGGGCAAGGGTTGTAAAATATGTCCTGGGGGCATATAAGGTTTTATAGAAGGCGTTGTCGTAGAAACTTCAAACCAGGCTCATTCGATTGGAAATTCAAAGGGCTAGTACCCTTTTTAGTAGTAAAAAGTGATTGGAGGGCAACTAACCCCCCTCTCACGCCCACCATTCCTCCTAACACATCCAATTAAAATTTTGAGATAGCTATTTTATTCAACGTAGTTTTAAGTTCTGGGAATTAGGTTTTTGAGGATGACAACCCCCCTCCCCCAAATCCCTCAGGGTAAGGGTTTTAAGTTATGCCCTGTGACCATGTAAGATTTTTATTGAAAGCGTTTTCGTAGAAACTTCAAAAGTTCTCATTTAATTTGAAATTGAAAGGGCTAGTGCATTTTTTTTATTGTTGAAAGTGGATGTAGAGAGACTAACTTCCCTCTCACGCCTACTATTTCCCCAAACATGTCCAATCAAAATTTTGAGAAAGCCATTTTGTCTAACGTAGTTGAAAGTTTTGGAAATTAGGTCTTAGAGAATGACAACCACCGTAACAGCCCTTAGGGTAAGGGTTGTAATTTATGCCCTGGGGGCATATAAGGTGTATGTAGAAAGCGTTGTCGTAGAAACTCAAAAAGGGCTCACTCGATTGGAAATCGACAGGCCTAGTGCCCTTTTTAATAGTCGAAAGTGATTGGAAGGCTTTACTTTTTCAGATTAAAGATCAATGTGGACATAATGTTCAATTTTGTTGTTGTTGTTGTTGTTGTTTAGACCAGGGCACTTCGTATCGAAGGAGTTGTCGTAGGATCTTCGAAAAGGGCTCATTCGATTGAAAATATAAAGGGCTGATGCCCTTTTTAATAGTCGAAAATGATTGGAGGGCAACAAATCCCCCTCCCATGCCCACCCTTCCATTTGCCTATTATGCTTAAAAACTAAATTTTGCCTAAAGATTAAATCAAAATGCACTGTGTTAATGCTAATCCTCAATATGGTATCTCAGCAGTATCCCAAAACGACTGAGGGTATTATTTTCAAACTTTCGGGGCTGCTTGTGCTCTTAAAACTTAACCAAATCAAAATAGCGTAAGTGTATCCAATCTATCAAAGAAAGTAAATAGATTTTTTTTGCGAATGGTATCAAGTTTTCCATTTCAGGTAAACTAGAGGAGGTATGAAACTAAATTAAACACTACTATTTGTGTCCAGATTTTTAAAAGGGTGTATGTTGTTAAAAATTGCTGAAATTTTTTTCCAGTATACAAATAGCAGGCCAAACTATAAAGTCTTCAAAAAACGAAAAGCTTTAAGGTATTCTTTTTTCCCCCTGAAAAGACTATGTCAATATAAAACGAACAGAAATTAATTAAAAAAAAACTTTTTCCACAAAATATGTTTTTCAAAGAAAAGTAAAGAACTCCATTAAACAGAAAAATGAGCAAAAATAAAATCAAATAATCTATCAAGCGTAAAAGTACCACGAATTAGAATCGATAAATAAATGAAACCCAAAACGAACAGAAATTACAATAAATAACCGAGTCAAACTCAAAACGAGCAGAAATTAACGTAAGTTGAGCCCAAACTTCTATGCCTTCCCAAGGCCAGAACATAATTTGCACTTTACTGAAAAAAATACGAATGAATGTGTATTGTCAGTTTAATATACATATACTGATATTTAGTAATCAAAATGTTAATATTATTTGATTTATTAAAGTTATGAAAGTAAAAACATTTATAATTTTTTCAGTTAAGTGCAAATTATGTTCTGGCCTTGGGAAGGCGTAGGAGTTTTGAGCCCAACTTATGTTAATTTCTGTTTTGAGCAATGAACAGTATTTATCAAAATAATTCAGTCTTTCACAAAAGAAAGGAGTATGAATGGGTTAAATGTAAAGGACAGTGAATAGGCAGAATCTCTATAGAATTTGCTACAGAGAAACAAATTACTCAGTATAATTAAGTATTTATTTCAATTTACTAGGATTGAGCGAATATTTGTTTCCCAATGTATAAGTTCATTTAATTTTCCTGTTTGGGAATACTCTAACTTCTTAGTGGTACTGATAAAAATAACTAATGTTAATATTTACTTAAACAACATAATACAACAGTTAGGGCTTCAGTATTTCAATTTACTTTATCGCTACATTTTCTAGAAAAATTCTATTCTAAGTACCGATCACGTACTATTATGGCCTTCTGAACGTGCAAATAGAAGATTCCTTCTAGTCTTTTTCTGTTGCAAGAAATATGACAAACAGTTAAATCATTAAAATTTTAAAATTATCAAAATCATTAAAAGAAAAAAGTAGTACTACTGGTATTCCCACTTGCTACGTTGACACTATTCACGCATGGAATAATTGGTACGCATTATTCCATTATACATAACATGTTATTATACTATTATATCAGCATAACTGGGAAACTATATTTCCAGTATTTTATATTAGAAACTAATTACCTAAGTTTGATAAAACAACTGTAAAAGAGCCAAAAAAAGATAATTATTAATGTATTATTAATTAGTTTACTAAATATTAATTCAATAATCATTTATTTGGTTAATTATTAATAAAACAATAGTTAATTCATTACTAATAGATTATTATACAATTTTATTGATTTAAAAGTCTTTTACCATATTCCACTACTATTAAATATCTCTGCAGCTGGAGTCTGTAGCAATAATGGCTGCTGGTGCAGTCTCAAAACAAAAGAAAATTATGGTCTTGAGATCAATTTTATGTTGAGTATTTGATAAACAGTAGCCTACATGTATTTTATTGATACTTATTTTCTTTTTAGGACAGAATTATGCTGGGGTCAGATTTTCCATTTCCACTTGGTGAACATCACCCTGGAAAACTCATTGAAGATTCTAAAATCGCTTCAACTTTCAAGGTGAATCTCTTTTGATATATGATTTTTGGGCTCATTTTCGTGGGCTCCTTTTTTATATTTTTTGTTTTTATTCCTTATTGAAAGCTAATTTGGTTATCAGCAATAAACGGAGTCATAAAATTTACTAGCATTTCGCCAACATCACCCTCAAATCCTCCGACAATTTTACTTCTCCCTTCTGTTTTGCTTGTTTGTTTGCTTATTTTAATAATGTATTTTTTTCGGCCCTTCTTTGGCTGAAAAAAGCTCTTTCAGTTTTAAGTCTAAACTGTGACAATCCTGTACATCTGACGGATATGACTTAGAATATTTTTGCTGATATATAGGCTTTAGCTATGATTCAATTTGTATTAATGATCATTAATTCTTCGGTCTGAAATGGCATGCAACAAAGTAATTGTGCCTTAAAATGCTTATAATGAATAAAACGGGCAAAAACTGTTGTGTGTTCTGTACTTACTCTATGATAAAGGTTGAGCAGTTCCTTGGTGTCCAGGCTAGGTGAAATCGGGGTAGCAGCTTCCTGATTTCAGCATCCATGAAATTTAAAGGTGTGTAACAATGGGTGCCTATTTCTAATTTTGATGTTCACAAAGATCAATAAAACAATGTTGGTGAGACCACAGTCCCTTCATGTAGACTAGTGGGGTTATTATTTACTGAAATGGCCACGCTAGGGAAAAAGAGGTCAATAGTACATATCGAGGCAACGCTATAGCGTTGCCGATAGTAAAGGCCTTACGGCTCCAATGTTTTATTATTATTTTTTTATTTTTTTCCCAGAGGCACTTCATATGGCAGGGGTTGTCGTATATACTTCAAAGGGGGCTCATTTGATTGGAAATCGAGATTTCTGGTGCCCTTTTTAAGGGTCAAAAGTGATTGGAAGGCAATTTACACCCCTTCCACGCCCATCATTTCCCCAAACACATCCAATCAAAATTTTGAGATAGCCATTTTATTCTACACAGTTCATTTCCAGATAGAAATTATCTTTTTGAGGAGGAAACTCCCCCTCCAGCCCTCAGGGCAGTGGTTGTAAGTTATGCCCTGGGGGTATATTATGTTTTTATAGAAATCTTTGTCGTAGAAACTTCAAAAAGGACTCATTCGATTGGAAATACAAGGGATAGTGCCCTTTTAATAGCCGAGAGTGAATGGAGGGCAACTAACCCTCCTCTAACGCCTACCTGTTCCCCAAACACATCCAATCAAAATTTTGAAAAGACCATTTTTTTCAACGTAGTTGAAAATTCTGGAAATTAGGTCTTTGAGGATGACAACCCCCCCCCGCAGAGCTCAGAGTAAGTTTGTAAGTTATGCCCTGGGGGCATATAAGGTTTTTACAGAAATCGTTGTCGTAGAAACTTCAAAAAGGGCTCATTGGATTGGAAATTTAAATGGTTGGTGCCCTTTTCAATAGGCGAAAGTGAACCAAACATATCCAATCAAAATTTTGAGATATCCATTTTGTTCAAAGTATTTGAAAGTTCTGGAAATTATATCTTTAAGCAGGAAACTCCCCCCAAAGTCATGGGTTATAAGTTATGCCCTGGGGGCATATATGGTTCTTATGGAAGAGATGCTCGTAGAAACTTTAGATAGGGCTCAGTTGATTGGAAGTTGAAAGTTCTAGTTCACTTTTTAAGAGTCCAAAGATATCGGTGGGTAACCAGCCCCCCCCCCCCACCACGCCCTTTTTCCTAAATGCATCCGATAAGAAATTTGAGATAGCCATTTTTTTTAAAATAGTTCAAAGATCATATAACAAAACTTCGGGGTTGACACAGCCCCCCCCCATGGCCAGGTGGAAGGCGTTGTAAGTTATGCCCTGGGGCATATATGGTTCTTATGCAAGGGATGCTCGTATACTGCAGAGAGAGCTCATTTGATTGTAAATTGAAAGTTCAAGCTCACTTTTTATCAAACAGTTCGTGGTAACGAACTGTAAGTAAGGAGCGACCCGGCTCAAT
Source organism: Artemia sinica (assembly GCA_027921565.1). Lineage (NCBI taxonomy): Eukaryota > Metazoa > Arthropoda > Branchiopoda > Anostraca > Artemiidae > Artemia > Artemia sinica. The sequence goes on along the minus strand of CM051256.1, from coordinate 14,667,897 downwards.
GGTAACCGAAACTCTAAAAAACGGAATTTTGATACCAATAGACACATCAAAAGAATCAGATTTTAATTCTGATTTCAAATATATAAGTTTCATCAAGTTTAATCTTACCTATCAAAGGTTACGCGCCTGAGAAAATTTGGCTGATTTTCAAAAAAGGGGAAAAGACCCCCTAAAAGTTATAGAACCTTAATGAAAATCACACCATCATATTCAGCGTATCAGAGAACCCTACTGTAGAGGTTTCAAGCTCCTATCTACAAAAATGTGGAATTTTCCATTTTTTGCCAGAAGAAAGATCACGGATGCGTGTTTATTTTTTTTTTTATTTTATTTTTTTTTCCAGGGGTGATCGTATCGACCCAGTGGTCCTAGAATATCGTGGGAGGGCTCATTGGAAAGAAAATTAAAAGTTCTAGTGCCCTTTTTAAGTGACCAAAAAAAATGGAGGGCAACTAGGCCCCCTCCCACGCTCATTTTTTTCCCAAAGTCATCTGATCAAAATTTTGAGATAGCCATTTTGTTCAGCATGGTCTAAAGTATTATAACTATGTCTTTTAGGATGACTTAATCCCTCGAAGCCCCCAGGAGGAGGGCTGAAAGGTTGAAATATAGTATTGGTTACTGGGACCCGGCTCAATGGTAACCGAAACTCTAGAAAACGGTATTTTGATACAAATAGATACATCAAAAGAATCATATTTTAATGCTGATTTCAAATATATAAGTTTCATCAAGTTTAATCCTACCCATCAAAAGTTACGCGCCTGAGAAAATTTGCTGATTTTCAAAAAAAGGGGGAAAGACCCCCTAAAAGCTATAGAACCTTAATGAAAATCACACCATCATATTCAGCGTATCAGCGAACCCTACTGTAGATGTTTCAAGCTCCTATCTAAAAAAATGTGGAATTTTGCATTTTTTGCCAGACGAAAGATCACGGGTGCGTGTTTATTTTTTTTTCCCCAGGGGTGTTCGTATTGACCCAGTGGTCCTAGAATATTGTGGGAGGGCTCATTGGAATGGAAATTAAAAGTTCTAGTGCCCTTTTTAAGTGACCAAAAAAAATGGAGGGCAACTAGGCCCCCTCCCACGCTCATTGTTTTCCCAAAGTCACCTGATCAAAATTTTGAGATAGCCATTTTATTCAGCATGTTCGAAAATATTATAAGTATGTTTTTTAGGATGACTTAATCCCCCGAAGTTCCCGGGAGGAGGGCTGAAAGTTATGAACTTTACCCAATGTTAACAAATAGTACTGGTTATTGGGAAGTAAAATAAAAAAAAACAAGTTTTTTAAACTGAAAGTAAGGAGCGACATTAAAACTTAAAACGAACAGAAATTATTCCGTATATGAAAGGGGCTGTCCCCTCCTCAACGCCTCGCTCTTTACGCTAAAGTTTTTTATTGTTTTAAAAAATAAAGTTGTGAGACAGAGTCAAACTTTAGCGTAAAGAGCGAGGCGTTGAGGAGGGGACAGCCCCTTTCATATACGGAATAATTTCTGTTCGTTTTAAGTTTTAATGTCGCTCCTTACTTTCAGTTTAAAAAACTTGTTTTTTTTATTTAATTTCTGATCGTTTTTTAGTTAATGCAGCTTTTATTTTGGCTCGCCGTCATTGAATAAGTAAACAAAATTTGCATAAAAATTTTACTTTTCTTTGCTAAATGGCTGTCTCAAAATTTGGTTCTGACGTAATTTACAAATTAACTTACGTAACGAACTTCTATATTCGTATATTTTTCTTCTGGCAAAAAATACAAAGTTGCAGATTTTTGCAGATATGAGCTTGAAACCTATGTTATAGGGTTTTCTGATACGCTGAATCTGACGGTGTGATTTTCATTAAAAATTTTTCACTTTTAGGGGATGTTTCCCCCCTGTTTAAAAAATCAGGTGAGTTTTCTGAGGCTCGTAGCCTTTGATGAGTAATAATAAACTTAATAAAATTCATATATTTAGAATCAGCATTATAAGGCCATTCTTTTGATACATTTATTGACATCAAAGTTCCGTTTTTAAAAGTTTCGCTTACTATTGAGCCGTATCGCTTGTTTTTTTTTATTGTTTTTTTTTATTACGTATATGTTATTACGTGTATGATGGGGTTCTCCCCTTAGTCAATACCACGCTCTTTACGTTAAAAGTAAAAAAAAAAATTAATTCACAAACCCCTGAATCACAAAGGCCGTTTAATTAGAATAGATAGCTCTTTTGAAAGCACTAAAAAAAAAAACTGTAGCGTAAAGAGCGAAGTATTGACTTGGGGGAGAACCCCCTCATATACGTAATAATTTCTGTTCATTTTAAGTTCTAATGTTGCTTCTTACTTTCAGTTGAAAGTACTTGTTTTTTTAATTTAATTTCTGATCGTTTTTTAAATAATGCTTGGAAATCCGGCGCCCCCTTCATAGAAATGTCCCTTACCCAAAAGAAACATCCTTCACGGAAAGATTCTCCAGAGTAACCCCCTCCTCCAGCCCCCCTCCCCCCCACCAGAAAAAAATTCTTCCTGAAAATGTCTGTATACTTCCCGATAACCAATACAATATGTAAGCAATGGGCAAAGTTCATAACTTGCAGCCCTTCCCCTGGGAACTGTGGGGGATAAAGTCATCGTAAAAGACATATTTATTAGATTTTCGACTATGCTAAACACAATGGCTGTCTCAAAATTTTAATTGGGTGACTTTGAGAAAAAATGAGCGTGGGAGGGGGCCTAGTTGCCCTCCATTTTTTTTGGTCACTTAAAAAGGGCACTAGAACTTTTAATTTCCGTTCCAATGAGCCCTCTTACGATATTCTAGGACCACTGGCTCAATACGATTACCCCTGGGAAAAAAAAAAAACAAAAACAAATAAACACGCACCCGTGATCTTTCTTCTGGCAAAAAATGCAAAATTCCACATTTTTGTAGATAGGAGCTTGAAATCTCTGCAGTAGGGTTATCTGATACGCTGAATATGATGGTGTGAATTTCATTAAGGTTCTATCACTTTTAGAGGGTCTTTCCCCCTTTTTTCGAAAATCAGCCAAATTTTCTCTGGCGCGTAACTTTTGATGGGTAAGATTAAACTTGATGAAACTTATATTTTTGAAATCAGAATTAAAATCTGATTCTTTTGATGTATCTATTGGTACCAAAATTCCGTTTTTTAGAGTTTCGGTTACCATTGAGCCGGGTCGCTCCTTACTTACAGTTCGTTACCACGAACTGTTTGATATACAGTACAGACGTTTTCAGGGGAGATTTTTCCTGTAGTGGGGGGGGGAGGGGTCGAGCAGGGACTTACGCAGGGGGTGGGCCTCCGGGCCCGCCCCCCCCCCCCCGAAATCTCACGATTTTTTTCATTTTCCCATAATTTTCTGATTTTTCTCACAGAATAATGGGTTTGAAGGATTTGCCCCACGCTGAAACAAATTGGGCCCCCCCCGAAACAAATTCCTGCGTACGTGCCTGGGGTCGGGGGTTATGTAGGATGATCTTTCCATGAAGGAAGTTTTCATGGGGGAAGGGACATTGCTATGAAGGGGACGCCGGACATCCCAGCATTATTTAAAAGTTTTTCAACTGCAACAGCAGCAACATCAAAACTTTAAACGAACAGAAAATATTACATATATGATTGGGTTCACCCCCTAGTCAATACCTCACTCATTAAGCCAGAGATTTTTTAGTACTTTCATAAGAGCTATCTATTCTAAATAACGGCCTTTGTGATTAAGCGGCCATTTTTAAAGAATTGGAACAAAATTTGAACTTTTGCTTAAAGAGCAAGGTATTGACTAGGGGGCGAACCCCTAATATATGTATTAAAAATATATGAATATAGAAGTTCCTTACGTAAGTTAATTCGTAAGTTACGTATATTTATTATTAATAAAAACGTTCGTAAATTAAATGAAACAAATTTCGAGAAAGCTATTTAACCAAATAAAAGTAAATTAATATGAAAATTTTGTTTTAATTATTCATGTACTGTGAGCCAAGATCAAAACCTGCATTTATTCAAAAACGTTCAAAAATTAAATAAAAAGAGTGTTTTTAACTGAAAGTAAGGAGTGACATTAAAACTTAAAACGAACAGAAATTATTCCGTATATTAAAGGGGCTGTCCCCTCCTCAACGCCTTGCTCTTTACGCTAAAGTTTGACTTTCTCACAACTCTATTTTTTTTAAACAATACAAAACTTTAGCGTAAAGAGCAAGGCGTTGAGGAGGGGACAGCCCCTTTAATATACGGAATAATTTCTGTTCGTTTTAAGTTTTAATGTCGCTCCTTACTTTCAGTTAAAAAAACTTGTTTTTTTTATTTTAGTCAAAAGAGATCCCAGGGCAACTAGCCCCTCCCCCCACGCCTTCTTTTTCCAAACCCATCCGATAAAAATTTTGAGATAGACATTTTGTTAAAAATAGTTCAAAGGTGGGATAAGAAAACTTCGGTGTCAATACAACCTCCCAGGGCCCGGGGGAAGGCGTTCTAAGTTATGCCCTAAAGGCATGTATGGTTCTTATGAAAGGGGTGCTCGTATAAACTTAATAGAGGGCTCATTTGATTTGAAAGTTCTAGTTCACTTTTTAAGAGTCAAGAGATTTAAGGTTAACTAGCCCCCCCCACGCCCTTTTTTCCCCAGACCCATCCGCTACAAATTTTGAGATAGCCAGTTTTTTTTGAAAATTGTTAAAAAATTAGAGAACATAAACTCCGGTGTCAACACAGCCCCCAGGGCCTGGGGGGTAGGCGTTGTCCTGGGGGCGTATATGTTTCCTATTAAAGGGGTGCTCGTATAAACCTTCAGAGAGGGTTCATTTGATTGGAAATTAAAAGTTCTAATTCACTTTTTAAGAGTCAAAAGATATCCAAGGGCAGCTAGCACCCCCCTCCCACAACTCATCCTTTTTTCCCCAAGCCCATCTAATAAATTTTTAAAATGGCCATTTCATTAAAAATAGTTCAAAGGTCAGATAAGGAAAAACTCCTGTGTCAACGCAACACCCCAGGGCCTGGAGGCAAATGTTGTAAGTAATGCTCTAGGGACATATATAGTTCTTATGGAAGGGATGTCCATATAAACTTCGGAGAGGGCTCATTTGATTGGAAATTGGAAGTTCTTGTTTACTTTTTAATAGACGAAAAAGATCGGAGGGCAACTACCCCCCCCCCCTACACGTCCTAAACACATCAGATAAAAATTTTGAGATGAATATTTTGTTAAAAATAGTTCAAAGTTCAGATAAAAAAAAACTCCGGTGTCACCACAGCCCCCCAGGGCGCGGGGATATGTGTTATAAGTTATGCCCTGGGGGCATATATAGTTGTTATGGAAGGTATTTCATATAAACTTCATAGAGGGCTCATTTGATTGGAAATTGAAAGTTGTAATTCACTTTTTAGGAGTCAAAAGTGATCGGAGGGCAGCTAGCCTCCCTCCCACACTCCAATTTACTTTTTTCTCAGAGGCAATTTATATAGAAGGGGTCGTCGTATAAACTTCAAAGGCTCATTCGATTGGACATCGACAGTTTTAGTGCCCTTTTTAAAAGTCAAAAGTGATCGGATGGCAACTAGCCCCCCCCCCAGACCTCTTTTCTAAAATACAGCTGATAGAAAGTTGAGGTAGCCATTTTGTTGAAAAATAGTTCAAAGATCATATATAACAAAAACTTCTTTACGTATGACCATTTGGTGAAAAATAGTTCAAAGGTCAGATAAGAAAAACCCCTGTGTTGACGCAATCCCAGAGGGCCTTGGGCGGGCGTTGTAAGTATTGCTCTGGGGGCATATATGGTTCTTATGGAGGGTATGCTCGTATAAACTTCGGAGAGGTCTCATTTGATTAGAAATTGAAAGTTCTAGTTCACTTCTAAAGAGTCACAAGATATCGGAGGGCAACTAGTCCCCGCCCATGCCCTTTTTTCCTTGAACCCATCTGATAAGAACTTTGAGATAGCCATTTTTTTAAATAGTTCAAAGATGATATAATGAAAACTCCATGGTCGACAGAACCCTCCAGGGCCCGGAATCCCTGAGGGGCTGTGTAAGTAATGGTACAGGCGTTGTAATGCTCCAGGTAAGGGCAGGCGTTGTAAGTAATGCTCTGGTGGCATATATAGTTCTTATGGAAAGGATGCTCATACAAACTTCGGAAAGGGCTCATATGATTGGAAATTGAAAGTTCTCGTTCACTTTTTAAGATTCAAAAAAGATCAGAGGTCAACTAGTCCCCCCTCCTCTTCACGCCCTATTTTACTCATACCCATTCGATAAGAACTTCGAGAGAGCCATTTTTTTCCAAAATGGTTCAAAGATCATATAAAGTAAACTCCTTGGTCGAAACAATCCTTCAGGGCCTGAGGTAGGCGTTGTAAGTTATGCCTGGGGGGCATATACAGTTGTTTTTGAAGGGATGCTCGTATAAACTTCAGAGAGAGCTCATCTAATTGTAAATTGAAAGTTCTAGTTCAGGTTTTAAGAGTCAAAAGAGATCAGAGGGCAACTATCTCCCCCACACCCCTTTTCCTCATCATGCATCCGATAAAAAATTTTAGATAGCCATTTTGTCAAAAATAGTTCAAAGGTCAGATAAAAAAAAACTCCGGTGTCGACACAATCCCCAGGACCCGGGGGCAGGCGTTGCAAGTTATGCCCTGGGGGCATATATTGTTCTTATTGAAGGGATGCTCGTATAAACTTCAGAGATGGCTGATTTGAATGGAAATTGAAAGTTCTAGTTCAATTTTTAAGAGTCAAAAGAGATCGGAGGGCCCTTAGCCCTTCCTCCAAGCCCTCTTTCCCCAGACCCATCCGCTACAAATTTTGAGATTTTTTTAATCAGTCACTTTTTTTTTAATCAGTTCAAAGGTCAGATAACAAAAACTCCGGTGTTGACACAACCCCCAGGGCCCGGGGCGCAGGAATTTAAAGCTGTTCCTGGGGCCGTAAATAGTTCTTATGAAATGGATGCTCGTATAATCTTCAGAGGGGGCTCATTTGAATGGAAATTAAAAGTTCTAGTTCATGTTCTCAGAGTAAAAAAAGATCGGAGGGCAACTAGCCCCTCCTGCCCTTCACGCCTTTGGGTTTATGGGATGGATAAACCCATCCGATAAAAATTTGAGGTGACTATTTTGTTAAAAATAGTTCAAACATCAGATATTAAAACTCCGGGGTCGACACAACCCCCAGGGCCCAGGGATAGGCGTTGTAAGCTATACTCTGGAGGTATATACGGTTCTTATAGAAGGGATGCTCGTATAAACTTCAGAGAGGGCTCATTTGATTGAAAATAGAAAGTTCTAGTTCACTTTTAAAGAGTCAAAAGTGACCGAAGGGCAATTAGCCCCCCACGCCCTTTTTTCCCCAAACCCATCCGATAAAAATTTTGAGATAGCCATTTTGTTAAAAATAGTTCAAACATCATATAATAAAAACTCCGAGGTTGACACAAACCCATTTTTTCCCTTTGATATTGTTACTTTGATGCCAGTTTTGATACTTTGATGAACTTTTGATTTTTTCTTAAGTTTTATTTTGAAGTAAAGAATTTTTAAAAACTTGAAACGTTTTGCAATCAAAAACAAAAAAAAATTATAAAAAAAAACTTTCCGAGAATTAAGTTTTTCAAAGAAAAGTAAAGGCCATTTTAAAGTTAAGCTCAGCAGATACAAATACCTGTTAAAATTTAAACTCAAAACGACCAGAAATTACTATTAAAGAATAAATGAAACCCAAGACGAACATAAGTTAAATAAACAATCATGGCAAATAACATACAACAAGTAATAATATAAATGAAAAAATAGATCTTAAAGTGAGTAATGCTTAGATTGAATATGAAAATCAAGCTTAAAACGAAAAAAAATAATTTGCTATTGAAGCATAAATGAAACTTAAAACGAAGAGAAATTAAATAAACAATCAAGTTTTTCAACTGAAAGTAAAGCGCAACATTAAAACTCAAAACGATTCTTTAAGAATTCTTTAAGAACGACTTTTGGAACACTGTGTTTGCTTATGTTTGTTTATAAGTTTTTTCAGTTGAAAAAACTTATTTTTTTATTTAATATGAAAACGAGGCGTCTTCAGCTCAGAAGAATTGAAGATAAAAACTAAAATAAACTAAAAACAAATAAAACCCTTCCCAATATTAAAAAAATACAATTTACTTTGCATTTTTGAAATACAATTGTGTTTTACTAATATTGGTGGTTGTTGTATTTTATATTGGTTTATTTTAGTTTTAATCTTGTTTTTTTCTGTGCTGAAGACGCATTGTTTTCATACAGGCGAACTTTCCGCGTCGTTTTGGTTTTTTATCTTTTCTCTCTAGTGAGAGAAAAGTTTCTATCTTTTCTCTCCATCTTTTCTGGCCACAGTCTTGTTTGTTTGTTCTTCATTGAGTGTTTTCTCTCTTTGTTGTTCTTTGAAACAGTTTTCTCAAAATTTTTGAATGCATTTCTTGGGATTAATTGACTTTCTTACTCTCGATGAATACCATATGATATTCCATACTGCCCGGCACCATGAACGACCAAATGACTGATGTAGTCCAACCCAATCTGTAAGCAGCTGCCTTTTTGCAGTTTTGAGACAATGCTCATTTCATTGACGTCCAAGCCACCCCAAGGAACCTGGTTATTCTTGAATCGTTGGTTATTCTTGAATCAGATATGGTTCCAAATGGACGTTGTAGTGTTATTGCTGTTTTATGATTGTTGTGAGTGGGTCTGTCCGGGCAGAGCTTCTTTGAACCTAAGGGTCTTAGGTATGAGGCTATCGGCTGACTTGTAGTATGTGCCAAGTGCAGCAATGACCGAATGCTTCCAAAGATCGTGCTTCTTAGATTGAACAAACAGTTGCGTCGTAGTCGTTCATCTTGGTTTTCACATCGTTGCTTGTTTTTGGGGCTACGGAGACATGGGTAGTAATAGGGTATGGAAGGAGGGTTGGCTGCCATCCAATCACTTTTGACTCTTAAAAAAAGTACTAGAGCTTTCAATTTTTCATCAAATGTATCTCCTCTCAAGTTTCTATGATGACTCCTTCTTGTACGAAGTGGCCAAGCGGAAAAAATGCATTGAGGGCACGTGGCTCTTTACAATTATTATTATTATTATTTTTAATTTACTGCCCGTCAAAAAAAAGGTGCATATACGGAGTAATCACTAAAGTAACAAAAAGATAGAAAAAACACTAACACACATCAAAATCCAAATATATATATATAAAAAAATCATTACATACATTACATTAATACAAACAAACTATTGTGAACATATTGGTGACCATGAATGATTAAGCTTACTTTGAAAATGGGATAGAGATTTATTAATGCTAATATTAGGGTTATTAATGCTACCTTATACAAATGAATAATTTTACGGTTTCTTGTCCAAGGGGGCAAATGTAAAAGATATTTATCAAATCTGAAGAAGATTGATCGTAGTTGCTTTTTATATGAAACTGTAAATAGTTTCCAGAAAGGAGCAATGTAAAGCAGATGTGGAAGGGCTTTGGCGTTGTAAATTGATGCTAGAAGGTAACGGTTGAGACGTAGTTTGCTTTTTACGATTCCAGCGTAAGAAATGCTAATTTTACGCTCAACGTGAGAAATCAGCAAACGACGTGTGTGGCTGATTGACGTACCAATTGGAAGGCCCAGGTATGTAATATGGTCTGCGGGTTAACAAGAGAACCGTCCAGATTTAGAAGAGAAGTAGAGGGATATCGCTAATTGAAAAGGATAACTTCGGATTTATCTGGATTAAAAGACAGCCCGATTTTTGAATATTCCTCTTTGAGGGTTGTGAAATTCTGCTCAATGCGCTGGATCATACGGCTGAGATTCAAGATCTCATCAGCATAAAAAATAAGAGACATATCGATTCTATCAAGAATGCATGAAGGAAAACACTCTGCCTGAGCATCCAGGACACTATTATTGAACAGGGTTGGGAAGTGATAGCTCCCCTTCTAGTCCCTTTCTTAACGAGGATGGGGTACTGAGGAATCACAAGCATATTAGAGGCATTCGAAGAGTTTGGCCTCACACAAGAATTAATGCAATTATATTGGGATTGATGAAGAGCCAATTGCAGGGGAAAACGGGATGAGAGTTTTAAAACGCACTCTTAGATTCCTATATAAATCCCTGAGAACACGGACAACAATAGATAACGCCAGAACGTTGCTTTTGATTGGATATCATTTCTTGCACTTTTGTCTTGATTCTAACTCAAAAACTACTTTTTTGTATAACTGGTGCCATGGTTTTAGTAATTTCGGGCATGCATACACCCGAAAATTACTCAGAGGGTAATAGACACCAAAAACAAAAGTTTTTTTCAGTTAATCCTTAACGAATTCATTGACAAAAAGATTAGAGTGGAAAATTAAACTATGAATAAGCAAGAGATATGTAGCAATTAAGAGGGAAGCAAAAGGAGCACAGAAGGCATTCGAGTATGAACTAAGTAAATATTAAATCAAGGCTACGAATAAGATCATTAAGGCTCTGGAAAATGCAGCCAGACGGCACAATACTAAAAACTGTATTGACCTATTAAGAAACCGAGGAGAAGTTGTCAGTCCCGAAAAGTCTCTGTTAAAAATAGGAATGGGGCCTCAATTATTGATCAAGAGCTTTGAAGAAAGGTGTGCAGAAAGGACAAGAAGTTGACAATAAGTTGACAAGAAGTTGAACCATGATAAACGTGCCGGAATGACATAAAACTAATGAAATTGTTGGAAATTTAGAAGTAAAGGAAGATTAATTTAGTAAGGAGTAGTTACAGTAGGAACCCATCAGAAGGTACTGGGCTAAGTTTACTACATTGCCAGATAAGAGCGAGTCTAACGGTACAAGATCACGTGTCTCTTTCTAGGCCAATCAAGGGACTAGGAAATACTGCGGGAAAAATGCACCTGCGTACTGAATACTAACGGGACAATGTTATTGATCCACTAACGACATGATCGCAGTGAATATAAGGAAGGTTTTTGGCTCTAGTTGTTATTAGTGTGAGAATAGAATTCAAGGAGTGAGAACAGTTTGACTTTACTCGTTTATTAAGTTATATTTACAATAATGAGTGGAATTTTTACACTATTAGAAGTTGGAGTTGGTAGCAATGATACAAGAGCACCAAACATTGCGGTGGAAATCACGAGAGGATCACGGCTTTCTCTTGAATGGGATGAAGAATATGCAAGATATGTATTATCCTTGAGCAAATTTAAAATGGAGGATCAATTATGCTTCGCTGCAAAAGTTGATATAGGACATGTGAATAGACTTCAAAGTGCCTTAAATGCAATTGTGAAGCATATAGATGACAATAAGTTATATCGATAATTGTATATGTACAATATATATTATTGTTGTAATTATACACGCTCAATAAAATTGTTTCGAAAGCGAAAATGTCACCCTTTCTTTTTGTTAGATTTTAGGTTATCGAATGTTCTTGAAGTAGAACGAATCATGGTTAGTCTAGAGTCAGCAGTGAGAGTGTTAGGATTAAAAAATGATTAAATTTGAGAAAGAGAGAATTAGGTCGAATCTTGTGATTATGGAAAAACATTTGATTTTGGATGACGATTTTCTCGAGTTATCCCTTCAACGGAAGATATTCTCAAAGGGAACACTTGACATTATAATGGGGAATGATTCTCCCCCATTGGGCTATTGTATGAAGCTTTTACGACGTGACTCAAATGCTTTTACTCAATTTATTGATATATTAATTGAAACAAAGCAGAATAATATCGTGGATATACTTTTGAAAACATTGCCGTAGATTTTATGTAGATGGCTCCCCCTTCGAAAGAGGTTATTTAACGTCACAGAGTTTCTCTTCTCCCATCCCCCTCTGAATTTATCGAAATCAGTTTCTTTTTAGCTGTGAGAGAGTTGACATCGGAAACCAAAAAATGTTCTATACATGTCCACTATGCATGTACACTCTTGGCAGTTGGTCATCATGTGAGAATTGTACAATGATTGATGATTATAATGAAAAGAGCAAATTATACAATCCGTGTAAATTACATAGAGGATATGCAGTACAAATTAAAGGCTGTAATTCATGTCTTGAAGAGATTTGTGACTCTCACCCTAGTGGACACCTATGCTCCAATTGTCACTATGACAAATGTGATCAGTGGGAGAATACTTACCCTGGTATGATTGGAAAGAACCCCAAGCGTGATTTTAGTTTATATCTACGAGATTAGTATCGTCGTGGTTTTAAATTATTTTGGAAGGAAGAATCAGGTCTGCGATTCAACTGTTGGGGTAACAAGACAATTTGGTTTCTACGTCATCGTTGTGACAACACTGCCTATTATGACTATAAACCTAGTAATTTTTATTTGGCAGTTACCGAATGTGATTCACCATTTGAAAACACTGTATGTGATATTGCTTCAAATAGACAAATTGAAACACGTGAATTTCACAATATGAATGCATATAGTATCATTGACTATACAAAGAGATATGACAAGAGTGAAGTTACATTGTACTGTAGAAAATTTGACCCTGACTTTGCAGCTAATGAAGATCAATATACAGTGAATTCAATTGATCTACCAGCATTAGTGGTTATCGACAGTTGCCTATACGCCGAGGAAGAAATCTAAAGTGAAGAATAAGGACATTGTTGAATAAATTCATTTTTCTTTATTAATAAACAAATTCGCATACATTTTTTAAGCACTTTACTCGTAGGGCACTAAAATCAATATTATACAGGTTTGAGAGGATATTTTTCACCATAAAGTCGTTCAGACGTGGATTGTCTACATAAATGTTGAGAAACTGCTTGTAAATGTACCGGGGGAATTTTGTGTGATAGTCGGCCCTGTACCCCTTATGACCGTGTCACTTGTACCATTAAGGATTTAAGCTGTATTATTAAGGATTGCACCGTTATGGAATTGCTCCACTTGTACCGCTTAGGTTTTACCTTAAGCTACTAAGTTGATATAAACTTGTGCCGCTAAAGGCTGGACCATTTGCAAAGGGGGAAAGGGATGAGTATGACTGAGGGGTAGAAAAATGACCGTGCCTCTCCCTATGAGAGAAAATAAAGTACGTAACTATGGTAGGTTAGAATTTCTCCAACCGTCAATCCAAGAGTGTGACCACGCTTCCTTGGGTCATCTCCTTATGGACTACCTGTAGTGTTAATTAGAAATCAGATTCCTTGGGAACGTTTCCAATGGAGACATCTGAGCTAGTTATCTACTTTGCGGTGAGATACTGGCATATAAATAAAACAACACAAATAGAAAAGCAATGGGTTTATTGAAACTTACGCTTTCATGTATACAGCAAGAGCAATACGATCAGAATGATAACTTCAGAGTGTATCGCCCAAATGGTAGGAACATAATAATTCTCTAAAAACCCTTTTTCATTACTATATCACACAAGTCTAGATTCTGCGCTCTAAGAGCTATTTCACGATTGGCCCAACTCCTGTGGAGGGCCCGCTACTTTGTCAATATGTTTACAAACTAAAATCATTATGATAACTGACTGTCCAATAATATGTTTTCAATATTTTGATGATTAAACATTCATATTCCTATGATAACTTGAAAATTCCTGTATAAGGCATCGTCTCGTGATTTTTTATTGCCAAGTATTTTCGCGAAATTAAAAAACGGCTTCCTTTATTAGTGCCGTAATTCGACCGGTAGCTTTTCGACACTTCACATCTGTAAAACAAAACGTCTGGAATGCTGCGAGGCATTTACATCGGAATTATCCTCAGAAGGAAAGAATTTTATTTTTTATATTTTAAATATATCACATATTACTCATGGTACATATTACCCTTCCCATTATTTAATGACGTCCCGTCATTAGGATTTGCTTGCCCTTGGGTTTTTTAAATATTCACGATTTATTTACTATTGGTCCTACGTAACTTTATTTGACATTGTATAATTTTATACTTTTATTTAAGCTTAATCAGGAGTGCTTAAAAAATTTTCTGTATTACTTTTCTTATTTTATTATATATCCTTTTCTAATGTTCCTCCACCGGACTAAGATTACCTATGGTTACAGCCTAGCTACTATACTAAAGATTTTTTTTTGTTTTTTTCTACATCTAACACTCATAGCTTCTGCACTTTCAACCATTTAAACATTATCATGGGAAATGTTTTATGTGGTTGGGGCTATACTACTACTATTTTAAGATATTTATAATTTAATAATAATCATATTAATTGAAATGTGCAAGTCTTTATCTAATGCTATTTATGGGATTATTATACTTTCTATCTACGGTAAATTAATGGATTAATACTGCAATACTACACATAACTCTATCTAAGCAATTAGCAATGTATATATATAAATGATTTAAAATATAAATACTATTTCACCACTTTCACTGGTAAATTTCAAAATACTTTCACTGGGTCTGTTCGTTATGTAATATTAAAGATACGATATCGAAATTGTAATATGTCATAACTGTTAAAATGTAATATATGCAAATTCACACCTACTTCACCACCTTACGTGTCTCTTAGCGTACTCACTCCTTCCGTTGTAAATTATGGTCCTTCACTCTTTTCGTCTTGGCAAAAAATTTAAAAACACCTACAATATAGTTTCTTCACAGAATAGTTCGAACATGGTTGGGTTCATCTTGGACGAAGCAGTTTCTCTAATTATCAAACGGGAAATTATACTTCTAACTACAGGTGTGTGCAATTTTGCTCTCAGAGTTCATTCTTACCTGCTGTTTTTGGATGGTTCATAAGGTGCTTTATCGTTAAGGGGTTGAACACTGGGACCGCATTGATAATAGATGGGTTGATTTTCTTCTCGGCATATCATTCTTGGGATATTTTAAAATACATAGAGAATGTATTTCTCGTATAAAATTGTTCGTTCGTGCACTTAGAGATTAAGTTCTCTTATAAAATTGTTTGTGTATAGCTTGTATCTATTAGCTTTTGCAGTGATTCTTTGGTAAATAACAGGGGAATTGATGTTTGGATTTAGAATGGGTCGACATCAAACTTTAGTGACTCCTTCAACTTATCGTCTTTAACTTGTGGGAGGATTATATTGTCACTGAGCGGTTATTCACTGGGGTTACTTTGGTTTCTGTAATTCAGTGGTTGGTTTCCAGGTCCTTTTTTCAGAAATTATCTCGTAACATTTATGGGATAACAGAGATAGAAACTTTTCGCGTTTGATAGAGGTGATAGGATGGATTCCCAGAAATGGTCGAAAGGGATTCAACGCGTGAATCTGCGACACGTAAATAATTTGGGTTCATCAAATATCATAACTATACAGTTATATGGTACATGGGTCCATAAGGATTATCAAGGGTGATATTTATGTACTTATATCTTGTACTGGTTGATGGGGTTCTCAGGATTAATGTGTTTATATAGTTCGATAATGCACTGGATACTGAGATTTATTAGATAGTGTTACCTGATATATATTATGGTTTGTGATCGAGGAACAACGATCAAAAAGGTAACCGTAATTTTCGTCCTAGCTTCGTTGCCTGTAATCTATGGTGAGTACTCTTCGTTGGTTGAGGGATGATGAAAATAGATGCTACTAGGTTGCATATGCACTGGACTACGTGTTGTAATGACTGATTTCCGATAGGTCATTCCAATTCCTGTAATAAAAATAACGAAGCAGAATTATACGTTCTTTAAAATGAGTAGTCATAATACATAATAGGTAATACGATTGGGTACATTTATGGTGAATTTTACGCTACAAGACAATATTAAACAAATACATTAATATTACTACACATATATTGATTTTAGCAAAAAACGACATTATTATCATGTTGGTTTCAAATATATAGAATTTCCATTGGGAAACCTAAAACATAGGGATTTCTTCTAAGTTGTTATAGAATAACGACGATATAGAGATTAATTCCTTTAACTTTAAGTAAATCCTCTTATTATGCTCCTTAGTATACGCTATTACACATACTTTATTTTAATTTCCTTCAACACTTATTTAATTCTACATTAGATTTAAAATAACCATTTAAACATAAGTTACGCTACATCATTTAGTTTGAGGTCTCAGTTTACAACATATTTCATGCCTTCATTGTTCACTCACGCCCGTGCTGCATAAGAAGCGCATGTTGCAGCGTCGTAACCGCAAGGTTTTACGTAAACGACGCTTACAATGAGGGAACTAGACATAGCAAGGACGAGTGGAGACCTCTATACCCACTCGTTTTCTAATGTCTTCCCTTTTTCTTGGCTTAGACGTTTTCGTGTTGTCTCGGGTTTAACTTCTGCATTTCAGTCGTTTCCCCGTGTTCTTCCTTTGGGTTTTGCATTCTTAGTCTCAGGATTCTTCCATAATTAAAAGTTAGTAAGGTTCTCATAGTTAGGGAAATCGCGAATACGAAACATCCGGTCAGTAGTATGTTCCACCAGAAATTGGTTGAGAATAATCCGTATCTGTTATCCACGTACGTTAATCCCTGGTCTTAATTAGTAAATAGAAGAATCTGGGAGTCTAATACTTCTCTTATTTTTGTAAGCGGTATTGTTCCTTTATTCTTTTCTATTTTGGACCATATTGAGGTTTTCATTTCCACACTTTCTATATTGGGAATAGTGTACGAAAGGTTGATTGACTTAAAGTTGGTAATTTTAGGACTTATTATATTTGTGCTCGTGGTTATTAACGGCGTTTGAACTGTTGACTGTTTAGTTATAAGTCGACATCCTTGTTCTATGGTTATCGTACCCACATCTCGCAATAGTAATTCGGTCCTGTAACTTGGATCGATTCTTTCAGTATTATTATAACAACACAAAGTTTCCAACAGTTTCTTGTGGAACAGAAAATAACCAAAGATCATATCTAAGGTGTATGAATATTTCTTGTTTAGTACTTCCTATCAAGGCTTCGCACGAATCAGGTTATTTCTTCCTGTTGTGTGTCTTTTAAAAATATGTCTAACATACAAGATCCAGATTTGACGTTATAAATAGGTAACGTAAGCTGGCATACTAGGTTTTTGAATGATCCGCACTCTTTTAAGTCTTGTGGATTGGCTAGGGCATATTTTCTTCTATCTTGATCAACAAGTAAATACTCTGCTTCCGGTGTGATAGTCATAAATGAATTTGTCTTCTTTGTATTAGCAAGGAAGGTCGAAATTTTGTACAAGTCGCATATGGATTGTTGGTTTATCAATGAAATTTTTACTACTGCGAATAATTGTTCATTTAGTTCCGTGATGTGGACTTTTAATTTTGTATATTAAACGAATAAATTTAATACTTCTGGCTCTATGGGTAAATGTAAACCAAACGTTAGGTGCGTTTATTTGGTCTAAAATACTTTTTAGGTTAGAAGGGTCTACCAGGTCGTATGACAAGGTTCCTCCCGTTAGGGAAAATAATACGAATTCGAACTTACTAACATCTGTCGCTAGATTTAGTAATGACATGGTAATTATATCGAGTGATACCATGGTAATCCTCGCGTCTGTCAATACACGATCCACTTTGTTCCTTAAATAATTCATTACGTTTACAGTCTTTGAGATTTTCTTAGATATCATTTCGACTTTATCGCTCTGGTAACTTGCTATACTGGCTTGTATCTTCTGGACATGTAATGTTACGTTCATGGCATTATTCAACTTTTTTGCATTTTCCCTCAGGATGTTTAAGTCTTCCTCCGTTGTCAAACCAAAAAGGCGGGAGGCGAGTTCACCGATGATGGGAAGTAGGCTTGTAGACCTACGGTATTTCTTTTTTCGAAAGAATACTTCAAAAATCTTCGTGGTACTTTGTTTTAATTTTTGTATTTCCGTATTAAATAGTTCAAATAAAGCTTGTAGTCTTTGTGTGTATAATATTAAGAAGGCTTGATGAGTTAACACTTTTTTGGTGTTTTTCTCACTTAGATTAGGTAATGGTTCGATACCTTCTTTTGTCGGCTCAGCGGCCATGGCTAGCCTAGCACAAGTACGTTTACTGTCTATTGTCCAACATTTCTTATGTTCGTTATTGTCTTCTTCCTCTTTTTATAATTATTTTTCTTTTCTTCTGGCTTAACCCCTTGTACTTTTATCGTTTGTATTTCGGTATGTCTTACCGGGATTTTTGCCCTTGCGTTTATAAGGAATTTGCCAATAGAATGGGTGTGCGTAAACGTGAGTCCTGTTGACCAAGTCCATTTTGTGTATGTCGTGGGTTTTAGATAAGTTAATATAGTTGAATTTCTAGCTGATTTTTTGCTAAGTGCGATCAATTCTGGCACTGTGTTTGCCGTGGTTTCCAATATCGAAGATTGTATCTCTTTGGTTGGGGTCTCATACGTAGGTGTGGTTGTTGTGATATCTTTTTCATTTCCTTTTGTGGGATTTACATATTATTGATCTTGTTGGGTGCTTGAGAACTTGTTTCTTGATTTATCTAATTCCCTTAGGTTAGTATCTTGTCTGTTGTCATTTTCCTTTCTTAGTTTGGAAGATATCCGTTTCGTGACGTTTTTCTCAGCGTGACTTTGCCATAATTTTTTGAGAAAAGTCCAAAGGCTTGGTAGTTCACATATCATTGCGTAATTTCCATCATAAGGTTTTCCTTTTCTTGTACTCAGTAATTTAGGTTTTCCTATAGATTTCATTGCAGTAAAGTTTCTCGACAATTATTCAATATTATTCGCTGATCTTTTCCTTCTGTCTTCCTTGGTGCTTGTTCAAAGTGCCATGTTAATTTCTGTCATTTTCTTATCAAAGTCATCTATTACGAATCTTGATTTTTGTTTGGGGATAACTGGAATTGAAAACTCTTTATTATCTTTACTATGCATTATTTTACTGGTTTGTAATCCTTTATCTGACCTTAGGAATTGAAACATCGATTCTTTGAGTTCATTCGTGTTTTTCTCTAGTCTTGTTACTTGTTGAAACAAGGTTTCGAAGGGTTTGGGGTCCAATGTCATAAAAATTTTCCATGCATTATGGCTAGCTAGCAATGAATTTTCATGCTTGAATATTACTCCATGCTTTACGATATCTTGGGCGGCTGCGTGAACAACAAGGATTATGATGATATTCTTAAGCCTCATCTTTTTGTTTGTTTCTAGAAGTAATTTATCATTAATTTTACCTATTTTCTCAAAATTCGTTTATTTACTATTTTATTCTTATTAGTTTTTGCGAAGAAAAAAAATTGAAAACAGAGGTTATGATGTTTTTTTTGTTAGGTTTAGAGTTTAGACTCTTCTTTTAATTTACTTGCTATTATTTTTATAGGTGTCTCTCTTTCTTTGGTGTGTTTTCATTTGTTTTAGAAATAATTTACTACCCAGGGATTTGTATTCCTCAGATTCAGGGTCGATTAAAAATTGTTTATAATATTGAAATTCTGATAAAGGATGATGTATGCCTTCATATTTGACACATTGGGGATTTTTATCTAGACTATAGCAAATTTCGGGGGCTCTGCATTTATCAAGGAGTAGAAGGTCTGTTTGAGTGGGTCCTTTAGAGTAGAAAAATTTGATATTGAGGTTCTTTCGTAGACGTCTTATTAAAAATTGTAAACAACCAAGTTGTTTCGCGCTTCTTTTTCTATATTTCGTTTTGACTTCCCCTCTAGCTGGACGATATTTGGGGGTATTCGCGAGTGCTAATCCATACTTATAAGTGTGGGGTGTATACCCTTTAACATTGTAGGTTAAATCCCATTCTTTCGCATATATCTGATTTTCTTTTTCGTCAACCACCAACATAGCTGCCGAGTATATAATGTTTTCCTTCGCATTCGTTATTATGATAAATTCAGTATCGATTATTGCCTTACGGATAGGCTTTGATTCCGTTGCCATGATCTGAAAATGGTCAGTTCATAATTAGACGCTTTCGTACTGGTAATTTTCGTTTTTGATAATATCAGCCTTTGTTAGAACGTGTGTTGATTTTTTTCATAGGAAACCTGAGGACGAGCACGCCCCCAACAAACCAAACGCTGCCAGAAGGCGAGCTTCTCCCAGACTTCCCATAAAACGTGGTTCATCTATTTAAGTTCGATGACACAACTTCGTACTGAGTTGGGGATGGTTCCGTGGGTCATTTTGTAGAAATATAATTTGATTTTCATGGAGGAGTCTAGAAACTGTCTCCCCGACGAACTGAAAAGAACACCGTTTGTAGTTGTGACGGAACACAAACTTCCCGCCATATAGAATCCGTCATTTAATTTCGATAATTGGGTTTATTTTGGTTGTTCGATTGATTGGTTCATTTTTGTAGAGGTATAGTTGTCTTTCGTAAGGGAGCTACTCAGTAGGCATAATGTGCCAAATAGAACTTTAAACACCACTTGTCGTCATCAATCAACCACGAGCTTCCTACATCAGGCCTTTCTCATTAGCCACTTATATTTTGAATTAAACTATATTTCTTTACGGTTGATAATACTGCTTTGGGGAGTACAATATGAGACATTATCATTTATATAAGAACTCTTAGCCCGACCTTTGGGTTGTTCTTATAGTTAACAGTGCCTCTACAATTTTTCGATTTAATTTCACTTGAAATGTTCTTTGGGATTGGGAATTGTCCTGGAGTTGGGAGATTTGGGAGCCAGTCTGTCGGCTCAAAGTATGGCCTGGGAAACTTCAATATAATTACCCACCATACTCCAAACCGTCAGGCAACACCCCGGCTTCTTTCAGTTGGACTGGATACATCGTACTGGAATGGTACGGGTAGACTTTTTATATTAAGGGAAATTATTCGAATTAATTATATGCAATGTGACTTTTTAATTAGAATTTGTTTTCGGGAACTGATAAATGTTGAACAAAATTTTTCTATAGCATTTTTATAGTAGTATGATTTTTACATTTGAGCTAAAAGTTTTTAAATTATTATTCCCTTATGACGCCTATCCATGAAAAATCTCTTAATCCTCTACTGACTAAAGGTAATTCCATCTATCGGGTTTTTTAAACGTTCTACCCGATTGTGTCGTTACTTTCTCCTCAACTTTTTCTTTTCGGTTGCGGTTTTTCTCTTGCGGTTTTTTCTTTTTCGGTTTTGCTAAGGATATAAGATCAAATTTCTTGTATTGTTTTTTCGAAAATTCTTGCCCTTTTAGTTTTGTTTCTTTCGTGTGCGCGGCCGCTGAAGTCGGTTTAGGTTTCCATATGCCCTTAACTACCATATGGTCTGATTCGCCGTCAGACTCTTCGGAACTGGTTTCCAATGATTCCGCATTAGAACTTATAGAAGTGGCACTTCGCGTTTTTGAGGTATCACCTGCCCTTCCTTCGTAAATTTCTACTCCTCTGGAAGTAGAGGGTTTATTCTCTAAGTCCTCGCCTTGAGTTTTCAACTCGGGAGATTTGAAAGACTCTTGAGAGCTCTGAGAGGAATCAAAAGTTCTTGCGCTGTTCCTCCACTGTTTAAATGCCATGTCTTCAGGGGGATGGGGCATTTTTTTGCACTAGTGTTTCCCTCCATGGAATCCATTGTTTAGGCTTGACCTTGCACACAGTTATATCATGATATTATCCTTGCTGGTCATCCTTGGGAGTTTGATTTCAAGGTAATGAACTTTGCCTCGTTTTTATGGGGAAATTTATTAAATCCATAGCTTCTCGCAGATTTGTTTTAGTTGAATCTTTTGGAGGAGTTTTTCTTTACAATAGTACCCGGAGTTTCTACAGCTCTGTTCAATTCCTCCTGTAGCGACAGGGGTCTATTGGGGTTCCTGGGGAAATCATATCGTCTGGAAATCTTTTGGGGGGACAAGGGGTCGAATTCTATCAGGAAAAAATTTTGTTTTTGGAGATATTGTATAATCTAATTCTCCTGTGCTCTCAGATGATGAACTTTTTGGACTTTTTAGCGGTTTTATTCTCGCTTGTACTAGGGATTTTCTTTTGGGAATAACTAGGTTTTTCATGGCTAAGAATTCTTCAAAGTTTTCCTCATCACTCTCATTTTCAAGATAATCTTGCTTGAAATTAAATTTTTTTAACTCGGCTAATCTTGATTTAGGGGGTTCGTCTTCTGCGTCTGATGACTCGGTAGAAGAAGTCCGGGAATTTGGCTCTTTTTATTCGGTTAACATGTGCCTTATATGTTCTTCCATTATCTGGGTTCGCCATTTTAAAAGTAAAATCGTTATCGTACTTTTTGACTATTGTGTTCGGTCCAGAATATTTATTGGAATTCCGCCTCTGCCTCATTCTTTAGGTAGACGCAATCTCCTATCTTAAAATCTATATTCCCTTTGACTTTGAATAGGTTTCTTAGCTCTTGACTTATTTTACATTTTTCCAACTCTTGCCTAACTATTTTATAAGTTTTCCTTATCCTATTTATGAACTCTTGTTTTTAATCCTCCGTGTTATTATAATATTGTCGGGACTCAACAATATCACCATACAGTATTCTGAAGTCGCGACCAAATAATAGATAAAGAGGACTTTCTTTGGTTGCTTCTGAATAAGCAGTATTGATTATGTTGGTTAAATAAGGTAAGAATTGATCCCAGTCGTTCCTGTTGTCTTTTGTATAAATGCTTAATACATTCGAAAATATTTTATGCCTATTTTCTATTTTACCATTAGCTTGTGGGTGATATAGGGATGTCACCAATTTCTCTATGTTAAGAAAACTCATTAAATCTTTTGTTACCTTAGAAACAAAATTACTTCTGTTATCGCTTATAACCTTGTTTCGAATGCCAAACTTTAAAAATAATTTCGCTAACGCCTTAGTCGTGGCGTATGCGCCTTGATTCTTTAATGCTTTAGCAAAAGTAAATCCAGAAAAGTGATCTATAACTTAAAGAATACAAGTATAGCCCCTGTTGGAAACAGGTAAACCTTCACTTGTTCCATATAAATCAAATGAGACAATATTGAAGGGGGACCTCGCTACCGGGATCCTTCCCATTGGGGGATTAGGATAGGCTTGGGGTTTTTTTTCTTAAGTTACACGCTTCGCATGTACTTACAAATTCTTTAAGTTTTGTTAATGCCGACGGCACATAAAAATATTGTTGTAATTTATGGAAAGTTTTCTTTATTCATAAATGTCTACCTATAATTGATTGAAAATATTCAAAGGCAGATATTATTAAGTTCTGGGGTAATACAGGTATTATTGAAGTTTGGTTTCTATTTGCCTGAGCAGTCACAATTCTGCATAATTTTTCTTCATCAAGATCATAGTAAAAATTATCTATTTCTTTTCTAGGAGTTTTGAATTTGTCTGATAACACATCATCATTCACAAAATAATTAATAAGTGCTAAACACATTTCGTCCTTTTTTATTTCTTTTTATATTTTCTAAAGACAAGGGACAATAGTTATCCTTATTTTCTCTTACTGTGTCTTTGACTTTGTTTTTCTTGCATTTATGTTTACTCTTAGTATTGATAGAGTTAATTTCGTTTTCCTCGGCTTCCGACGGCGTCCTCGGTTTTTCATGTTTCAGAAAATAAAAACTTGTTGCTTTTCATCTCCGACAGAGTATTTTCTGGGAATCTACTCAAGAAGTCACAAGCTGCATTTTGTTTACCTTTAAAATACTCAAATTCATAATCTAGATCTTGGATTTTCATAATCCACCTAGCTAGAATTCCCGTGGGGTTTTTAAAAGTACGCAAGTACTTCAGGCTTTTATGGTCTGAACGTAATATAAACTTTCTACCAATTAAATAGTGTCTAAATTTGTCCAAGTGGTGGATTATAGATAATAATTCCAGATTTGTGGCGGAATAATTACTTTCACCTTTTGATAAAGTTCTGCTCGAATAGCATATGACTTTTTCTGTTTTTTTTTATTAGACGGTCCTTGTAAAGGATAAGGGTTTCCTATGGGAATTATTTGCGAAAGAATAGCACCAATGCCTTTCGAATTAGCATCGGTTGTGACCACGAATTGTCCGTTTTCAAAATCAGGCAGTAATAATATTGGTTTCGAAGTGAGTGCCTTTTTGAGACGGTTAGGGAAGTTTGAGCTTCCTGGGACCAGGTAACATCTTGGGAGTTCCCTTTAGTTAACTCCGTGAGGGGTTTCGCAATTTGGGCGTAATTGCGCACGACTTTTCTAAAGTAGCCAGTAAGATCTAGGATTCCTCTTAATTCTTTCATAGTTCTAGGGGGTTTGAGGTTTTCAACACATTTTATTTTGTCTGGGTCAGGGGATATCTCTCCTTGCGTCACCACTACTCCTAAAAATATAATTTTAGGTTGAAATAAATTTACTTTTTCAGGCCGGCATTTTAAATTGACCTCTCTGAATTTCTCGAACACTTTAGCTAGTGTTGCTATATGTTGTTCAGTGTTTTCTCCTACACATATGACATCATCAACAAAATGAATGATATTCTTTAATCCTTTTAATAGATGCAATAAGGGTCTACATAGCGCGCTTGAACTTGTCTTAAGTCCAAAAGGTACTCTTAAGTATTCATAGGAACCGCATTCAGTGGTAGAAAATGCAGTTTTATGGACATCTTTTTTGGCTATTTTCACTTGATGGTAGCCTTGGCTAAAATCAAAAGAAGTAAAAATTTTGTTTTTGCTTGAGATAGAGTCAAGGATTTCATCTATTCTTGGTAAAGGAAATTTATCACTAACTACTTGTTTGTTAAGAGCTCTATAATCTATAATCAAACTAAAATCATTATGCTAACTGACTGTCCAATAATTTGTTTTCTATATTTTGATGATTAAACATTCATATTCCTATGATAACTTGAAACTTCCTGTATAAGACATTGTCTTGCGATTTTTTATTGCCTAGTATTTTCGCGAAATTCAAAACCGTCTTCCTTGATTAGTGCCGTAATTTGACCGGTAGCTTTTCCACACTTCACATCAGTAAAACAAAACGTCTGGAATGCTGCGAGGCATTTATATCGGAATTATCCTTAGAAGGAAAGAATTTTTTTTTATATTTTAAATATATCACATATTACTCACGGTGCATAAGCATAGCCGCGACATCTGAACACGAAATATAGTAGCGCACTAAAACCACAGCTTTTAGTCGTTAGATCCTCTGTTTTCTTCCGATTTTGAATAATAGTTTTTCCCACTGCTTACAATATAGTAGCTGATTTGTGGAGTGTAGAATGTATAGGGTAGGCCGAGAGGATCTAAAAATTCAATCGTCTTCATTGTTTGAAAGATGCACAGCCAATGGTCAATATTTACAGTCGACGGACTGCTATTAAAAATGATTAGGGTATTGTTTGCACCTTGAATTTTTCCAAGAAAGTCTGAGGGCAGACAATGGGATCTGTATTCGGACATGTAGGAATCCATATTAAATACATTGATTATTTGAATGGTGTTCATGGTGCAAGGTCTAGTAGAACACTGCCTTCGGGAAGGATTTCCCAATAGGTTTCAAATTGATTTAGTGAGATTAGTGCAATACTCTCAGGCAATGGGTCGGTAAATGTACACTCTAAACGCAAACTCCTCGTTCGCACTATACTCATATCCTGGGTGCCAGACTGGTCTAGTACAATGATACCATGTGTTTTAGTGAACATTTCTTCGGTTATACCATTTTCAAATAGTTGTGAATCATGATCTAGGGTTTGCATGGTCAACTCATACAAAATCCTATAGGATTTCTCAAAAGATAGATTGTAGAGTGGGATTCCATTTACTTTGCAGACAAGAGATGAAAGCCCAAACATCTCAAATTTATGTGGGCATCCAGTCCACGATCCTATTGCACTAGCGTTTTTTACAAATGCCAATGCTAATTTTGACGGAATTTCGCAATTGATAAAGGATGAGTCGGTGAAGGTGCGTTAGCCTGTGGCAATATGACTTTGATTGGTGATTGTATGAGGAACAAGTTGTTTAATATTATTTACACTGGCTCTTAGTTTTTCCACGGCCAAAGCAACAGAACTCATTACCTACTGCTTTCGTATATGTAGTATTGTCGAGGTGAGGGAGAGAGTTATATCAGGATGGGCAGGAAGTTCCTTTCGTAAAATGAATTGGATGGAGCAAGCGTCAATTTTATATCCACTTTAATATTGAGTGGTAGCCATTGGGTTTCATTAAATATTTCATGATATATTTTTCCAACTAGATGTAATCCACTAGTTGTAGCATTTTTAAGTGCATATACTATTAGTATTAGTAATATATTCATATCCATTGGAGGTGCCTCTCAATTCCTTGTATGAATTGGGTGTCATCAGCATGAATTGTATATAGCTTGTATAATTCGAGAGATTGTCTCTTGTGCTCACCAAAGTGTCATTTATGTAGACACTGATTTGACGAAATAAATTATGTAATATACAATTTTCATAGGATATTCCATCAGCACTAACTGGCAATGTATTGTCGGATTTCCGGACTTTCATTCGTAAATCTAAAAATGTCGAAGACATGTCCATAAATTAGTCTTCATTGGAATAAATTTGAAAGTGGATATTATCGTAGAGGGGTTGTTGTGGATAAAATTGTTCATAGTATCCATGTTTTACACTCAAATAAACATTTTCTGCATTGAATAGATTTAAAGATGTAGTGATTGAAGGTTGGTAATCCTTATGCGGTAGATATGCCATCTATGAAAAGAAATCCAGTTTCGATCTAACAATTCTCTTCCTGGGGCTTCTTCTATTTTTTACTGTGTGTGTCGTCTTTTCCCTTCTTTTCTTTGACAGGGGTGATGTCTTTCGTTTCTGACCTGAGTAGAGACTGACGAGTGGTGCACTGTTTCTCGACCTTTTTAAACCTTTTCCATTTTTATGAGATTTCAATTGTTCGCCAAGGGGTCGCGCACTGGACCTAAGATTTTCCGAAGCACCTTTTTTAAAATCCTTGCCAGAGCTACAATCGTATAGTGTAGAGGATGCAAAATCTGTCGCAGCCGGTACAATATATTTTCTAGCCAGAAGTAGCGAAGAGCGAAACAGCTTAGCAAACCAACTGCCAAGACCATAGCCAGACATTGATGAGCGACCTTTGTAATAGTCCATTCCATTGTCCACTTGTCTTGGGCCAAGAGTATTAACATAGCAGTCAATATCAGGACAAATAAATACCACTTTTCTATTAGACATCTTGTTGTTGTTGCGGAATAGGTTGAAAATGGCATGTAATCACAGCCAAACCTTTTGATATTGCTAGGGGATCACCTAATTCAGTTTTTAATGTTAACTGACAGAGTTCCAAATAGGAAGTGTCTACGGGAATATACTAAAGATGCTTTATATTGTAATGGTGAATATGTTCTTGATTGGTTTTTCGTTCAAGAACTCATAGGAGGGGGATATTGCTATTGCCAACTCTCGATGTTTCAACAAATGAAGCGTAGAGAAATATACAAGTGTCCTTGGAGAAGACAGGGAGGTAGTCAGCAAAAATAAAATTAGTGTTTTCAGCACTTTTACCATTGATTATATTGAGCTTAAAGCCAAGGATATATTTTAGATTATCATTGAGAATAACCTTTTCATCAGCAACGGGCTAACTAATGTAGATCTTGCCCTTATCTTTGAATAGTTGAAATGAAAGGCTCCTTTTTTACGAGCGGAAATTCTTTTATTGATAGAACGACATAAATCATTCATACAGTTGAGTTCTTCGTAGGGTAATTCAATATATGGATAATTCATCCAATTGATCTTTTGAATTTGTTCTTGATCACCTGGGGGTGGCGGCCAATCATAGGTTCTAATTTTTATGTCATACTTGCGATCTTTTCTCAGGATGTCATATGTATTTTTGAGAATAAAGTCGACAAGAGCCACTTCATATGCGCCGTCAAATTTGATGGTGGGGAGAGTTTCGTCCAAAAATCACTTGTTCTATTCAAATCATTGTAGAGAGGATCGGAAACATTGGACATGAATGTCTCATAGAAATCATTGGGCATTGTTAATGTTTTCAACTGCAACCAAAGAATCAGAATCAGAGTTGTATCCTAGCCAACGAACAAGCAACTGTCTCTTGCCCCTGTGAGTACGACTCTTTAATATCTTTTCAATTTGATAAATTTCACTACTGTTTGTAACTTTTTGTACTTCATATCCGTAAAAACCGCCGAGATTCTTATCATCTTTGGTGTCTCGCAGCCGATATGTCGTGGGTTCAGTGTTTAGGATTTTGGACACTTCAAAAAGTTCAGTGCTCCATAAATAATTCCCTTTTCAAAAATATTGGTGGTTCTATTAATTCGAACAGTAAAACCAACATTGATTTTCTTCTTCACAACCTTTTTTTCACTGGAATATTGCTTTAGAAAAGCATCAAATGTATTTTCACTGCAATGAACTTCCCGAGGGTTAACATTGGATAGGAAACGATGTGGTCGTTGGTTATATATTTGTATGATTTTATCTAAATCATGAATAAAAGCAGCAGTATTTTTCAGCGTGCAATATCTTGAAATTAAAAGACGAATCGTTCTTATCAATCCTTCAGCCAATAAAGCCTTTATCGGGCTCTGACTATGATAGAGCTTTGTATTATATTTCAATAGAACCTTTTGCACATGAGGATTAACAAATTCGCTACCGCGATCCAATTGAATTTTTCTATAGCAATCCTGTTCAAGAATACTTTCTAAAGCCTGAGCAACTTCAACACCTCTCTTTGATTGCAATGGAATGGCATATGCATAGCGACTAAAGACACTGATTGCCACTAGAACATATTTGTAGGGTGTATTGTAACGCTGTTGAATCGCGTCTAGAGTTAAAGGTCAGTTTGCATTATATGCAGAGGGGAAAAGGCTATAGTTTGTTGATATTGTTTGCCGCGAAGCCTACGATTCCGATGCAGAGTGTAACTCGGTTCATTTTCTAGATACTCTTTTGCATTTTTTAATGTGCTGCCACCTATGTCAGAGGCAACTCTAGAAAGCTTTGTGGGGGAACTTAGACTTCCCACTGCACCAATATTTTCATAGACATGTTTTAAAACTTCATACATTTTGAACGCAAACACGTAGTGTAATGTCCACTCCCGTTTTGCATACTGGAGGGTGATGCTTGTGACGATGAGTTGATATTAATACGTCTTCGCTTTTGTCTAGCGGTCACTAGTGTAATCAAATCATTGCTGCTGCTACTAGGAGTGCTAGTATTTTCCAAGATTGTTAAAAAATCTTCTTCTTCTTCTTTTTCAAATGGTGTTGGTGTTGTTAGAGGACCAACACCTCTACTATATTCTCTTAATTTCTTTAGAATTTGCCTATTGCCAATAAGACTTCTGGGGAAGTTTGATGCATTTAGAAAAGTGTATAGATTATTGTCAAATGATAAAAGTCCTTTGCGATTCATAACCATATGAAAAATTATATCAAGTTGATTATAACTTTTTCCTTGAATTATAATTCGTTTCCCTGTGCTGTCGACTTGAACTTGATGATCATCACCACTTTCCAACATGAGATAAGATAATACTCTTTTACTCTGTTCTCGATAGGTGAGTGGCAATAGGTTTCCAATTTTCATTACAATTGAATTCAATTCCTTCTCCTTTGATTGCAGTGCTGCCGAATCTTGAGGAGATGTTTCCTGTTTAGAGGGATTGGTGACGGCGACGGTGACGGTGGGTCTCTCACGATAAGGTTTATGTTTGTCCACACGTCGCAATGCATCTTGAAGTAAAAGCAGCTTTTTGTCATCGGCAATATTCTCATCATTAATGAATTTGTTTAGATTGTCTTCAAAATGTTCGACGGGCGAGAGGACAAGTTCAAATGGTGTCAATTTATAGGGTTTAGCCATTCTCTAGAGAAAACTGTTTACAAGTCCTGCAATTATTGGCAGTAAAAGTGTGAAAAAGCTACCAATTGATGTCACTATGAAATTCAATTCCTTCTCCTTTGACTGTGTTGCTGCAGAATCTTGAGGAGATGTTTTTTTAGGGGGATCTGTGATGGTGGAGGATCTCTCACGATAATGTTTATGTTTGTCCACACGACGCAATGCTTCTTGAAGTAAAACTAGATTTTTATCATCGATAATATTTTCACCATTAAGGAATTTGCTTAGATTGTCTTCAAAGTGTTCCACGGGTGAGAGGATAATTTCTATTGGAGTCAATTTATAGGGTTTAGCTATCTAGAGAAAACTGTTTAAAAGTCCTGCAATTATTTGTAGTAAATTTGTAAAAAGTTACCGCCCGCTAGAAGGAGACCTTTTCTTTTAAATTTTTTTCCTTTGTTTTTGCAAGCCAAGGCACGTATAGTGGAACGATGTTGCTTTTTCTGTTGTCTAACACCTTTTAGCAAGTTACATTGCCCTCGGTTAAATTTAAACAAAGTTCAGATATTAGACTAATAAATTCTTTGTCAACACCATGTTTGAGTATGGCCTTCCTGATTGGGGGTTTTGAAGTGCTTAGAACGGAAAATAAATGTCTATTTTCGTGTAGTTTCTTCAATATCATGATGGCAACTAATAGCCTTTTCTACTGTTCACCGGAACATCTACAGTAATTTCTTTTTTTAAAAATATCTGTGACTACACGTAGATTCTCGGGTGTATTCTGATTCAGATCTAGCAAAATGTACCCATAGGGCTTATTTGTCGCCTGACTGTACGCTGAAAGTAGAAATTTGGGGGCTCCTGGATATATTTGCTTATTGAGAGTTATTAGCGAGCTAGAATCACGAACAACTCGGTAGATAATATAGATGGCGCAATTCAAAGCAAGGGTTCTCATGCACTTGCTCTGATGAAACAGATTGTGTATAACTAGAGTTATGGAAATGTGTTCATGATGAGAGCGAACGGTAAACAGCTGTAGCATTTCCTGTGAGAACTGTTCAATTGATTCAGCTAAATCAAAAATAATCAGCCATGAGTTTATTTCAATACTATTGAAAACATCAAGTCCCCGTATGAATTGTATTGACATGGACGTGGCAGTGGCAATACCTTTTATTTGGTCGTAGGACTCCTGCCAAATACGACAGCAATAGTAAATTTTCTTTGATTTTTCCAAAAACATTTTATTACAATTTTTAATTATTTTAGCTAAAAGTGTCGTTTTGCCTGACATTGACGGGCCACACAGAAACGACCTGAAAGGTGTTTTAAATTGATACATAATGCTGTTGACAACAGTTGGACTACAACTAACTATAAACCATACTTGTCTAATGAATAAATAATAATTTTCCCATAGATTTACCTAGTACGTTAACAAGAACAAGAAAAACGTATTTTTTTCCTTTATTGACAAAAACAACTTAAAATACAGCACGAATAGCAATATTTTTCATTTATTTTCAAAAAACTTAAAATAGCACACACTATTGAACAACAATAGCAACATCAACAACAATATTTTTCACTTATTGACAAAAAACAACTTAAAATACAGCATGAACAATAGCAACACAGTTGAACAAGTTTCTAGACTAAGAAGAAAAAATGAGAATACCCCCCAATGCCCCCCCCCTCCTGGGACAAAGATCGGCTGCTACGGGCGGTACCCCCCTGGGACCGCGCGGAAAAACAAACTCTGTATACAATAGCCGCTGCTGCAAAATGATGTTGTCCCACCACCCACCAAGTACTATTTGAATTAAAGTTAACTTATCCAGACCGAGTTGGTTTCGATAGTCCACACATTCAACTCGATCTGGAATTCGATAGTAGCCGTGGGGGAGTACTTTTACACCATTCTTGAGCACATAGACCTTGTCGGATATACATGACATTGCATTTTTCCACTCTAATAGTATAGCTCCTATACTGTAGGGAGCGAATTGCTAGCACTTTGCACTTTGCACTAGACAGCTGTCTACACAGTTTCCGTAGACACTCATGTCGAAATTTTTTTTACAAAGTGTGTTGGCACCCCTTTGCACGCCTGCTTTATATCCTTGCCGTGTGTTTCAACACAGTAAACTTTAGGGCCGGAGAACACCCCTTTGGATATTAAATCACTCCCCGTCTCTGATTTTAACATTAATAGTTGATTGGGGGCCTGACGTTTCACCGACTCGGGGTAGAAGCTCTCATTCCAGTTGGTGTTGTCCATCCGCTAGCTGATGTGCACCCCATTTTCCAAATCATTTAATAAATCCCCAGTTTTAACATTTAACAACAGAGAATCTGTGTCCCCATAGAAAACTTAAACCTCCCCCTCCTTTGGCTAATGTACCTTGCACACATTGTAAAAGAACGACAACACGAGTTTTTGGAAAATTTCAAATACCGAACTACCCCCCGCTATATTCTTATTCAGTACAAAATTTCTCGTTTTTCTGTGTAGAAGAACCATTTTCGGCTCTATGCTCGGGAATGTTGTAAAATTGGGGTCGGAAATAATTCGTGCACATTCATTGGGGCATGTTACGACTGTCACGACGTGATCTGTTTCGTTCGCTTTCACACATTTTTCCAAAAGCTGAATTTAAAATAATATTTATACATTTCTTTTCGACTTTACTTTTTGCATCTGAGCGTTCACTGACAAAGGTGTCAATAAACTTTTCAAGTATGGTTTCTGATCAAATTGCAGGGCCCTGTATATTTTTGTGACCCTGAAACCATTGCTCACCATCCACCGCAATAGGACGTGGTGAACAGCAACATTCTGTTTCGGGTCCAGATCAGCATTTAATTTCTGCTTTGAGGGGGTCCAGTGCATGCCCATATCCTTGACCAAAGACCGATTGTATGGGCTCAATGACTCCTTTGTCACAGGTCTATTCACGCACGGAAATACTAAATCTTTTATTGTATCGTGAAGTTCCACTAGTATGTGCCCGTCAATTTCAAAGAACCATCCTTGTGGACCATTTTCCTAAACAGTATGAATGTCGGGGATGTCACTAGGATTTTCAAGCCATTTGTTATTGACACATGGTAAACAGTAGTGAGACATTGTCGAGGGGTACAATGATTTCATGTGAAGAAAAACTGCATTAGAGTTTACACCGGCGTCTTGTCCAGTTGGATCCGTTGTCAGGACGCGATCCCCATGAAAAACATACCCACTCCTCATCGATCTTTCTACAAATAGATGTTGATCCACATCGGTGATAAACCCTATTTCCTCCCTATTAATTTTTAGAATTAAGTCCATGACGAGATCCGGTGTTGAAAAATAATAGCCAATAACTAGCCCAAACTCTGAATAAATTTGATCTGTGTTTTTGCAGACAATATCTAATAGAGTTAACACATCATTGGCCAAGTACATTCTACAATAATCCCAACCATTTTTACAATTACCTTTGGCCCATACCCTCTTAGCCAATTCATAGTCTTCGGCAGTGCATTCACTATTGGTAAGTGAACTATAGAATGCATCAATGGGAGGTAGTTTCTCCTCACTTAACCGCGCGCCAGAGCAGTAATAGGCATACGCATATATGGCTTTACAGGTCAGTAAGTCATACATTTCACTGTCTGGAAAGTTCTTTTTAAGCAGAGGGAAACTATCAAAATTGTCACTTTTCTGCACCTGAATCAATTGAATCAAAGCCTTGGGGAAAAAACTATATGAATCTAAAAAACGGATTTTATTCTAGCACGTATGTCCATTATTCACCACCTGCCATTTCAACTCTAAAAGTACCAGCTTCTCAGCAGATTTAGGGAGAATATTGTAGGTAAATGAGTTGTTTACCCATAGACTATCTCCTCCTCCCCCCTCTCTGTGCATACGTGCCAAAGCCGGTAAAATAAATTTCAAATCATAATTTGAATTGTGAATGAAAACCGGTATAAAAACTGCGGGCTTACACTCACATTGCACGATTGATGTGCCACACCTCGAAAATTACTACCCCCTGACGATATTTCCTGCCACAAGTGATTATGGTCCCTGACTTCCCCCTTCCCCCCTCTTTCCCCCCTAGTCCTTTCCCCTTAGTCCCCTCTTCAAATTCCCCCTTACAAACCCAACATATTTTTCTGATTTTTAATGGCCAGACGACCCTCTGCTGACAATAACATCGGGTAGTGGGCATTTCTCAAACGGGAAATAGCTCTATTTGAAGTGACAATTAATTTTTTCAATTCCTTGATCATATACTCATTTTCGTCGAATGTTTCGACTATTTCTAACAATTGCATAGTGTTAGAGCTGTCTCTTTGTGCGTGGGCATACGAAACTGCTATGGGTTGATGTTCTTTGATACGACTCGGAAATTGTGGGTCATTCACGTCCATCAGCATAGCTTCACAATCCAAACTTATTTTATTGCTTTGCAGGAGCGTATTCTGAAAATTTTTAAAACTTAAAATTGCACGGTCACCCGAAACTGTTTCCACTGATTGATATCCGTGACGCCTGCAATGCTTCATGTGATTTTGTAGCTTTAATTCACTATGAAGTCTAGACAGGCATGATGGACAATATTATCGTCTCCCCTTATTCTTACCCTACCCCAGAACTCTACTAATATCTGTAATAGGATTGAAATGGCCAATTGAATTGGGTTCACTAGGTGGTGTATACAACAACCAAACCCAGTGTTTCACCAATTCAATCGACGGGGCGCTTACTGGGAATATTACACCCTTTTTATTAGAACGCATACCCTCTTGAAATTCCGTTTCGTATTGGAGCACAAAAACACCGATATTTAAATGGGCGTTGGCCCGTTCAAAAATATCTATTGACCTGAACGTTACCGGAAATTTTTCTGCTAACCAAGAGAAATCTACTGCGGGAAAATCAAACCCCTCCCTCCCCTGCACGGCCCAATGGTCTAAATTTGTCTTTTAGCTTCATCTTTCAGAGGTTCGAAAGATGATATGAGGAAAGCGTACATTAAACATTTTTGACCTGTTTCAAAACAGATTCGTTGAACGCCCTTGCATCCTTCTAAATCGGGATTGTATTTTAAAACTATAGACCCTGGCCCCGCCCCACCCCCTCTTAAAATAAAATCTTTTTTAAATTTACATATATTTACACTTAAATTTTCAATAAATAAAACTACAGAACCACTCCCGTTCTCATTATAATTTTCGAGATGAGTGATAATATTTTCAGTCCATTGTATAAATACTGTCTCATAATTCTCCAAATGAGAGTGCAACACCAACATCTCGGTGTGTACATAATGGTCGTACATCTCACTATGACTCTCATTTAGGTTAAATATTTTTAAAACAATTGAGGCCTTATTGGAGTCCCGACCTCCCCACACCTGAATCTGGTTTTCTAAAAGTGCACGAATTTTTTCTACATACTCATGAACGATATAAATGGGTTCGGCTTTAAAATTTCCCCCCATAAGTGTACTAAATGGATCACTGAATTCTGCTGTAAAAACGGTTATTGTATTCAATATCCAAGTTGTTTGTTGAAATGTCGGTAGTGACGAGAATTGTATATCATTACCCCCCCCCCTTGCATATCATCATTACCCCCCCCCCTCTCTTGTATATTATTATTACCCTCCCCCTTGTATATCATCATTACCTTCCCCCCTTGTATATCACTGTCTAAACCCGCTCCCCCACATTGTTTAACAATAGGGCTTGTCTGTGCACTAAAATCAATCGAAGACATTTCATTTTCAATTAAATTTGATCGAATAGGGACTATATTTATTAAATCTGAGGGGGAAGGATTCTCATTTAACTCGCGAGTAAAATTATCTACAATTTGTATTGTATTTGGACTTAGCCATGGTAAATCGCCCTCTGAAATAACTGCATTGCCTTGTTCAACTGGACTAGCGTCTACATCTAAATATTTATTCAATAGATTGTCTGCCCATTCCGTATCAATGGCATATGTATCTTTTAAATTAACATTACCATCACCATAACACTCTCGTAGGGAATTTATCATATCACTCGAGATCTTGTTCGTCGATAGCCGGTGTTTCAGTGACCTGATTATGATGAAAATCTCTTGGAGGTTCAATTAAAGTTGCCTTTTCAATGAATTTATATAATTCTTGACATGATACTTGAGGCGGTGGGGGAGGTAGTGACGATATGTCATCCGATGTAGCCTATAAAGAAAATAACTTATTTTCAAAGTGTCTAAATCACCCTATTTTGAAAATTGGGTTATTAGCGTACTATATTTTCTAATTGTTTAAAACATGTGCTTAATAAAAACACGCTTAGTAGTACTATTGGTAGTAGTAGTAGCCGAAGCAGCAGCAATAACGCTATCTGTGTGCACTTAGTGCCATTTGGTTAATTCACTGTTCCCCACTCTAATTACTCTATATATCCTGAAAGTTCTAATTTAATAACCACCCCATATGCATTAGTGATATAACATATTTACAATCTAAACGAGACGTAGTAGGTTTTGATTTTGTTTAAAAAAAACAGAAATTTCATATTAATACTCTTTATCTGCTTTGGAAAAACCGGGGTCTTTAGTTGGTTTGAAAGGGGTAGTCTAACTCCTTCATGTCATCTCCTGAAAATAGCCTATTTTCAAAGTTTCTAAATCACCCTATTTTGAAAATTGGATTATTAGCGAACTATATTTTCATATAATTTAAAACATATGCTTAAAAAACACGCTTAGTAGTATTAGTAGTAGTAGTAGTAGCAAAAAAAGTAGCAATAACGCCATCTTTGTGCACAAAGTACCATTTGGCTAGTTTTTAAGCTTTGTAATAGCGTCTATTTCAAAAACTGACATCTTGTACTTATTTCTATACCAATAAAAATAGTGAAACTAATTTTTCAGTTAAAAAATTGAATTTCAATGCTCATGAATTTGCAATATTCATTATACTATCCCAGCAAATTATCTAGTAGACATAATAAAAGCAGCGCATGTGCCGTTCACACACACACACACACAAACAAACACACAATAAAATAGTGACAATCATGACATGTAATATACTTAATAGCATCGCTATTGAATTTGTAATACTCATAGTTTTCTCAGCGAACTATCTAGTAGACAGAAAAATAAGCAGCGCTTGCGCTGTCTATAATGAAAATAACTTTCTAGTTTAATCTTAATGTACTCAAAATTGAAAACAAATATCATATGCATCTATTTATCATAATCAACATCTTCCCCCACCCCTCTTGCAATTCATAGAATTTACTCTAGACAGTATGACGGGAATAAAAAAGTATCTTTTTCAGCGAAATCTTTACTAAGCTGCTAACCTAATTCACGAGAATTTAGCATGTCGGATGCGTACACTTGTCAGGATTCGATAATTAAATAGCTCTGAAGTTTTAGCGTCAAAGGTGAGCAATTTATTCCCTTTGGGAGAAAAATCATTAGCGGAAATAAAATTTAAAACTTACATTAAGATCTATAGCTTGCATATGAAGGGCTGTAGGGGGCAAATTCTCGCCTTGTGTGGAGGGCATTGGTCTTGAAGGCCCACCATTCTTGCCATAAACGTTGACTGTTGCTCTTGAAGGGCCAGCGACTTCACCGTCTTGTGTGTGGAGCATAGATGGGTCAGCATTTCTCCTTTGGGGTTTTAGGGGAATGGAAGAATCAGCCATCTCCAACCGGTACATGGGAGCAGCATCATTGACCCTAGCCCTCTTGACAGGTGGGGGACATTGCTCAAAATTGTCCTTAAAAATAAATTAAATTTAGTTTTTCATATAAGGAAAAATCGTAAAAATTGTATTGAAAAACCAGACTCCTCCCCTATTATACACCCCCCTCTTCGATATCGATGTTAAAAAATCAATTTCCGGGTTATATCTATTTAATATATGCTATGCTTTACCCCCGTCCCCCTAATGTACAAATATATTGGCCAAATTTGTTTCTAAACTACTATATTTTAATCAATTTCCAGGTTATATCTATTTAATATATGCTATACTTTACCCACCCACCCTAATGTGCAAATATATAGCCCAAATTTGTTTATAAACTATTACAGTTTATTGCATTAGCATTATGCAAACTTGACTTCTTTCGTGTGTATCGTATAATGGATAAGTACCGGGTTTCCTTCAGAAAAGTCTATAGAACAGAAATGACACAAAAAAAACATAATATAGCATAGAGTCCTGTAAATATTATAGAATTTAAGTTTCTAAAAACCAGGGTTAATGAAAAAACCGGGGATTATGGGGGTGGGGGTAAATTGTCAAATTTAGACAGTTCCGTAGGCTACAAACCCATAGCATAACTTTCGAAATGTTATAAGCTCAAGAAAGAGGGAGTATTTAGATATAGACTTGTTAACACAGTTCTAGCATATAGGCTTTAAATTGGATAAAACAAAACATCGTTAACACACATCCTCAGCAAATAGGTATAAAATTTGCATCGAGTGACATTTCCCTGCGAACAAGTCCAAATAAATTAATACAATCAAAGAAAAAATGCTAACCGGCTTACATTTAATATATTTTATGCTTTACCCAACCACCACCCCCCCCACAATGTGGAAATACATCCTCAACTTATAGGTCTAAAATTTACATCAAGCAACATTTTCATTGCTAGGCTAGTCTAGGCCCCAAATAAATTAATATGATCAAAGAAAAATGCTACCTGGGTTACATTTGATGTATGCTATGCTTTACCCTCCCGCCCCCATAATGTGCAAATATATATACCCCGAATTTGTTTCTAAGCTATTATTCATCCATTTTCATTTTATTAACCGAACTTGACTTTTTAAGAAGTCTCCGTATAATGCACCAGTACCGAAATAACTCAATTAATTATTTATAAAATAAACTTATGGCATATAATTGGTTAATATTATTGTCAAGATTTTCCATGGTGCTTATTGTTCAATAGCTTAAAATGAACTGTTACAATATCGCAGATATA
The DNA here is from genome assembly GCA_027921565.1 of Artemia sinica. Taxonomy (NCBI): domain Eukaryota; kingdom Metazoa; phylum Arthropoda; class Branchiopoda; order Anostraca; family Artemiidae; genus Artemia; species Artemia sinica. Next base: position 14,629,111 of record CM051256.1, on the reverse strand, counting down.
CAGTGTAGTTATAGAAATGTTTCAAGAGAAGCCATATTTAAGAATAGAATTGTCTAAGTTGATTTCCATCATAGCCTATTACATAAATCTAGGTAAAAATTTCTTAGAAACAATAGGTCGTACCGTTAGTGGATCAATAACATTGTCCCGTTAGTATTCAGTGCGCATAAGCATTTTCCCCGAAATATTTCCTAGTCCCTTGATTGGCCTAGAAAGAGACACGTGATCTTGTACCGTTAGACTCGCTCTTATCTGGCAATGTTGTAAACTTAGCCCAGTACCTTCTGGTGGGTTCCTACTAGTTACAGACAGTTTTGAGAGGTCTAAAAAGCAATACGGGTTCGGGTACTTATTATTTGATAAATGAGGTTTTGAAGATTAGTACAACGAACAGAAAGTTCGCCAATTTGATTTTTGACCAAAGGCTAGTGCCCAGTGATTTGTAAAAGCTTTAATTGGATTCTCTTATAGGAGTAAGTGAATAGAGTAAATAGAGTAATCATAGACAAATTAACCTAATCTCTGTCGGAAAAAAAGGTGCTTATTAGTATTATGATTAGTATTATGCTTATTAGACTTGTTGAAACTGTAGATGAAAGTCTAGGAGAAGAACAGTAATATCCTTACATCATGTACAAGACAAATACGTCAAAGGCATTTGTGAATAACGCTACCATATTATTCTAAATTTTTTACAGATGATTATTACCAATTTACTGACGATATGCTTGAAAAATGGCAAGTTAGGGCAGGAAGCTGCACCGAATCATTAGTTCAGAATTATTATTTTTCCCCAACTTAGGTTGGAATTTGTCCCAAGGAAAGCAGCAAAGACTAAGGGAGACCTTTTCGCTAACCTGGAGAATAAAACTCTCCCAGACCTGGATTATGCTGGATATTTTAGCTTCCTAGATAAAATTGTAGTTAAGTTGTAATAAACCTAATAGTGAAGAAGCAGGGTATTTGTTTGCAGCTAGAAGAACATGTTTTTTGGAAGGGAAGGAACAGGTTTTAAAAATAGGAATGGACATGAGACGCCACCTATTGACAGTAGCCATGGATGTGTCTGAAGCAATGACGCTTAAAATTGGTGAGACAGATATGCTAGATGTTTTCCAGAGAGTTTTTTTTTTCCAAAACTATGTCTCAGGTACTCATTTGAAAGAACGTATACCAAAGAACAAGCTCTGCGACATATATGGGTTCCCACTTCCTAAAACTATAATGAGTGATTATACCATATCTTACGGATCAATGATAAAATGGTTTCAAAATTTTTAGCGTTTTAATAATCTAGCTGGTGCCTAACGAAAAGCAAGACGATTTTCAATTGATGAGAAATGGACATCAGGAAAGAACTAAAGAACGTAGAAACATAATTCAAGGGATTGAAGAATGAAGCTCTTAACAGAATGGGGTGTAGTAGGAGAGTGAGCAGCTCCATGAGCAAATATGGTATTTTTGAGTATTTCATGAAATAAAAAAAAAATTGTATTGCAAATCTTTTGGTGAAAGGGGGACCCAGTCAAAAAGTATATCTCTTTCCATGCAGATACGCTTATGCCTGTGAGGTATTCGTGTTTAAATAAAAAAAAAATACACTTTTGTCATAATATTGGAGACGAGATTCTTTTATCTACCAAGCAATCGTATATTTTTTAATTCCAGATCTGCGAAATAGAGCCACGTGGAAAAGACGTTTATTTTTCTTGGCATATAATTATCCACAAAAACGTGACATTACTGATTCTTCTCTAAATAGGTGGTGTCCTGTTTCATTGCTTCTAGTTTGCTTTCTTTTCTACAAACAAAAGGCATTTGGTTGTTTTTCCTCCTACTTGTACTTTTAATTCACCAGAGGAAAAATAAGGACAAAAAAAGAAAGAGGAAATATTTGGCAGACTACTTAAACAAGTAAAAATTATATACACAATAAAGTTTTATCCAATTTCCCAGTCACCTTTCGGAGCAGCCTTAAATGATGATTTTGATGAAAGGGATAAATATGCAGAACGGGTCTCTGAACCCTGAGTATTCTAAAACTAATACTAAAGTTTCTAGGTAAAAAGATAAAGAATACGAAATTGGACTTTACAGTTAGGGGTTAGCCATCCTGTGCTTTCGCACAACCTTCCTGGTAACACTTTATAGATTTCTCCTACCCATTTAGAGCTGGGTCGACTCTAGTTGAGTTTACAAAGTCATGCAATTGCCCATTATTCCAAACCAACTAACTTGCTACACCCAGACTCGAATCCCTGCCATAGCAGACAAATGATTTCAAGTCTAGCGTGCTAACCTCTACTACCCGTTTAATATTTCAAAAAGGGAAATATACACTGCAATAAAGTATTTTCTGATAATACCTTTTCAAAATTCGTTCGATAGAATGACGAAAGTGAGTTGAAGTTCAAATAGTTTCAAAATTCTCAAATTTAACACTTTTTATACAGTCAAGTTTAGAAAGTCTACTCGAGGATTCTATTCTAGGATCCTCTATAGTGCGTGGGCACCCATATAGGTGGGCAGAGGGGGATCTAGCCCCCCATATGGCTGAATGATGCTACCTTGTATTTTATATGTTTTGTTTTGAGATTGCTATTATATAGCATTGGAAATGCCGATTAGACCAGGTAAGACCCCTAAAGTTCAGCTTATGGGCGCCCATGCTATAGTGTGTTTACTAGTCAAATTTTTGTGAGGTTTTCTTCCGTTGAACACAAAAACATGATTATTTCGTTTATTGAATGGGAGCACTTTCTTTGTTTGACAGCAAGAGTGGTAAGAATTAATATTGTTCAATTTTTCCTTGCAAAATAGTTACCAGTATTAAATTTTTTCCTTGCAGCGTAATTACCAGTTCACTCAGTGTTGCCACCCTTGTGGTTTCTTGTTCCATCCTAGGGAACAAAATGCCAAATGGGTCTTGGCTTGGTGGGAATTCTTAAAGATGTTTCTTGTTTACTTACAAAAGGCACTAGACATAGAAATTAGCTTTCAAAATAATTATCAAGCCCCTGTCTATAGTGTTTCAGTCCCCCAATAGGGGTAAAGAAAAAAGGAAACACAACTGCTTCCCATCCAAAAGAGGTTTTCCTTGATGCTCAAGATGGGGGATAGTAGTTCTATTTGGGATATTTGGTTGCGATGATCCCAACCATTTTCGAGTGATTTCAGCTTATTTCTAGAAATGCCCATATTTTTTTTTTGCAATAGGGACTTTTACCATTAAGATTAATTGAAATAATAGTTACCATTCCTGATTCAGCTTTAAAGGGCAATTTTTTCCCGCTTAGCAATTTCTTTTTAAACACGTTTGTAAGTTTTTGTTACTATAGGCTAGAATTTGTTTTTATGCGTCTGACGCCACAACCATAGTATAGAAAGTTTAGAAAGTGTAAGAGTAAAAAAATGAGTGCATCTTTGTGGTGCTGAATACCGCAATTGAGTAAAAAGAAGTTATATTTTTGTTTTTAATTTAACTTATAATTATAAAGTTATGGAAGTAGTCTTTTCTGTCTATTAATAAAGTGGTATATGACAAAGAAAATAGCCCTTAACTACTACTACTACTGCTAAGAACTCAATGCAGCACCAAGCCGTCTGAGGCCAATAAAACAGCGCACAGGCCTGCTTAACCTAACTTCATTCTAAGCTTCAATCTTTGTCCTCCTCTCATAAAGGTCTAATTTCATTTAGGTCCTTTCTTATGACCTCTTTCAAGAGCATTCAGTATGACCTGGTTTTTACTGACACAGTGGATGGCTATAAAGAACTATATTCAGTAATAGCTCATCCTTCATCAGTAAAACATGTGCTAGTCATCTCAACGTTTTTCTCATTATCAAACAGTTCGTGGTAACGAACTGTAAGTAAGGAGCGACCCGGCTCAATGGTAACCGAAACTCTAGAAAACGGTATTTTGATACAAATAGATACATCAAAAGAGTCAGATTTTAATGCTGATTTCAAATATATAAGTTTCATCAAGTTTAATTCTACCCATCAAAGGTTAGGGGCCTGAGAAAATTTGGCTGATTTTCGAAAAAAGGAGGAAAGACGCCCTAAAAGTTATAGAACCTTAATGAAAATCACACCATCATATTCAGCGTATCAGAGAACCCTACTGTAGAGGTTTCAAGCTTCCATCTACAAAAATGTGGAATTTTGCATTTTTTGCCAGAAGAAAGATCACGGGTGCGTGTTTATTTTATTTTTTTTTTTTTTCCAGGGGTGATCGTATCGACCTAGTTGTCCTAGAATATCGTGGGAGGGCTCATTGGAATGGAAATTAAAAGTTCTAGTGCCCTTTTTAAGTGACCAAAAAAATGGAGGGCAACTAGGCCCCCTCCCACGCTTATTTTTTTCCCAAAGTCACCTGATCAAAATTTTGAGACACCCATTTTGTTCAGCACGTTCGAAAATATAATAAGTATGTCTTTTAGGATTACTTAATCCCCCGAAATTCCCGGGGGGAGGGCTGAAAGTTATGAATTTTACCCAATGTTAAAGTATAGCATTGGTTATTTGGAAGTATACAGACGTTTTCAGGGGAGATTTTTCCTGGTAGTGGGGGAGGGGGGTGGGTCGGGGGTTATGTGGGAGGATCTTTCCATGAAGGAAGTTTTCATGGGGGAAGGGACATTGCTATGAAGGGGACGCCGGGCTTCCCAGCATTATTTAAAAAAAGATCAGAAATTTAATAAAAAAAAACAAGTATTTCAACTGCAATAGCAGCAACATCGAAACTTCAAACGAACAGAAAATATTACATATATGATTGGGTTCACCCCGTAGTCAATACCTCGCTCTTTAAGCCAAAGATTTTTTAGTACTTTCATAAGAGCTATTTATTCTAATTAACGGCCTTTGTGATTAAGCGGTCATTTTTAAAGAATTGGAAAGTTAATTCGTAAGTTACGTATATTTATTACTAATAAAAACGTTCGTAAATAAAATTACACAAGTTTCGAGAAAGCCATTTAACTAAATAAAAGTAAATTAATATGAAAATTTTGTTTTAATTATTCATGTACGGTGAGCCAAGATCAAAACCTGCATTTATTCAAAAACGTTCAAAAATTAAATAAAAAAAACAAGTTTTTTTAAACTGAAAGTAAGGAGCGACATTAAAACTTAAAACGAACAGAAATTATTCCGTATATGAAAGGGACTGTCCCCTCCTCAACGCCTCGCTCTTTACGCTAAAGTTTGACTCTGTCTCACAACTTTATTTTTTAAAACAATAAAAAACTTTAGCGTAAAGAGCGAGGCGTTGAGGAGGGGACAGTCCCTTTCATATACGGAATAATTTCTGTTCGTTTTAAGTTTTAATGTCGCTCCTTACTTTCAGTTTAAAAAACTTGTTTTTTTTTATTTAATAACCCTAAAGAGTGATAAAGAACCGCATTTTTCCTACGGCTTATTGTTCTATATACTATCAGTAGTTTCGGTTTCTGTTGACAAAGGTCGGTCTTTACTTACAGTTTGTTTCTAAATACTGTTTAATTAAAGGCATCCTTGAATGTCAGGGAGTGTTCCTACTCCCTCATTTGACCCATGATTTTACCTTCAAGTTTAATCTTCTTAAAAGAATATTAAACTTGAATCATCGAGATGATTTTAAAAGAAAATCATCGAGAATGATTTTCATCTCTAAAAATACCCCCTACGAAAAATATCCACCGATTAAAATTTGTCCAGCCAAGTATTTATGCACCGATGGAGAGTTTTACAACTTTGTGACCCTTCTTGGGGCCTAGTTTGGCCCAATTTTTTTTTTCATTAGGTTCCCCTTGGCTCTGGAATAATGACTGTAATTGCAACTGATCAAGGAAAAATGTTTTTCGGCCCAGTTCTGGATTTTCCAGCACTGTGTCCTTCCCAACATGAATGTGTATCCCCTTCGCCAAAGAACAGATCTTGAAAGTTTTAAGCCGATTGGAAAAACAATTTTGGCCATCTTTTGAATCACTTTTGGAAGTAGGACAGTGTCTAAATTGTCTTGTTTAGTTTAAGTATCCACTTGGTCCACGGGCCTTCAATTTGAAATTCTGATCTGTTCAGAACAACAGTTTTTGCCTAATTTAGGGTATGTTTTCGCTAAGTTCTAAAGTCATGAAAAGGATGTCACTCAAAGGTCCACGGATTTCATGTTCACACTCTTGTGTCCTCTCTGGGTGTTTCGAGCATATTACTTCATGTTTCAGGGCTTACGGTTCAAAATTTCTTTCCACAAAAAATGTCTTTTTAAAGACATTTTTTGCGGCCGGTTCGTTTGTGTACCTATTCTTTGAGGAAAACTCATAGGAAGAAATGTGCACAGCAAATTTAAAGTTTAGATGTCTTAGAGCAAATTTAACGTTTTTCATTTCGTATGCGCTGTTGTACCGTCTTGCTGGAACCATATTGGTGGTTCTTTTTGTACCGAAGGTCGAACAAAATTTTTAGGCACCTGACACTTCCAGGGTCCTTCGCCATCTTCGAAAAATCAAGGCCCGTTACTTCATTTGCCGCTACTCCATGTCGCCATAAAGCCCTTTGCACTGTGTCTTGAGGAATTTCTGTCCCTCAAATCTTCCTTTTTATTTATCCACCCATTCATGTTGAAATGATCCGCGTCTGACATAATGAGCTTTCTGAGGAAGTTTGAATCCCCATTGGCCAAATCTTGAAATTGCCTGGATAACTACAGCCTTTTTCCATGATATCTCGGGTGAAGCTGTTGCACCAAATAAATTCCGTGTGGATTCCTGTCCTGTTTATGAGGTATTTGTTGAAGAGATGATTGAGAGATCACAATCTGACTTGATTCTCTTCTTACTTGTGTGGATGGATTTCTGTCCAAACTTTCTGCTAATCGTTGACGATTTTGATCACTTTTTGCTGTGTGGGGTGTTCCAGATATGCGAAGATCGGATACAGGTCCATGCCAGTGATATTGAGCCACTATGGCTTTAATTCCATTGGGATTAGAGGAATTTCTTGTGTTGAATTGGCATTGAAATTTTCTTCGAGTTTCTGATATTGACTCATTCAACCGAAAGCACCACTCTACGATGAATATCCTCTCCTCGGTGGTGTAACGACTCATCGTGACTTTTGAAGGGTTCTGAAGAAAATAAGTGAAACATATTAAAAGTTAATGAAGTAAGGATGTTTTTTTTATCCGTCAGCTTCTTTTGGGAGTCCCCTCATTTAAAGGATATCATGATTTATTTTGGATAGTCATACTTTATTTCAAAAAGTAAATTCACGAAATAAGTTCTTTCTCTCGAGACACTACTGTGGAAAAGTTAAATTTTGATTTAAAGAGTTGAGTTTGAGGGGCGGCAACTCTCCTCGCATTTAAGGTTACCCCTAGGTATACAATTAAAAATGAAAATAAATTAAATAAAGACACAATTTTTTTTTCAAATGAAAGCAGTTAGCGATATTAAAATTAAAACGAACATAAATTTTTCCACATTGAGAAAGGGTTTCTCCTTCCACGACCCCCTGCTCTTGATGCTAAGGATTTACTTTTGGCCCCAATTCTTCGAGACCGGCTACTCCAGACAAAGGCAGTTAAATTGCAATAAGAATTAGGTTTAAACGACTACAAAACTGTAGCTTAAAGAGCAAAAAGTTGAAGAGGGGACAACCCCACCTCACATACGGACAAATTTCTGTTCGTTTTTAAATTTTCAGCCGCTCATCACTTGTGTTTAAAAAACTTTTTTTTTATCAAACATGCAACAATGTCGAATAAAAGGGGAAAAGAGAAATTTATGTCCTGTTCTTCCCTGCTAAGAGAGTTCTTTAATTTAATTTATTTTATTTTTGCCACGCATTTTTTCAAGCTAACCATTTTACTCTTTAAGCGGAAGAAGAGGAAGCCAAACAACCACACTTTTTTTACCGTATTTACCGTATTGCCGTATTTACCTTGCTATATCAAACATTGAGCTACTAAAAAAAATGTTCATCTTTTTCTTATTAAATTTTAAGGCCTTAAAAAGCATGAATAGCTTTTGAGTCACGAAATATTTTACTAGTAAACCTTTTGTTTTTGAGTCTGTTTTTGCGTAGTCGAATAACTGGAATGCTCGAGGGAAAGTCATAGAATAACGTTAAATATTTAAATCTTTAGATAATACCTTGACTATTCTATTCTACATAGTTATACTATTTAATTTTCGACGTAATACCTTATGTTAGGTATTCTGTTTCTAAGACCACACTGCCTTTCTATGACGGACAAATAAAAGTTCAAACTGGGATAAGTCCTTATATTAGACAGTAAAACAGATGCAAAGAATTAAGATTTTTCAACCACATACACCAGTAGTCGTTATCAGCAGAAAAACTAAAGCTTTACGATTAAAACAAACGTATTTATTCAGAACAAAAAAATTGTGACCCGAAAGTAATTATTTTATTTTGTGTATGTATAGTTTGTTTACTTTTCTTTTAATTTTAATTTAATAAAAAACAAGTTTTTTTTGAACAGAAAGTAAGGAGCGACATTAAAACTTAAAACGAACAGAAATTATTCCGTATATGAAGGGGGTTGCCTTCTCCTCAACACCTCGCTCTTTACGCTAAAGTTTTTTAGTATTTTTGAATAAAGTTTTTAATTGTTCCAATTAAACGAACATAGTGTTTCAGAAGTTGTTCATAAAGAATTGGGAGAAAATTTAAACTTTAGCGTAAAGAGCGAGGTGTTGAGGAGGAGGCAACCCCCTTCATATACGGAATAATCTATGTTCGTTTTAAGTTTTGATGTCACTCCTTACTTTCTATTAAAAAAAGACTTGTTTTTTTTTGTTTAATTTCTGAACGTTTTTGAATTAATGCTGGTTTTGAAATTAGCTAACCGTATATGATTAATTAAAACGAAATTTGCGTATTAATTTTATTTTCTTTTTGGCTAAATGGCTTTCTCAAAACTTTGATCATACAAATTTGAGAAAAAAATGGGTGGGGGGAAGGGTGCCTAGTTGCCCTCCAATTTTTTGGGTTCCTTAAGAAGGGCACTAGAAATTTTAATTTTATTTACGGACGTTTTTATTAGTAATAAATATACATAACTTACAAATTTTCTTCCAATTCCTTAAGAACGACTTCTGAAACACCATCTTCGTTTAATTGGAACAATGAGAAGCTTTTTTTATTATAATGCTGAATCAGCTTTATTCGCTCATTCTTTTGATATATTTATTGACAACAAAATTCCGTTACTTTTGAGCCGTATTGCTTATTTTTTTTAGTTTTTTATTACGTATATGTTATTATGTATATTAGGGGTTTCGCCCCATACTCAATACCTAGCTCTTTACGCTAAAGTTTGAATCTTGTTCGAATCACAAACCCCTGAATCACAAAGCTCTTTTGAAAGCACTAAAAAAAAACTTTAGCGTAACAAGCGAAGTATTGACTAGAGGGTGAACCCCCAAATATACGTAATAATTTCTGTTCGTTTTAAATTATAATGTTGCTCCTTACTTTCAGTTAAAAAAACTTGTTTTTTTATTTAATTTCTGATCGTTTTTGAAATAATGCTGGGAAATCTGGCGCCCCCTTCATAAAAATGTCCCTTCCCCCAAGAAAATATCCTCCATGGAAAGATCTTTCCACGTAACCCCCTCCTCCGACCCCACCCACCAGAAAAAAATCCCTCCTGAAAACGTCTGGATACTTCCCAATAACCAATACTATATGTGAACAATGGGCAAAGTTCATAACTTCCAGACCTTTACTCAGGAACTCTGAGGGATTAGGTCATCATTAAAGACCTATTTATTAGATTTTCAACTACGGTGAACAAAATGGCTATCTCAAAATTTTGGTGACTTCGTGAAAAAAATGAGCGTGGGAGGGGGCCAAGTTGCCCTCCAATTTTTTTCGGTCACTTAAAAAGGGCACTAGAGCTTTTAATTTTTGTTCGAATGAGCCCTCTGACGATATTCTAGGACTATTGGATCGATGCGATCATCCCTGGGAAAAAAACAAATAAACACGCATCCATGATCTTTCTTCTGACAAAAAATACAAAATTCCAAATTTTTGTAGATGAGAGCTTCAAATCAGCTACAGTAGGGTGTTCTTTTACAATCTGATGGTTTGATTTTCATTAAGATTCTATCATTTTTAGGGGGTGTTTCCTCTTTTTTTGAAAATTAGGCAAATTGTTTCAGACTCGTAACTTTTGATAGGTAAGTTTAAACTTGATGAAACTAATATATTCGAGATCAGCATAAAAATCTGATTCTTTTGATGTATCTACTGGTATCTAAAATTCCATATTTTAGAGTTTCAGTTACTATTGAGCTGGGTCACTCCTTACTTACATTCGTTACCACGAACTGTTTGATACTTTAGTTTGTTTGCTGATGACGACCCCTGATGTATGTGGTCAAACTATCCAGATCTGTGATATGTGTTTTCACTGTCTAATAAAAGAACTTGTCCCCACTTGAACTTTCATTTGTTCGTTATACTATTTAAGTGTATTAGTTTTGTAATATTCCTGAATTTTGTCATTCTAAATACTATTAAATCCTTATCGTTAAGAAATATTTTAGCCAAAAGTATTTCTTGCATAAATTACAATAATTATAGTAGCTAAAGATTTAATAGTGATTGGACTTAAAAAGAGTAAGCATATTAAAACTATGTCTTTTTCAGGATAAGCTGTTACACGAAAATGCTGTGAAATTCTTTGAAAGCTAAACGTATCTAAGTTTCCATTGGCTCTATCCGAGGAAGGCTATCAATAATTGGGCGAATTTTTTATTTCTTCTTTAGTTCTGTTTTCACTTTTGTTTTCTAGGATTTCTTAGTTTTAATTTCTAACTTTTTTAGCTAACTCTGTATTTCTACTTTGAACCTATTGCTAGATAAATTTCTAATTTACCATCGAGAAGTCATACGGGTTGGATCATATTTCCTGATTAATCAAGATAAAAAATGATCCAGTATTTTTTATTTTTTTCTCTTTCATTTTGTTCTTTGTTTGCACAGTTTTTGTTTGTTTGATTCCATAATAAATTTTGGAACAAATAATTTCTTTTGCACTGGAAAATTGTATTATTTAGCTAAGAAATGAAATGCACAGTTATTAAAACAGGACTTATACGGATAGGAACTGAGGCATGAGCGCCCATAAGGGGGGCATGGGGAGGGGGCTCTGGTCCCTCTTTGGCTGAATCATGCTGCCTTAAATTTTTATATTTTTTTTCTGAGATTTCTATTATTATTATTTGTATTATTTATTGAAAATCTGTCTTTGTTCAAAAAGAAATGACGGAGTATTACAAAGAGAAAAAAAAACAAAAGCAAAATATCACTATACAACTATAACAAGGTAACTACAGTTGAAGAAGTTGGCTCCAAGCATATCTTGAAATCCTGAGGTTGTGTTTCTCTATAAGTTTAGCAACAGCTATAGTAGGATATGCTATTTGAAGACTGGTGATGAGTTTTGAATTGTGTGTCCAAGTTGAATATCTCAGTAGGTATTTTGCGAAACGGAAAAAAGTGGAGCGGATTTTCAATTTCTCAACATTTGTAAGAATCTTCCAGAAAGGTGCACTGTAGAGGATCTGGGAGAAAGTAACAGTATTGTACATCGTTGCGAGATAACGCCGATTGAAATGAAGCTTGGCAGAGACTATAGAAGCATAGGAAGCTGACGTGTGGCGTCTGATGACTTCTGTTAGGAGATGACGAGTATTAGAAATGGTATTTCCAATGGGAATACCAAGATAAACAATTTGGTCCGACGGGCAGATATTTGAATTCCCAAGTACAATTTCAGGAGGAAATGGGCCTTTCCAATTAAAAAGCATGACGTCGTAATTTGCAGCGTTTAATTCAATACCAGATTTTAAATAGTCTGCTTGCAGTTTTTGAAAAGTTTCAAAAATTTTGTCAAAAATTCGGCTAATGTTAAAAATGTCATCAGCATATGGGGCTAAGGAAAAGAAGTATCCCCACTATTGATTATGGAAGTCAGATAGGGAAATTAACATGTGATTTCTGGAAGTCAGATAGGGAAATTAACATGGGATTTCTGGAAGTCAGATAGGGAAATTAACATGGGATTTCTGGAAGTGGAGCTCCTAGTCCCTCGCACCTGTGCAATGCGGTCCCTGCTTCTACCGGTCGGGTAGCAAGATTCCCATGAGAGCCCCTCGTGCTTCTACCGGTCGGGTAGCAAGATTCCCATGAGAGCCCCTCATGCTTTAAATAGGTCCCAAGGAAAATTCCCGTGACACAGATAGGAAAATATCATGGGATTTCTACAGTATGCCCTTTGACATCACGACATCCCTGGCAAGATTCCGATGACAGCCCTGGTAAGCTTCCGAGGTGTTTCATTATTCTTTTATATGAGTAATTGGAGTGTGGTCGGGATATTTAACAAGTACCTCCGAGCGGCTGGCAAGATTCTCGGGATTTCAGGTGTTCCAGTATTTTTTAAATGATTAATCGGAGTGTGGTGGGTATAATACACAAGTAGCAATAATTGGAATCCATCGACCCCTGCAATGCAGTCACCGGTTTCTAACGGTCGGTTGGCAAGATTCCTACCACGCACCTTCGCCTTTAAACGGTCAGATAGGGATATTAGTATGGATAGTATCAGGGTTCCCGTGACACATATAGAACATCACGACACCCCAGGGTACATTTTTCAACAAAATATCAAAATACACAAAGGAGGGGAAATTCTATTTCGAGAAATTCTCGTTACCATCCACCCCGTGCGCTGTGGGGGAGTTTGGTCTGTGTCTACCCTTTTTGGGGGACGGAATCCGGCCATCCTACGTGCATTGGGGGAGTTTGGTCTATGAGTAATCATTCCTCGGATGGAATCCGGGCTTCGGTTAGGCGATAAAAGAGGCTAAAAAATGGTCTTGCTTGAGATAATTTAAAGGTAGTAATAATAGGGAAACTATCGTTGAGTTTCTACGGCAACCCTCTTACGTCGGAGCATCCCTGTTTCTAGCACTCAGCTAGCAAGATTCGTGCACTGGCAAGATTCGCGCCCTGGAAAAATTCCAGCCATTAATACATTGTTTTTCTGGAAGGCCCCTGGATTTCCCATGATCAGGTCTAATATGAATGACGCAAGTGTATCTCACAAACTAGACTAAAAGGACCCCATGGAGCTCCAGACCAGCACACACACACATGCGTGCTGCGTATTAACGGTGATGTATATCTTAAGCAAAGATTCCTAATGGGAGAGCCTGGAAGATCATCCTGCGAGAAGAGTAGATGTCCATACCGATAAAAAGTATACTTATGGTCCAGAGCGGAATGGCGCTACGACACTGTTTTCATACTAGCACGAGCCTTCCACTTGTCCCCCCCCCTATGATATTTTCAACCTCTGTCGCTCCAAAATAAACTAAAATATCCCATTAAGCACTATATTTTTGAAAAGAGAGAAGCCCCCCCTTTTTTTCTTTACTTGTGTTTGATACTCTAAGCATTTCACCTCACAATGTTACACTAGTACTGCCCCTGTGCCATACCCGTGTCATCCCCCCCCCCCCAAAAAAACACTTTTCAGAAATTTCTCGTTAAAAATTTTATTTTCAACTCATTCATTCGGGTTTTTGCAAGCGATTCACGCCACAGTACAGCCCTATAACTACTCTAAGACACCTCTCTGTCATCGCCCCATCTCCCCAAAAATACTTTCCAGACATTTTTTGTGAAAAATTTTACTTCAAGTTATTCATTCGAGTTTTCGCAAGCAATTCACATCAAATTACGACACTATAACTACTCTAAGACACCAATCTGTCATCGCTTCATCTTCCCATAAAACACATTTAAGACATTTCTTGTTAAAAAATTTACTTGAACTCTTTCATTCGAGTTTTCGCAAGCAATTCGCAACACAGTACAGCACTATAACTACTCTAAGACACCCATCTGTCATCACCCTATCCCCCCCCCCAAAAAAAAATCTTCAGAAATTTCTTGTTAAAAAAAATTCAGTTTCAAACCATTCATTTGAGTTTTCGCAAGCATTCACACCATAGTACCACACCTTTACTACTCTAAGACATACATCTGCCATCATCCCATCATCCCACAAAACACTTTTCAGGCATTTCTTGTTAAAAATTTATTCGGTTTTCGCAAGCAATTTAGCCGACAGTACTACACTATAACTACTCTCTAGAATCCCTACAACACCTTCCATCATCTTTGTAAGCGTCTTCTAGCATTTGAAACAAACACACACACACAAACACACGAACACAAAACACAAACACGCCTTCCATCATCATTGTAAGTGTCTTCTAGCATTTGAAACACACACGCACACACAAGAATACACTTACACACAGAGTCGACACACACACAGAGACGAAACATACACACAGAGACGACACACACACATACACACACACACACACACACACACAAACACAAACACACACACACACACAAAAAAAACAAAAAAGAAACAACACACACACGCATACACACACATGAACAAAAAAACACACACAAACACAAACACACACACAATAAAACACATGAACAAAAAACAGACACAAAAAAACAGACACTCACAAACACACACACACACACACACAAAACACGCGCACACCCACAAAAACAAACGAACACAAAACACACACACACAAAAAAAAACACAAAAACAAAAAACAAAAAAATATAAAAAAACACACACACACAAACACACGAACACAAAACACACACACGCCTTCCCTCATCATTGTAAGCGTCTTCTAGCATTTGAAACACACACACACACACACAAGAATACACACACACACAGAGTCGACACACACACAGAGACGAAACATACACACAGAGACGACACACACACATATACACACACACACACACAAAAAAAAAAAAAACAACAACACACACACGGATACACACACATGAACAAAAAAACGCACACAAACAAAAACACACACACACACACAATGAAAAACACATGAACAAAAAAAACACAGACACAAAAAACAGACACTCACAAACACACACACACAAAAAAAACACGCACACACACACAAAAACACACGAACACAAAAACACACACAAAAACAAAAAACACACACACAAATATGAACACTCACACACACACAAAAAAACATACACACACACACAAACAGACGAACACAAAACACATACGCCTTCCATCATCACTGTAAGCGTCTTCTAGCATTTGAAACACGCAAATACACACAAGCACACACAATAATACACACACACGTACACACAAAGAACACACGTACACACACACATGAACAAAAAACGAACACATAGTTCAGATTGGAATTTTTTTCGTTGAAATGTAGACTTGGAATTTTCTTATACTGTAGTGTCGTGGGTTACCATGTCACTATCACTTGCGGTCGATGTTTCAAAGTTCATTTTGAAACTTTGTATCGAAATGCAAGACTTGGAATATTTATGTACTGTTGTCTCGTGATTCACCATGTCAATGCTACTTTCTGCTGATGTATCAAAGCTCATTTCAGGATTCTTTGTTTAAATGTAAGACTCGGAATATTTTGTACTGATTTACCTTGTCAGTGCTACATTCAGTTGATGTTTCCACATTCAATTGGAATTTTTTTCTTGAAATGCAAGAATTGGAATATTTTTATAGTGTTATGTTTTGTCACTGCTACACTCTGTTGATCTTTTAAGGTTCACTGTGGAATTTTTTTCATTGAAGTGTAAGACTTGGAATATTTTTGTAGTAGTTCACCATATCACTGCTACACTCTGTTGATGTGTCAAAGTTCATTTTGGACGTTTTTCATTGAAATATAACACTTGGAATATTATCGTAGCGTTGTGTCTTGTCACTGCTACACTGTGTTGATGTTTAAAGGTTCAGTTTGGAATTTTTTCATTTAAGTGTAAGATTTGGAATATTTTTGTAGTAGTTCACCATATCACTGCTGCACTCTGTTAATGTTTCAAAGTTCATTTTTGGAATTTTTTTCATCGAAATGTAAGACTTGGAATATTTTCATAGTGTTATGTTATAATATACCTTGTCACTGTTACTTTTGATTGATGTTTCAAAGTTCATTTTGGATTTTTTCATTGAAATGTTAGACTTGGAATAATTTTGTAGTGGTTTACATGCAAAAAGTTAGGTTTCTCTACGTTTAAGTTAGGTTCATCTAACTTAGGTTATCATGTGCGCTCATGATACCCTAAGTTAGATGAACCTAACTTAAACGTAGAGAAACCTAACTTTTTGCATGTAAACCACACATAACAAAACATCCTGCAACATAACAAACATCAGCAAAACAAGGAAACGTCAACAACATAACCAACAAACAACATAACCATTAAACATAACCAACTTAACCCATCAAACAACATCAACAACATAACCAACAAAAAACATAACCATCACATAACAACATAGCCACCAAACAACATAACCAACAAACATAACCAACATAACCATCAAACAACATAAACATAACATATCTTCAAACAATATCAAAATAACATAACAACATAACCTAACAACATAATCTAAAAACATCAAATAACATCAACATTACATAACCAACATAACATAACCAACAAACAACATAAGCATAACATAACCAACAAACATCAAAAAGCATCCTACAACATAACATAACCATCAAACAACATCAATATAACCAACAAACACAACATAACAACATAACTAAAAAACATCAAGCAACATCGACATAACATATCAACATGACCAACAAAACATAACAATGAAACAACATCGACTTAACATAAGATAACATAACCAGCATAACATAACCATCAAATAACATCAACATAAGATAACAACATATATAACAACCTAACAAACAAACATCAAACAACATCAACATAACATAACATAACCAACAAATAACATCAACATGACATAACCAAGAAACATAAAACAACAGCAAAAAACATTACATAACCATCAAACAACATAACATAACCATCAAACAACATCAACATAACCAACAAACATCGAATCACATAACCATCAAACATAACCAAAAAACATATGTTAATTTCCTTATGTTACAAATTAAAAAAAAATTTCCGGATCGGGATTCCAAGGGGTGGGCTGTCATAGAATGTATTATGGCCCCACTACTAGTGTGGTTGGTATAATACACAAGTAGCAATAAGTGGAGTCCATCAAACTTATGCAATGCGGTCACTGCATCTAGGCGAATACCCCCCCTCCCGTTGAATACCCCCAGAAAATACCCCCCGGAAAATACCCCCCAAGGAAAATACCCCCCGGAAATAACCCCCGGAAAATACCCCCCCCCCCCCGAGGAAAATACCCCCCCGGAAAATACCCC
This sequence comes from Artemia sinica, assembly GCA_027921565.1. Lineage (NCBI taxonomy): Eukaryota > Metazoa > Arthropoda > Branchiopoda > Anostraca > Artemiidae > Artemia > Artemia sinica. Next base: position 14,611,745 of record CM051256.1, on the reverse strand, counting down.
CCCCCGTGGAAAATACCCCCCTGGAAACTACCCCCCCCCCATGAAAAATACCCCCTTCCCCCGAGGAAAATACCCCCCCCCCCTCTCCGGAAAATACCTCTCCCGCGGAAAATATCCCCCTGGAAAATACCCCCCCGCGGAAAATACCGCCCCCTGGAAAATACCCCCCGAAATATACTCCCCTCCCACGGAAAATATACTCCATGGAAAATACCTCCCCCCCCAAAAAAAACGTAGAAAATAAGGCTTTCCAAATTTGAGAATTTTATTTGAGTTTTATTTTTTTAATTTTGGTAGGGGATGGAATTTTGGCACTTGTGTATTACACGCCACTCACTCAAGTTTACGCTGTGTAAAATTTGAGTTAACACTGTGTAAAATTAAAAAAAGACTTAAATATTTGAAATCAGCATTAAAATATGATTCTTCTGATGTATCTATTGGTTTCAAAATTCCGTTTTTTAGAGTTTCGGTTGCCATTGAGCCGGGTCTCTCCTTACTTACAGTTTGACACCACGAACTGTTTGATGTTGTAAATATACAGCCCAAATTTTTTTCTAAGGTAACGAAGAAACCAGTTTGTTCTCGACTTTTACACATCAAACAGTTCGTGGTAACGAACTGTAAGTAGGGAGCGACCCGGCTCAATAGGAACCGAAACTCTAAAATAACGGAATTTTGATACAAATGGACACATCAAAAAAATTAAATTTTAATGCTGATTTCAAATATATAAGTTTCGTTAAATTTAGTCCTACCCATCCAAACTTACGCGCCTGAGAAAATTTGCCGGATTTTCGAAAAAAGGGGAAAACACCCCTTAAAATTTATAAAACCTTAATGAAAATAACACCATGAGATTCAGCATATCAGAGAACCCTACCGTGGAGGTTTCAAGCTCCTATCTGCAAGCTCCTATCATGTGGGTTTATTTGTTTGTTTTTTTTTCCAGGGTGTGATCGTAACGACCCAGTGGTCCTAGAAAATCGTTGGAGGGCTCATTTGAACGAAAATTAAAAGCTCTAGTGCCCTTTTTAAGTGACCCAAAAAACGGAGGGCAACTAGGCCCCCATCCACGCTCATTGTTTTCCCCAAAGTCAACCGATCAAAATTTTGAAATAGCCATTTTGTTCAGCACGGTCAAAAATATAATAACTATGTCTTTAGGCTGACTTAATCCCCCAAATTTCCCCCGGGAAGGTCTGAAAGTTATAAGCTTTACCCAATGTTTACATATAGTATTGGTTATTGGGAAGTATACAGACGTTTTCATGGGGGAATTTTTTTCTGGTTGGGGGGGGGGTTGTGTGGGAGGATCATTCCATGGAGGAATTTTTCATGGGGAAAGGGATATTGCTATGAAGGGGGTGCCTGATTTTCCAGCATTATTTAAAAAACGACCAGAAATTAAATAAAAAAAACAACAACAAGTTTTTCAACTGAAAGTAAGGAGCAACATCAAAACTTAAAACGAACAGAAATTATTACGTAGATGATTGGGTTCGCCTCCTAGTCAATACCTCGCTCTTTGAACCAAAGATTTTTTAGTACTTTCATAAGAGTTATTTACTCTAATTAACGGCCTTTTTGATTAAGGGGTCATTTTTAAAGAATTGGACCAAAATTTAAACTTTAGCGTAAAGAGCGAGGCATTGACTAGGGAGTGAACCCCCTAAAATGCGTATTAAAAATTCTTTAGGAATAATATTAACAAGAACTTTTCACCAAAGCTACTGTTCATCGCCAATTTTTCAAGTATATTCAAATTTTATCCAAAATTGAAATTGCAAATTTAAACATAGAACGGTACTAATCAACGTACAATTGTTGATTTACACATTTTAAAAGAATGGACCAGGGAAGTAAGCGATCGGTACCTCAAATTATACTTTGGTTAGGCCTTGGTATGATTTGGAAAACAATCAGAAATCAAATAAAAAAAGAGCTTTTCAACTGAAAGCAAAGAACAGATTTGAAACCTATTTGAACAGATTATACTTTGTATGAAAGGGGCTGTCATATCTCCTTACTCTTTACTGTGAAGTTTTGCTTTTTTCCAAATTTTTTAGAAAATTTGCAATTGGAAAAAAAAAAAAAATTTTCAAAGCGCTAAAAAGCTTTTATCTAATGAACAAGGTGTCGAAAAGGAGGCAGTCCCTCTTATAGACAGAGTGATTTATATTTGTTTTAAGTTTTAAACTTGCTCCTTACTTTAGTTGACATACTTTTTCTATTTGTTAAATTCATGAAACTGTGCGACTTGGCTCAATAATAACCAAAACTCTAAAAAACGAAATGGTGATACCAATAGAAGCATGAAAAAAATTGGCTTATAGTGCTGAATCCAAATATATTAGTTTCATTAAGTTTAGTCTTACCCATCCAAAGCTACGAGCCTGAAAAAATTTGTCGGATTTTCGGTACAAAGGGAAAATACCCCCTTGAAGTCATATAATTATAATGAAAGTAACGCCATCAGATTGAGCGGGCTCATTTGAACGGAAATTAAAAGTTCTAGGGCCTTTTCTAAGTGATCAAAAAAAATTGGAGGGCAACTTGGCCCCCTTCCACGCTGATTTTTTTCCCGAAGTCACCCAATCAAAATTTTGAGATAGCCATTTTGTTCAGCATAGCCGAAAATTTAATAAATATGTCTTTGAGGATGAATTAAACCCCTACAGTTCCCGGGGGAAGGGCTGTAAGTTATGAACTTTACCCACTGTTTATATATAATATTGATTATTGGGAAGTATACAGACGTTTGCAGGAGGGAGTAATATAGACATTTTAATAAATATGTCTTTGAGGATGACTTAATCCCCCACAGTTCACAGGGGAAGGGCTGCAAGTTATGAACTTTGCCCATTGTATCAATATAGTATTGATTATTGGGAAGTATACAGACGTTTTCAGGAGGGATTTTTATGGTGGTGGGGGGGGGGGGGTCGGAGGAGGGGATTCCTGATGGAGCTATGAAATATCCCAGTGATTGTATTAAATCCTGATTGCAGCAATACTAATGACCTACATTATCTTGCATTTGAAATGGTCGCTTCATTACATATGCAAATATCCTAGTGTTGGGACGACATGCTTGACCCAACGAATTCGGCTTGTTTAGTCCCTGGTAGCATAAATTTCACTTTGGCAGAAACCGTAATGCTTCCGGGTCGGCACTAATGTTTGTTCAAAAAACACTTAAATGAAACATTACATTTACTTTATACTAGGATGTTTTTTTTTTTTTTTTAGGTAACAAAATTTCCAGATACCTCGCTATTCTTCTGTAATTTTTTAGTGGCCATATACCTGGGAAGAATTATTTCTGACTTCAAACTGTCCAAATACTTTACCCTACGGGGAAAATACCCCCCCCCCCCCCATGGAAAAGAAGGCTTTCCAAATTTGAGAATTTTATTTGAGTTTTATTTTTTTAATTTTCGTAGGGGGAAGGAGTTTTGGTACTTTTGTGTTATGGGCAGCTCACTCAAGTTTACACTGTGTAAAGCTCAAGAACAGAACCGGTTTCTTCGTTAGTTTTTTTCAGCTTAGAGCGACACAAGGCAAAGAAAAGTGACGGAATATATGGGAAATATATAATTTGGGCTATATATTTGCATATAAGGGGGATGGGGGTAAAGTAGTTGGATACTACTTTAACCAGGGGAGGGGGGGGGGGTTTGGATGAAGGGGTTACGTGGGAGGATCTTTCCTTGGGGGAAGGGCCATTTCTATGAAGGGGGTGCCGGATTTTCCCAGCATTATTTAAAAAACGATCAGAAATTAAATAAAAAATAAGTTTTTTCAACTGAAAGTAAGGAGTAACATTAAAACTGAAAAAGAACAGAAATTATTACGTATATTAGGGGGTTCGTTCCCTAGTCAATACCTCGCACTTTACGCTAATTTTTTTTTGTAATTTTAAAAGAGCTGTCTAGTCTAATCAAACAGGCTTTGTGATTAAGTGATTCAAGCAAAATTTGAACTTTAGCGTAATATTTGAACCCATATTACACAAATAACAAAACTCCTTCCCCCTACAAAAATTTTAAAAATAAAACTCAAATAAAATTCTCAAATTTGGAAAGCCTTCTTTTTCAAAGGGGGGGGGGGTATTTTCCAGGGGGTACAGTATTTGGACAGTTTGAAGTCAGAAAACAATTCTTTTTAGGTATATAGCCACTAAAAAATTACAGAAGAATAGCAAGTTATCTGGAAATTTTGTTAACTTGAAAAAAAAATGCAATGTTTTATTTAAGTGTTTTTTTCCAAGTATTTTTTTTTTTCAATGACCGTTTTCCCAAGTATTAAATACTACGTATTATTAGGTTTATGTTATTGGCAAGGATCGTTATTTATTTACCATTCATTACTATGAAGAATTTTTTTTTTTGCTCCAACCAAACCATACAGAAAAAAAATTTTGTGGAAAACTTGTTAGGGGTCACTCAGTCAAAAATTATAACTTATATTTTTCTTTATTATGGGTCAAAATCTATTGGCAGGCAGCCAATAATGGGACAACAAACATTTTGTCCATGGTTTTTCCCTATTCTGATTTTTTTCATTTGGTTTCCTTATAATTACTATATAGTCCCAAATTTCCAGGCGGAGGCCATGCCCCCCCCCCTTGCCGGTGCCCATAGCCTCGTTAAGCCAAAAGTGAGTAGAAATAAATTCAAATACTTTTACGAGCGTAAAACTACTATAAATCACCATAAATAAATGAATTGAACCCAAAACGAACAGAAATAACAATAAATAACCTATTCAAACTCAAAATAGCAACAATTAGCATGAGTAGGGCTGACAACCGCCACACCTCCTCAAGACCAGAAAGTAATTTGCACTTTACTGAAAACAAAATACATTTTAAATGTTTTCAATTTTTCACTTCAACAAATAAAGAAGTATTAAGATTATAAAAATAGATATCAGAATATGTATATCAAACTGACAATACACGGTTTTTTTTAAGTAAAGTGCAAATTATTTTCTGGTCTGAAGAAGAAATGGGTGTTGTCAAACTGTTGTCAACAAACTCGTAGAATTTGACAACGCTTTTGTCCGTAAAAACTTAAACAATTTAGAATGTGTTGGTTCCCAAAACCAACTATCCTTTCAAAGGATAGGCAAACCTTCTTAAACTTTTCGGTGCCATATGTTTTAGCTTAATTTTGATGATTGTTTGCCTAATTTTTTTTTCTTCTTCAATTTTTTTTTTCAATTTGGCACCCGCTACTGCCAAACATTGCAGAAGTTCATATGGAAGTCTTTTCAACACACACGGATTCGTGTTTTTTTTCTAAATTTTTAAGACACTTCTAGTGTGTAAATTCCTCTTTTTCCCGTTCCTTAGCACTTTGCAACAAAACCATAAAAAAACTCAAATAAAAGTTTCAAATTTAGAAACCTTATTTTCCACAGGGGGGAGGGTATTTTCCATGAGGGTTATTTTCCGAAGGAGGAGGGGGGGGGGGGGTATTTTTTCTTGGGGGAGGGTATTTTTTGGGGGGTTAAATACCCCCTCCCCATTCATCATATTCATTTTTGTTATTTTACTGTGTTCATGGCCGTATATTTGGCTTTGAAATACACTTATTTGTCTATCTATCTAATATGCAGAATAATTGTACCAAACACATTTTGCATGCAGACCCGTTATGCTTACCCCCCCCCCCCTAATGTGCAAATCGATAGCGCCAATTTATTTCTAAGGTAACGAAGAAACTAACAAAAAAAACAGGTTTGTTTTCAAATTTTACAAAGCGTAAACTTGAGTGAGTGGCGCATAATACACAAGTACCAAATTTCCATCCCCCCTACGGAAATTAAAAAAAAATAAAACCAAAATAAAATTCTCAAATTTGAAAAGCCTTATTTTCCACGTTTTTTTTTTTTTGGGGGGGGGGGGTACTTTCCGGAGTGTTTTTTCTGGGGGGTATAAGCTATTTCACGGGGGGTATGTTCCGCGGGGGTATTTTAAGGGGGGGGGGGGTATTTTCCGTGGGGCATATTTGCCACGGGGATATTTTCCGGGGGAGGTAATTTCCGCGGGGGGTATTTTCCGCGGGGGGGGGGGGGGGTATTTTCTGGCGGGGTATTCACGGGGGGGGGGTAAACGCCGGCCACCGTGGTCACCGGTTTCTAGCAGTTGGCTGGCCAGATTCCAGCCACACACCCTCGCCTCTTAAAACGGTCGGATAGGGATATTAGCATGGGATTTTAAAGTGTCATATAAGGACCTTATAAGTGAAACTATTAGCCCCTCAAGCCGTCGTACCTGTGCAATGTGGCTCCTGTTTCCTGGTGTAATATGCTTAAGACAATCTTATTTCAGATGGAAAGATTCCCACGACACACCCCTCTGGATCCCAATGATGACGCACGACTTACCCCGTCTTAAAAGGTCAGGTGTAATATGGACGCTGCAAACTTATTCAACCTTGCGTCAGGACCCATTGGGAATCCCCGCTTGTAATTTAACGACAGCACACACCTAACTTGAGGTCACATAATGGCAGCGCAACCATCACTGAATACTTATTTGACATTTTATTTTTCGTCGAAATGTATTACGTGTCTTTTTTTCTTTCTTTCACTTCGCTAGGACTCGAAAGGTCAATTTCGTTCCATTTGAATAACGCTCCAAGCAAGAGGACTAAACTGCTATTTCAAAAATTCTGTATCGAGAACTACATTTTAAAGTTAACCTATTGCGCGACACCTGAGATTTCCCCATTTTTCGCACAGGCTAGAACAACACAGCACAGGCTAGTGTTTACTGCTAAAATTTGACACGCAGTCGGAAAACATAAATTTCCTGAATTTACACCTCTTCATTAATTAACACTTTTTTCGGGAGTGGTGCCAAATAATCTTATTGATCGCTCTCAAGGTATTTTTAGTAATAAAGAGGAAATGCATGCTTAAATGATGTAAACACCTAGCTAACTTAAGATTCGTCCAAAACAATAAATCTTAAAAACACTTTTTAAATAAAGTTTTATTAGTAAATACAAATTTACAACAATATTAAACAAAGAAAAAGCAGTTAAAAAACCCAACAAACAAAAAATAAGACGTGAAAAAGCTTATAAAGAATAAAGTATAAGCAAAAAAACATGCATAAGAAAAAATACATCTTAGCAATCATTTTCAAACAAGCAAGATTGATATTAGAGTTAAATTTAAGCCATATTAAGACCTTTTAACGAAAATGCCTCTTTTTCTTTGAGCTAAATTTATGAATATTTTCATGAAAATTTGAAAATGAAAACTTATGAAAATTTAATATTTTTTAGGGCTTATGCCCGAGGTCGGAAAGTTTTTATGATATTATTTTAATATTATTCGTTATTTTTCCCGGGTTTGATAGATCCAAGGTTTACAAAATTCAAACATGAGAGTGGAATGACGATGCGACACTGTTTTCACACACATCTAGTGGTAATTTTTACTAAGGCTATGCTAGCACTTTTGGATTTTAAACAATTATTTACCAAATTTTATCTTTTTTTCATATTTCAAATAATTACTAGGGTTTATGGCCCGAGGTCAGAGAGTTTTTAATATATTATTTTAGTATTTTTCGTTATTTTTCTTTGGCTTTAATAGATCCAAGGCTTACAAAATTCAAGCTTGAGAGCGGAATGGCACTGCGACAATGTTTTCACATAAATCTAGGGGCTATTTTGACTAAGTTTATGCTGTCACTTGAGGATTTTAAACAGTTATTTGCCATAATTTAACATTTGTTTCATATTTTTAATATTTTCTAGGGCTTTTGGCCCGAGGTTTTAGAGTCCTTATGATATTATTTTAATATTTTTCGTTACTTTCCTCGGGTTTAATAGATCCAAGGCTTATAAAATGCAAACATAAGAGCGGAATGGTATGACGACACTGTTTTCACACACATCTGAGGGCAATTTTGACTAAGGATATTCTTGCACTTGAGGATTTCAAACAATTATATACCATATTTTAGGAGTTGGAGTTTTACGGCTGTCCCCCCAGCAATAACTTCAAGAAGGCAAGGATGATATTAGATGCAAATTGTTAGGCACTATTAAGGTATTTCTAACAGCTATTAACGAAAATACGTCGTTTCTTTGAGCCAAGACTATTAATAGTTCACACCATAGCGACAATACACGGCTGCCCCCATCTCCAAAGCAATCATTTCCAGAGGACAGGGTTGATGTTGCAAGCTAAACTATAACTCTAACTAAAACTCTAAGCTTAGACTCTAAATTAAAACTCTTAACTAAAACTAAACTACAACTCTAAAACTAAAACTCCTAAGTAAAACTAAACTAATCTATAACTCTAACTAAAACTCTAAGCTAAGACTCTAAACTAAAACTCTAAACTTTAAACAAAATCTCTAAACTCTGAACTAAAACTCTTAACTAAAACTAAACTACAACTCTAGACTAAAACTAAACTGAACTATAACTCTAACTAAAACTGTAAGCTAAGACTCTAAACTAAAACTCTAAAGTGAAACTCTTAACTAGAACTAAACTACAACTCTAAAGTAAAACTCTTAACTAAAACTAAACTAAACTATAACCCTAACTAAAACTCTAAGCTAAGACTCTAAACTAAAACTCTAAACTAAAATTCTTATTTAGAACTAAACTACAACTCTAAACTAAAAATCCTAACTTAAAGTAAACTAAACTATAACTCTAACTAAAACTCTAAGCTAAGACTCTAAACTAAAACTCTAAACTCTAAAGTAAAACTCTTAACTAAAACTCTTAACTAAACTAGAAACTCTAAACCAAAACTCTTAAACTAAAACTAAACTAAACTATATCTCTAACTAAAACTCTAAGCCAAGACTCTAAACTAAAACTCTAAACTCAAAACTAAAACTCTTAACTAAAACTAAACTACCACTCTAAACTAAAACTCTTAACTAAAACTAAACTAAACTATAACTCTAACTAAAACTCTAAGCTAAGACTCTAAACTAAAACTCTTAACTAAAACTAAACTACAAGTCTAAACTAAAACTCCTAACTAAAACTAAAATAAACTATAACTCTTAACTAAAACTCTAAGCTAAGACTCTAAACTAAAACTCTAAACTCTTAACTGAAACTAAACTACAACTCTTAGCTAAAACTCTTAACTAAAACTATAACTCTAACTAAAACTCTAAGCTAAGACTCTAAACTAAAACTCTTAACTAAAACTAAACTACAAGTCTAAACTAAAACTCCTAACTAAAAACTAAAATAAACTATAATTCTAACAAAAAAATATAAGCCAAGACTCTAAAGTAAAGCTCTAAACTAAAACTCTTTTATAAAACTAAACTACAACTCTTAACTAAAACTAAACTATATCTCTAACTAAAACTCTAAGCCAAGACTCTAAACTAAAACTATGGACTCTAAACTAAAACACTTAACCAAAATTAAGCTATAATTCTAAACTAAAACTCTTAACTAAAACTAAACTTAACTTCAACTCTAACTAAAACTCTAAGCTAAGACTCTAAACTAAAGCTCTAAACTAAAACTCTTAAATAAAACTAAACTACAACTCTAAAGTAAAACTCTTAACTAAAACTAAACTTAACTTCAACTCTAACTAAAACTCTAAGCTAAGACTCTAAACTAAAGCTCTAAACTAAAACTCTTAAATAAAACTAAACTACAAATCTAAGCTAAAACTCTTAACTAAAACTAAACAACACTATAACTCTAACTAAAACTCAAAGCTAAAGCTCTAAACTAAAACTCTTTAACTAAGACTAAACTAAAACACTAAACTAAGACTAAACTACAACTCTAAACTAAAACTCTTAACTAAAACTAAACTATTACTCTAAAATAAAAACTCTTAACTAAAACTAAACTAAACTATAACTCTAACTAAAACTCTAAGCTAAGACTCTAAGCTAAAACTCTAAACTTTAAACTAAAACTCTTAACTAAAACTAAACTATAACTCTTAACTAAAACTCTAAGCTAAGACTCTAAACTAAAACTATAAACTCTTAACTGAAACTAAACTACAACTCTTAGCTAAAACTCTTAACTAAAACTATAACTCTAACTAAAACTCTAAACTAAAGCTCTAAACTAAAACTCTTAAATAAAACTAAACTACAACTCTAAAGTAAAACTCCTAACTAAAACTAAAATAAACTATAATTCTAACAAAAAATATAAGCCAAGACTCTAAAGTAAAGCTCTAAACTAAAACTCTTTTATAAAACTAAACTACAACTCTTAACTAAAACTAAACTATATCTCTAACTAAAACTCTAAGCCAAGACTCTAAACTAAAAACTATGGACTCTAAACTAAAACACTTAACCAAAATTAAGCTATAATTCTAAACTAAAACTCTTAACTAAAACTAAACTTAACTTCAACTCTAACTAAAACTCTAAGCTAAGACTCTAAACTAAAGCTCTAAACTAAAACTCTTAAATAAAACTAAAACTACAACTCTAAAGTAAAACTCTTAACTAAAACTAAACTAAACTATAACTCTAACTAAAACTATAAGCTAAGACTCGAAACTAAAACTCTAAACTAAAACTCTTAACTGAAACTAAGCTACAAATCTAAGCTAAAACTCTTAACTAAAACTAAACAACACTATAACTCTAACTAAAACTCAAAGCTAAGGCTCTAAACTAAAACTCTTTAACTAAGACTAAACTAAAACACTAAACTAAGACTAAACTACAACTCTAAACTAAAACTCTTAACTAAAACTAAACTATTACTCTAAAATAAAACTCTTAACTAAAACTAAACTAAACTATAACTCTAACTAAAACTCTAAGCTAAGACTCTAAGCTAAAACTCTAAACTTTAAACTAAAACTCTTAACTAAACTTAAACTAAACTTTAAGTCTAACTGAAACTCTAAGCTAAGACTCTAAACCAAAACTTCAAACTCTAAACTAAAACTCTAAACTAAAACTCTTAACTAAAACTAAACTAAACTATAACTCAAAGCTAAGACTCTAAACTAAAACTCTAAACTCTAAGCATGAAACTCTTAAACTAAAACTAAACTACAACTCGAAACTAAAACTCTTAACTAAAACTAAACTAAACTATAAATCTAACTAAAATATCTAACCTAAGAATCTAAAACTAATACTCTTAACCAAAACTAAACTATAACTCTAAATTAAAACTCTTAGCTAAAACTAAGCTATAAGTCTAACTAAAACTAAATTACAACTCTAAACTAAAACTCTAAGCTAAAACTCTTAACTAAAACTAAACTATAACTCTAAAATAAAACTCTTAACTAAAACTAAATTAAACTATAACTCTCGCTAAAAATCTAAACTAAGACTCTAAACTAAAACTCTAAACTCTAAAATAAACTCCAAGCTAAGACTCTAAACTAGAACTCTAAACTAAAACTCTTAACTAAAACTAAACTACAACTCTAAACTAAAACTCTTAACTAAAACTAAACTATAACTCTAAATAAAACTCTAAGCTAAGACTCTAAACTAAAACTCCAAACTCGAAAATAAAACTCTTAACTAAAATTTAAACTAGAACTCTAAACTAAAACTCTTAACTAAAACTAAACTATAACTCTAACTAAAACTCAAAACTAAAATTCTAAACTACAACTAATCTACAACTCTAAACTAAAACTCTTAACTAAAACTAAACTGAACTATAATTCTAACTAAAACTCTAAGCTAAGACTCCAAAATAAAACTCTAAACTAAAATTCGTAACTAAAACTAAACTACAACTCTAAACTAAAACTCTTAACTAAAACTAAACACTAAACTATAGCTCTAAGTAAAACTCTAAGCTAAGACTCCAAAATAAAACTCTAAACTAAAACTCTTAACTAAAATAAACTACAACTCTAAACTAAAACTTTTAACTAAAACTAAACTAAACTAAAACTCCAACTAAAATCTTAACTAAAACTAAACTACAACTCTAAGTTAAAACTCTTAACTAATACTAAACTAAAACTAATCTATAACTCCAACTAAAACTCTAAGCTATGAGTCTAAACTAAAACTCTAAACTCTAAATTAAAACTAAACTACAACTCTAAACTAAAATTCTCAACTAAAACTAAACTAAACTATAATCTAACTAAAACTCTAAGATAAGACTCTAGAGTAAAACTCTAAACTCTAAACTAAAATTCTTAACTAAAACTAAACTAGAACTCTAAACTAAAACTCTTAATTAAAACTAAACTGAAAATTTAAAGTAACAGAACTATAGAAATAGAAAAAAAAGAGAAAAAATATGAAAGGTGTTTCGACCGAAAAATGAAACGCCGAAAAAAGAAAATTTCTTGTGGCTTTTAAGCGAAAAATGTCAAATTGGTATTATCAGGCAGTGATGGATGCGACTTCCATGCGTAGGATGCGCTGACCTTACGTAGAGTGTGTACCACCATTCAGTTAATGAAGAAGAAAAATGCTTTGGGGGTTTCGGGCTAAAAAAAAGTATTACATGAAATGTTGCATAATAATTACGTAAGGTGTGTGCTGTCGTTACGTTACAAGCTGGGATTTTCCCATGGGTTCCTGATGCATGGTTGCATAAAATTACGTCAAGCCTATTAGTTCTCTCCGTTTGAAACGGTGGTGTGTCATGGCGTCATTTGAGTCCAAAGGGATGTGTCATGGAGGCTTGGCAACTTTATCCCCGTGGAAGGAGACTTCCAGAAGTTTCCTATTAATTTCCCTGTGTTAATTCCCCTACCTGTCCGCTTGAAATCCAATACTATTTTTCCTATGGCTTCCGTGACGTCAGAGGGCTTGTGTTATTTAGTGAAAGTATTTCCCTAATACAGAAGATTAGGAATGTCTTCTTAGTTCTCTTGGTTAGAGCGCGTTCCATTGAAAAAGAATGACCTGTCGAGTCCTGGCGAGGTCAAGAACTATAGAAAAAGAATAAATATGAAAGGTGTTTCGATCAAAAATTGAAACGCCAAAAAAAGAAAAAATCTTGAGGATTTTGGGTGAAAAATATCAAAATGGTATTATTTGGCAGTGATAGATACCCCTTCCTTGCGTAACCTTACATAAAGTGTGTACCACTATTAAGTTAATGAAGAAGAAAAAATGCTTTGGCGGTTTCGGGCGAGAAAAAATATTGCTTGACAGTGTTGCATAATGATTACGTAAGGTGTGTGTTGTCGTTACGTTACAAGCGAGGATTCGGGAGGTGTGTCATATGACGTTTGATGGCTCCACTAGAAACAGCTGACCTTATTGTAAATGTGCGAGGTGGGGCCACATTCCAATGTGGCCGACCACTGGAATGTGGTCGGGCCACATTCCAGGTAATTGGAACTGGGAATTTCACCTCGAAATAGGACATGCGCTTGGAGTCTTGCCAGCTAGAAACAGGAATGTGCTCAAAAAAGGGATGCCATTGGCTAGGAACACCATTTATTTCAAATACATCAAAAGCAACAATATAAGCATCAAACATAACCATCAAACAACATAACGAACAAACATAACCATCAAACAACATAACCAACACCCATAACCCTCAAACCAACAAGAGACATAATCATTAAATCACATAACCAACATAAACAACAAACAACAAATCCATCAAACAACATAATCAGCAAACATCAAATAACATAACCAACAAACAGCCAGCAAACTAACCAACAAACATAATCATCATAATATAGCCAACATAACCATCAAACAACAACCAACAAACATAACCAATAAACAACTAATCACATAACATACATAACATAACCAACATTCATAACCGTCAATCATCAAACAAAATAACCATCAAACATCAACATAACCAACAAACAACATAACCAACATTCATAAAAATCAAATCACATAACCAACACTCATAACCAACAGCCAACAAACATCAAACAACATAACTAACAAACATTAAACCAAATAACCATCAAACAACATCAACATAACATAACCATGAAACAACATAACGATAAAACAACATAACATAACGATCAAACATAACCGTCAAACATAACATAACCAAGAGACAACAAACCACATAACGTACATTCATACCCATCAAATCACATAACCAACACTCATAACTAACAACAACATCAAACAACATCAAACAACATAACCATCAAACACCCAACAACATAACCATCAAACAACATCAACATAATATAACCGAGAAACAAAATAACCATTAAACAACATAACATAACAATCAAACATAACCATCAAACATAACCAACATACATCAACCAACATAACCAACACCCAACAAACATAACGTATGTTAGTTTTTGTAAATCCCTAAGGTAAAATGTTGTTACTTTGATGAGAAGGTTTGTTAGTTTTAATCAAAACTTACTAGAACTCTAACAAAAACTCTAAGCTAAGACTCTAAGCTAAAATTCTAAACTCTTAACTAAAACTTAACCAAACTATAACTTTAAGTAAAACTCTATGTTATGACTCTAAGGTAAAACTCCAAACTCTTAACTAAAACTAAACTAAACTAGAACTCTAACAAAAAACTCTAAGCTAAGACTCTAAGCTAAAAAACGCTAAACTCTTAACTAAAACTAAACTAAACTAAAACTCTAAGCTAAGTCTCGAAGGTAAAACTCCAAACGCTTAACTATGTCTAAACTAAACTAGAACTCTAACAAAAACTCTAAGCTAAGACTCTAAGCTAAAACTCTATACTCTTAACTAAAACTAAACTAAACTAGAACTCTAATTAAAACTCTAAGTCTAACCTAAAACTCTAAGCTAAACTAAACTAAAACTCTAAGCTAAGTCTCTAAGGTAAAACACCAAACTCTAAACTATAACTAAACTAAACTAAAAACTCTAAAAAAAACTCTAAGCTAAGACTCTAATCTAAAACTCTAAACTCTTAACTATTACTAAACTAAACTAGAACTCTAACACAAACTATAAGCTAAGACTCTAAGCTAAAACTTTAAAATCTTAACTAGAAGTAAACTAAACTAGAAGTCTAACAGAAACTCTAAGCTAAGACTCTAAGGTAAAACTCTTAGCTCTTAACTATAACTTTACTAAACTATAACTTTAACTAAAACTCTAAGCTATGACTCTAAGCTAAAACTCTAAATTCTTAACTATAACTAAACTAAACTAGAACTCTAACTAAAACTCTAAGCTAAGACTGTAAGGTAAAACTCTAATCTCTTAACTAAAAATAAAATAAACTAGAACTCTAACAAAAACTCTAAGGTAAGACTCTAAGCTAAAACTCGAAACTCTTAACTAAAACTTAACTAAACTACAACTTTAAGTAAAACTCTAAGCTATGACTCTAAGCTAAAACTCTAAACTCTTAACTGTAACTAAACTAAACTAGAACTCTAACTAAAACTCTAAGCTAAGACTCTAAGCTAAAAACTCTAAACTCTTAACTAAAGCTAAACTAAACTAGAACTCTAATTAAAACTCTAAGTCTAAGCTAAAACTCTAAACTAAACTAAACTAAAACTCTAAGCTAAGTCTCTAAGGTAAAACACCAAAATCTTAACTATAACTAAACTAAACTAGAACTCTAACAAAAACTCTAAGCTAAGACTCTAAGCTAAAACTCTAAACTCTTAACTATTACTAAACTAAACTAGAACTCTAACACAAAACTATAAGCTAAGACTCTATGCTAAAACTCTAAACTCTTAACTAGAAGTAAACTAAACTAGAACTCTAACAGAAACTCTAAGCTAAGACTCTAAGCTAAAAACTCGAGACTCTTAACTATAACTAAACTAGAATTCTAACACAAACTATAAGCTAAGACTCTAAGCTAAAACTCTAAACTCTTAACTAAAACTAAACTGAACTAGAACTCTAACTAAAACTCTAAGCTATGACTCTAAGGTAAAACTCTAAACTCTTAACTATAACTTTACTAAACTATAATTTTAACTAAAACTCTAAGCTATGACTCTAAGCTAAAACTCTAAATTCTTAACTATAACTAAACTAAACTAGAACTCTAACTAAAACTCTAAGCTAAGACTCTAAGGTAAAACTCTAAACTCTTAACTAAAACTAAACTAAACTAGAACTCTAACAAAAACTCTAAGGTAAGACTCTAAGCTAAAACTCGAAACTCTTAACTAAAACTTAACTAAACTACAATTTTAAGTAAAACTCTAAGCTATGACTCTAAGCTAAAACTCTAAACTCTTAACTGTAACTAAACTAAGCTAGAACTCTAACTAAAACTCTAAGCTAAGACTCTACGCTAAAAACTCTAAACTCTTAACTAAAACTAAACTAAACTAGAACTCTAACTGAAACTCTAAGCTAAGACTCTAAGCTAAAAAACTCTAAACTCTTAACTAAAACTAAACTAAACTAAAACTCTAAGCTAAGACTCTAAGCTAAAACTCTAAACTCTTAACTATTACTAAACTAAACTTCAACTTTAACACAAACTCTAAGATAAGACTCTAAGTTAAAACTCTAAACTCTTAACTATTACTAAACTAAACTTCAACTTTAACAAAAACTCTAAGCTAAGACTCTAAGCTAAAATTCTAAACTCTCAATTAAAACTAAACTAAACTAGAACTCTAACTAAAACTCTAAGCTAAGACTCTAAGGTAAAACACTAAACTCTTAACTAAAACTAAACTAAACTAGAACTCTAACTGAAACTCAAAGGTAAAAAATCAAACTTTTAACTAAAATTAAACTAAACTAGAACTCTAACAAAAAAACTCTAAGCTAAAAAACTCTAAACTCTTAACTAAAACTAAACTAAACTAAAACTCTAAGCTAAGTCTCTAAGGTAAAACTCCAACTCTTAACTATATGTAAACTAAACTAGAACTCTAACAAAAACTCTAAGCTAAGACTCTAAGCTAAAACTCTAAACTCTTAACTATTACTAAACTAAACTTCAACTCTAACAAAAACTCTAAGCTAAGACTCTAAGCTAAAACTCTAAACTATTAACTAAAACTAAACTAAACTAGAACTTCAACAAAAACTCTAAGCTAAAAACTCTAAACTCTTAACTAAAACTAAAATAAACTAGAACTCTAACAAAAACTCTAAGCTAAGACTCTAAGCTAAAATTCTAAACTCTTAACTAAAACTAAACTAAACTAGAACTCTAACTAAAACTCTAAGCTAAGACTCTAAGGTTAAACACTAAACTCTTAACTAAAACTAAACTAAACTAGAACTCTAACTGAAACTCAAACGTAAAAAATCAAACTCTTAACTAAAATTAAACTAAACTAGAACTCTAACAAAAAAACTCTAAGCTAAGACTCTAAGCTAAAACTCTAAACTCTTAACTATTACTAAACTAAACTTCAACTCTAACAAAAACTCTAAGCTAAGACTCTAAGCTAAAACTATAAACTATTAACTAAAACTAAACTAAACTAGAACTTCAACAAAAACTCTAAGCTAAGACTCTAAGCTATCCAAAAATCTGTAAAGTACAGTTGTGGGTGAAAAGGATGGATGCTTCAACTTGTAAAATGGGTTTAGGATGGACATTATGAAAAGAACTTGTCCTGAAATGCCTTTTGAAAGGTATTGCTTGGTGTTGAGGTATTCTAAAAGGCAGTATAGTAAAGCTGTGGGGGAAAAGATGAGTACTTCAATTAGAAAATGGGTTTAGGAAGGACATTAAGAAAAGAACTTGTTCTGAAATGCCTTTGGAAAGTATTGCTTGGTGTTGAGGTATCCAAAAAGCTGTAAAGTAAAGTTGGGAGTGAAACGGATGGGTACTTCAAGTTGGAAAATGGGTTTAGAAGGGACATTAAGAAAAAAAGTTGCTCTGAAATGCCTTTTGAAAGGTATTTCTTGGTGTTGAGGTATCCAAAAAGCTGTAAAGTAAAGTTGTGGGTGAAAAGGATGGATGCTTCAAGTTGGAAAATGGGTTTAGAAGGGACATTAAGAAAGGAACTTGCCCTGAAATGTCTTTTGAAAAGTATATCTTGGTGTTGAGGTATTCAAAAAGCTCTAAAATAAAGTTGTGGGTGAAAAGGATGGATGCTTCAAGTTGGAAAATGGGTTTAGAAGGGACATTAAGAAAGGAACTTGCCCTGAAATGTCTTTTGAAAAGTATATCTTGGTGTTGAGGTATTCAAAAAGCTGTAAAATAAAGTTGTGGGTGAAAAGGATGGATGCTTCAACTTGTAAAATGGGTTTAGGATGGACATTATGAAAAGAACTTGTTCTGAAATGCCTTTTGAAAGGTATTGCTTGGTGTTGAGGTATTTAAAAGGCAGTATAGTTAATCTGTGGGGAAAAAGATGAGTACTTCAATAAGAAAATGGGTTTAGGAAGGACATTAAGAAAAGAACTTGTTCTGAAATGCCTTTGGAAAGTATTGCTTGGTGTTGAGGTATCCAAAAAGCTGTAAAGTAAAGTTGGGGGTGAAACGGATGGGTACTTCAAGTTGGAAAATGGGTTTAGAAGGGACATTAAGAAAAAAAGTTGCTCTGAAATGCCTTTTGAAAGGTATTTCTTGGTGTTGAGGTATCCAAAAAGCTGTAAAGTAAAGTTGTGGGTGAAAAGGATGGATGCTTCAAGTTGGAAAATGGGTTTAGAAGGGACATTAAGAAAGGAAATTGCTCTGAAATGCCTTTCGAAAAGTATTTCTTGGTGTTTGAGGTATCTGAAAAGCTGTAAAGTAAAGTTGTGGGTGAAATGGATGGGTACTTCAAGTTGTAAAATGGGTTTAGAAGGGACATTAAGAAAAAAATTGCTCTGAAATGCCTTTTGAAAGGTATTTCATTGGTGTTGAGGTATTCAAAAAGCTGTAAAATAAAGTTGTGGGTGAAAAGGATGGATGCTTCAACTTGTAAAATGGGTTTAGGATGGACATTATGAAAAGAACTTGTTCTGAAATGGTCTTTGAAAAGTATTGCTTGGTGTTGAGGTACCCAAAAAGCTGTAAAGTAAAGTTGCGAGTGAAAAGGATGGATGCTTCAAGTTGTAAAATGGGTATAGAAGGGACATCAAGAAAGGAAATCGCTCTGAAATGCCTTTTGAAAAGTATTTCTTGGTGTTGAGGTATCTGAAAAGCTGTAAAGTAAAGTTGTGGGTGAAATGGATGGGTACTTCAAGTTGTAAAATGGGTTTAGGATGGACATTAAGAAAGGAAATTGCCCTGAAATGCCTTTTGAAAGGTATTTCTTGGTGTTGAGGTATCCAAAAAGCTGTAAAGTAAAGTTGTGGGGGAAATGGATGGATGCTTCAAGTTGTAAAATGGGTTTAGAAGGGACATTAAGAAAGGCAATTGCTCTGAAACGCCTTTTGAAAAGTATTTCTTGGTGTTGAGGTATCTGAAAAGCTGTAAAGTAAAGTTATGGGTGAAATGGATGGGTACTTCAAGTTGTAAAATGGGTTTAGGATGGACATTAAGAAAGGAAATTGCTCTTAAATGCCTTTTGAAAGGTATTTCTTGGTGTTGAGGTATCCAAAAAGCTGTAAAGTAAAGTTGTGGGGGAAATGGATGGGTACTTCAAGTTGTAAAATGGGTTTAGGATGGACATTAAGAAAGGAAATTGCTCTGAAATGCCTTTTGAAAGGTATTTCTTGGTGTTGAGGTATCCAAAAAGCTGTAAAGTAAAGTTGTGGGGGAAATGGATGGATGCTTCAAGTTGTAAAATGGGTTTAGAAGGGACATTAAGAAAGGAAATTGCTCTGAAACGCCTTTTGAAAAGTATTTCTTGGTGTTGAGGTATCTGAAAAGCTGTAAAGTAAAGTTTTGGGTGAAATGGATGGGTACTTCAAGTTGTAAAATGGGTTTAGGATGGACATTAAGAAAGGAAATTGCTCTGAAATGCCTTTTGAAAGGTATTTCTTGGTGTTGAGGTATCCAAAAGCTGTAATGTAAAGTTGTGGGTGAAAAGAATGGGTACTTCAAGTTAGAAAATGGGTTTAGAAGGGAACATTAAGAAAGGAAGTTGCTCTGAAAAGCCTTTTGAAAAGTATTTCTTGGTGTTGAGGTATCCAAAAAGCTGTAAAGTATAGTTGTGGGTGAAAAAGATGGGTACTTCAACTTGGAAAATGGTTTAGGAGGGACATTACGAAAGGAAATTGCTCTGAAACGCCTTTTGAAAAGTATTTCTTGGTGTTGAGGTATCTGAAAAGCTGTAAAGTAAAGTTGTGGGTGAAAAGGATGGGTACTTCAAGTTGGAAAATTGGTTTAGAAGGGAACATTAAGAAAAGAAGTTGCTCTAAAATGTCTTTTGAAAGGTATTTCATGGTGTTGAGGTATCCAAAAAGCCTTATAGTAAAGTTGTGGGTGAAAAGGAAGGATGCTTCAAGTTGGAAAATGGTTAAGGAATGACATTAAGAAAGGAAATTGTTCTGAAAAGATATAATATAGCCTTAAAAAATATTAAAAATGAGGGTTCAGGGGCCTTAGGGGCGAAGGGGGCCCTTTGGGGGGCCCGGGGGCCCTTTGGGGAGCCCGGGGGCCCTTTGGGGACCGGGGGCTTCCTTCGGAGTTTGGGTAGAGGGATCGGAGCCCTTTGGGTCGGGTAGGGGGATCGGGGCCCTTTGGGGTTGGGGTATGGGACTTCACGACACTGTTTAAATAGAACTTGTGTATTATAACGACCACAGAGTTTCACCCTCATTTTCTCTTCTAAAACATCTTCTAAAATCATCTTTTAAAATTTCTCTAACTGTTTCGCCGAAATAATTCCCTAAAATGTCTAAAACGGTTTCGCCCAAATAATCCCTAAACGTAATTTCTGCGTGTTCCTTTTGTTTTTGGCATCCCTGCGCTGTCACATTTGAAATTACTGGGAAACCCTTTCCCGCGCATCTCTTCATCTCTAAGATCAAAACATTCGCCGGAGTTTCTTGGAGAATTGTTTCCGGGGCGATGTTTATTAATATCTTTGGAGTTCGACCAGAAATGCTTCCAGGGCAAAGTTTATTAATATTTGACAGGTGATGTCAAGGTGAATTGTTTCTGGGTGAAGTTTTTTAATGTCTGACAGATGATGTCATGGTTGATTGATTTGTCATGAAAGGGGAATTAATTTGTTGTTTCTAAGGGGAATTATTGATTCACGAAAGGGGAATTGAGGTCATTGACCCTGTCCCCGTTAGACTCAATAATCCAGAAAACATCCATCAAAGTGAGAAAATTCCTGTTTTTTCAAGTGAGAAAAATCCTGTTTTTTCATTCTCAGTGAGAAAACCATCTCCCTAGGGACTCTATGCCCATATATGGTGTGGGGTTCGGAGTCATTAAGGCCTTTCTACTGATATGGTTCTTATTGAAGGGATGCTCATAAAAACATCAGAGGGCTCATTTGATTGGAACTTGGAAGTTCTAGTTCATTTTCTTATAGTCAAAAGAGATTGGAGGGCAACTAGCCCATCCACGCCCCCTTTTCCCCAAATAAATCCAATAAAACTTTTGAGATAGCCATTAAGTTAAAAATTGCTCAAATGTCAGAAAAAAAACCCAAGTGTCGTCACAACCCCCCAGGGCCAGGGAGCAGGCGTTGTAAGTTATACCCTGGGGCATATATGGTTCATATGAAAGAGATGCTCGTATAAACTTCAGAGAGGGCTCATTTGATTGGAAATTGAAAGTTCAAGCTCACTTTTTAATAGTCAAAAGGGATGCTCATATAAACTTAGGTGAGGGTTCATTTGAATGGAAATTGAAAGTTCTCGTTCATTTTTTAAGATTCAAAAGAGATCTGAGAGTAACTAGCCCCTTCCCTCCACGCCCTAAATGCATCATATGAAAATTTTGGGGCTAGAAACTTTGTTAAAAATAGTTCAGATTTCAGATATCAAAAACTCCGGTTTCCACACACCCCCCCAGGTTCCGGGGATAGGCGTTGTAATTTATGCGCTTGGGGCATATATGGCTGTTATGGAAGGGATAATCGTATAAACCTCTTAGAGGGCTCATTTGGTTGGAAATTGAAAGTTTTAATTCACTTTTTATGAGTAAAAAGTTATCGGAGGGCAGCTAGCCTCCCCCCACACTCCATTTATCTTTTTCCCAGATGCACATCATATGCAAGGGGTCGTCGTATTAACTTCGAAAAGGACTCATTCGATTGAAAATCGTGAGTTCTAAGGCCCTTTTTAATATTCAAAGGTGATCGGAGGGCAACTAGCACCCCCTCCTCCCAAGTGTTTTTTCCACAAATATATCTGAAAATTTGAGGTAGAAAATTTGAGGTAGTCATTGTATCAGATAAAATTATTATGGAAGGGATGCTCATATAAACTTAAAAGGGGGCTCATTTGATTGGAAATTGAAAGTTCTAGTTCACTTTTTATAAATCAAAAGTGATCAAAGGGAAGCTAGCCCCTCTTCCTGAACCTTTTCCCCCAAACGCAAAAAAAAATTTGAGATAGACCTTTTGTTAGAAATAGTTCAAGGTTCAGATTAAAAAACACCGGTTTCGACACAGCCCCACAGAGCCCGTGGGGCAGGCATTGTAAGCTGTGCCCCGGGGACATATAAGGTTCTTATGGAAGGGATACTCGTATAAACTTCAAAGAGGGCTCATTTGATTGGTAACTGAAAGTTCTAGCTCACTTTTTACAAGTCAAAAGTGATCGAAGGGGAGCTAGCCTTCATCCCCACACCTTTCCCCCCGAATGCATCAGATAACAATTTTAAGATAGACATTTTGTTAGAAATAGTTCAAGGTTAAAATTAAAAAAGCACCGGTGTCGACACAGCCCCACAGAGCCTGGGGACAGACATTGTAAGTTATGCCCTGGGGGGTATCTGGTTGTTATGGAAGGGATGCTCGTATAAACTTCACAGATGGCTCATTTGATTGGAAAATGAAAGTTATAGTTCACTTTTCAAAAGTAAAAAGGGATCGAATGGTAGCTAGCCCCCCCCCCCCACATCTTTTCCCCAAATGCATCAAATAAAAATTTTGAGATGGTCATTTTGTTAATAACAGATCAAGAGTCAGATAACAAAATTTCCTGTGTCAACACATCCCTACAGGGCCCGGGGAAGGTGTTCTAAGTTATACCCTGGGGGTATATATGGTCCTTATGGAAGGGATGCTCGTATAAGCTTCAGAGAGGGCTCATTTGTTTGGAAAGTGACATTCCTAGTTCACTTTTTTAAGAGTCAAAAGAGATCAGAGCGCAACAACCCTCCCCCCTCTCCATGCCATTTTCCCCAAATGCATAAAATGAAAAGTTTGAGGTAGCCCTTTTGTTAAAATAGTTAAAAGGTTAGATAACAAAAACTCTGGTGTCTAAAAAACCCACCTGGGCCCTAGGACAGACGTTGTAATTTATGCCCTGGGAGCATTTATTGTTTTTATGGAAGGGATGGTAGTATAAACTTCAAAGAGGGCTCATTTGTTTGGAAAGTGTAAATTTTAGTTCACTTTTTAAGAGTCAAAAAAGATAGGAGGGCAACTAGCCCCTCTCCCTCCACGCCCTTTTCTCCCAAACACATCAAATAAAAAATATGATGCATAAATAAAATCAAAGTTTTGTACCATAATCTTACAATAAATTTGTTTGTACAATATTAATTTTGTCTTACTCGATAAGCTTAGGGTAAGGATACAAGTAGAAACTTCTGTAAATGAATAGTTTGGGACTGAATAGACCACCCCTTGTGGTGTTAACCCCTCGTCCATAACTCCTACTGAAATCCCGATCGGTCCGAAGGGTTCTCCAGCCTGTGGGTGGGGTATGCTACAAGGGAGTTCGGTCAGTGTCTACTTGTTCCGGGGAGAGGGTCTTGGCTTCGGCTAGGTGACAAAAGGCAGTTAAAAATGGTCTTGCTTGGGTTATTTAACACGTAGCAATAATACAGAATATTTAGCATATTTTATGAGTTGACCTCGGCATATTGGAAGCACCAGGAATTAGAGTAGAAATTGACTATAAATTACAAATCTAGTTAAAAGAACCTTTAAAACAGGGCTAAGAAGTTGGAGTTTTACAGCTGCATCCCCCCCCCCTTAGCGAGCATATCCAGAGGGACAGGGTTGATATTAGATGCAAATTTGTAGGTGCCTTTGAGGTATTTCCACGAGCAATTAACGAAATACAGCACGGGACTACAATACATATGATTTAATTCCATATTTTATCAATTTCTTTCTTGATATTATATTTCCCCAGCTTCAAGTCAATGACACATTTTAGAAACAAACATGCCTCATACAGCATTAGCATCTCTTAAGCAACTCTGTCTGGAGAAGGCCCTATAGTTGGGGGAGAGGGACCGTCTGTGGGGGTGAGGAGGAGGACCGTTTTTTCCGTCGCTAGCTCCGCACTGTCCGTTTTCTTCCACTGTTTTTAGTTTGTTGCGCAAAGTGGTAATTTTCAAGTGTATATTTATTGTTAGCCCGCCTCCGTCCACTAGAGGTGCCAGCCCCACTCGCAGGTCGCCTCCGAGGGACTGTTTTGTCCACCGGGCGGTTTGTCTCAGCCCTGACACAACCACAGGGAGACATTTTTCAGGAAAAATTATCAAAACACGCAAAGGAGTGAAATTCTTATTCCCACCCATCAAACACGATGCAGGAGAGTTTGGGTCAGTGTCTACTCATTCCGAGGAACGGAATCCGGGCTTCGGCTAGGTGATAAAGGAGGTTGAAAAATGCTCTTGCTCGAAATAACTTTAAAAGTAGTAATAATAGGGAAATTATCATCTACTTTCTACGGCAACCCTCTAAAATCACATCATCCCTGTTTCTAGCGGTTAACGGGCAAGATTCCCACCCCTGGTGGCCCACCCGAGATTCCAGGCCTTCTAATATTTCTTCTATATTGGCATGATTCTTAACCATTTTGGTACACTGTTTTTTCTGGAAGACCCCTTGATTTCCATTGTATCTTACAAGATAGACTAAAAGGACCCTATGGGGGAATACCCTAAGCATAGCACAAACACGAGAGTTGTGTTATAACGGCGGCACTCATCTTAAGCAATGTCACCTAATGGGAAAGGTTGGAAAATCACCTTGCGAGAAGAGTAGATACCCAAACCATTCAAAAGTATACTTTTGGCCCAGAGTGAAACGGCGCCGCGACACTGTTGTCACACTGGCACCAGCACTCCTCACCCCCTCCATTATCCATGTGGTACCAGTCCTCGTCCCCTAGAACATTTTCAACCTTTTTCGCCCAAAATATAAGCTAAAACATTCTATTAAACACTATATTTTTGAAAACAGAGAAGCCCCCTTTTATAACTAGTGTTTGATACTCTAAGCATTTCACCCCACAATTTTACATTATTACTGCCCCTATGACACACCTCTGCCATCTCCCCATCTCTCCCGAAATACTTTACAGACATTTCTCGTTAAAAGTTTAACTTCAAGTCATTCATTCGGTTTTTCGCAAGCAATTCACGCCGGGATGTTTGGTTTACTATTTTGGACATTTCTGACCTAGGTCAGAAAAGTCCAGTTTTTCTGACTTAGTATTTCGTAGGTGTGTGTTGTCATAAATCTATGTTTTGGGATGTTTGGTTTACTATTTTGGCCTTTTTTGAGCTAGGTTTGTTAGTCTTTTGTAGGTATGTGTTGTCTGAAACATATGATCTGAGATCTGTAGTTTTCTATTTCGGGCTTTTTTTTAGCTAGATTTCTTAGCCTTTCGTAGGTGTGTGTTGTATGGAACTTATGATTTGAGATGTATAGTTTGCTATTTTGCACTTTTCTGAGCTAGGTTTCTTAGTCTTTCGTAGGTGTGTGTTGTCTGAAATCTATGATTTGGGATGTTTGGTTTACTATTTTGGCCTTTTTTGAGCTAGGTTTGTTAGTCTTTTGTAGGTATGTGTTGTCTGAAACATGTGATTTGAGATGTGTAGTTTGCTATTTCGGGCTTTTTTTAGCTAGATTTCTTAGCCTTTTGTAGGTGTGTGTTGTATGGAACTTATGATTTGAGATGTATAGTTTGCTATTTTGCACTTTTCTGAGCTAGGTTTCATAGTCTTTCGTAGGTGTGTGTAGTCTGAAATCTATGATTTGGGATGTTTGGTTTACTATTTTGGGCTTTTCTTAGCTAGGTTTCTTGGCGTCTCATAGGTGTGTGTTGTATGAAACATATGATTTGAGATGCTCGGTTTACTATTTCGGGCCTTTTCTGAGCTAGGTTTCTTAGTCTTTCGTAGGTGTGTGTTGTCTGAAACTTATGACTTTAGATGTATAGTTTGCTATTTTGCACTTTTCTGAGCTAGGTTTCTTAGTCTTTCGTAGGTTTGTGTTGTATGAAACTTCTGATTTGAGATGCTTGGTTTACTATTTTGGACTTTTCTGAGCTAGGTTTCTTAGCCTTTCGTAGGTGTATTTTGCATGGAACTTGTGATTTTGGATGTATAGTTTGATATTTCGGGCTTTTTTGAGCTAGGTTTCTTAGTCTTTCGTAGGCGTGTGTTGTCTGAAATCTATGATTTGAGATGTTTGGTTTACTATTTTGGAATTTTCTGAGCTAGGTTTCTTAGCCTTTCGTAGGTGTGTGTTGTATGAAACTTATGATTTGGGATGTGTAGTTTGCTATTTCGGGCTTTTCTGAGCTGGGTTTCTTGGACTTTCGTAGGTGTGTGTCGTCTGAAACCTAAGATTTGGGATGGTTGGTTTACTATTTCCCAATTTTCTAAGCTAGGTTTCTTAGCCTTTCGTAGGTGTGTGTTGTCTGAAATCTATGATTTGGGATGTTTTGTTTACTATTTTGGGCATTTTTGACTAGGTTTCAGTGCCTTTCCGTAGGTATGTGCTGTCTGAAACATATAATCTGAGATGTGTAGTTTGCCATTTCGAGCTTTTCTGAGCTAGATTGCTTAGCCTTTCGTAGGTGTGTGTTGTATGGAACTTATGATTTGGGATATATAGTGTGCTATTTCGCACTTTTCTGAGCTAGGTTTCATAGTCTTTCGTAGGTGTGTGTTGTCTGAAATCTATGATTTGGGATGTTTTGTTTACTATTTTGGGCTTTTTTGACTAGGTTTCATGGCCTTTCGTAGGTGTGTGTTGTATGAAACATATGATTTGAGATGCTCGGTTTACTATTTCGGGCCTCTTCTGAGCTAGGTTTCTTAGTCTTTCGTTGGTGTGTGTTGTCTGAAACTCATGACTTGGGATGTCTAGTTTGCTATTTCGGGCTTTTCTGAGCTAGGTTTCTTA
This sequence comes from Artemia sinica, assembly GCA_027921565.1. Lineage (NCBI taxonomy): Eukaryota > Metazoa > Arthropoda > Branchiopoda > Anostraca > Artemiidae > Artemia > Artemia sinica. The sequence continues at coordinate 14,584,610 of CM051256.1, read as the reverse complement.
GCCTTTCGTAGGTATGTGTTTTGTATGAAACTTATGATTTGAGATGCTTGGTTTACTATTTTGGACTTTTCTGAGCTAGGTTTCTTGACTAGGGCTTTTTTGACTAGGTTTCAGGGCCTTTCGTAGGTGTGTGTTGTATGAAACATATGATTTGGGATGTCTAATTTGCTACTTCGGGCTTTTCGGAGCTAGGTTTCTTAGCTTTTCGTAGGTGTGTGTTATATGAAACCTATGATTGGGGATTTCATATTGGATTTTTTCATGAAAGTGCAAGACTTGGAACATTTTTGCTATGATTTGGGATGTTTCGCTTACTGTGTTGGTCTTTTCTGAGCTAGGTTTCTTAGCCTTTCGCAGGTGCTTGTTGTATGAAAAATATGATTTGAGATGCTCTGTTTACTATTTTAGGCCTTTTCTGAAATAGGTTTCTTAGTCTTTCGTAGGTGTGTGTTGTCTGAAACTTATGATTTGGGATATCTAGTTTGCTACTTCGGGCTTTTCTGAGCTAGGTTTCTTAGCCTTTCGTAGGTGTGTGTTGTATGAAACCTATGAATCGGGATTTCACATTGGATTTTTTCATGGAAGTGCAAGACTTGGAACATTTTTGCTATGATTTGGGATGTTTGGTTTACTGTTTTGGTCTTTTCTGAGCTAGGTTTCTTAGCCTTTCGTAGGTGTGCGTTGTCTGAAACCTATGATTTGAATGTTTGGTTTACTATTTTGGACTTTTCTGAGCTAGGTTTCGTTGCCTTTTGTAGGTGTGTGTTGTATAAAACTTGTGATTTGGGATTTCATATTGGATTTTTTTTATTGAAGTGCAAGACTTGGATTATTTTTGTTTTGTTATATCATGTTTCATCTTATCACTCTTACACTTTGTTGATGCTTCAAACTTCATCTGAATTTTTTTCGCTGAAATGTAAGACTTGGACTATTTTTGTCACGATTTACCTTATCACTGTTAAACTCTCTTGATGTTTCAAAGTTCATTTTGGAATTTTCTTCATTGGAATGTAAGAGTTGAAATATTTTTACATTGTTATTTCGTAATTTACCCTATCTCTGTTACATTCTCTTCGTATTTCAAAGTTCATTTGGTTTTTTTTCAAAGAAGTGTAAGACTTGAAATATTTTTTTTGAGATATATCATGATTTACCTTGTCACTGCTGCACTCTGTTGAAATTTCAAAGTTCATTTTGGAATTTCTTCATCGAGTTGCAATATTTTTGTAGTGCTATGTTGTGATTTACCCTATCACTGTTACACTCTCTTGATGTTTTAAAGCGCATTTTGGAATTATTCACTAGATCACCATTCTAGTGAATTATTTCGTTAAATGATCTTAAATTAACCTAACTTTTTGCATGTATCTCTTAACCTTTTGCTTGTAACAGTGACAAAGTAAACCATAACACTACAAAAAATATTTCAAGTCTTTCATTTCAATGAAAAATTACAAAATGAACTTTGAAGCATCATGAGAATTTAATAGTGACAAGGTAAACGAGGAGACAAAACGGAAAAACTATTCCAAGTCTTAGATTTCAAGAAAAGAAAATCCAAATGAAGTATGAAACATTAAGAGAATGTAACAGTGACAAGGTAAATCACTACAAAAATATTCCATGTCTTACATTTCAAGAAAAAAATTCCAAATGAACTTGAAACATCAAATGAAATGTAAAAGTGACATGGTGAACCACTACAAAATTATTCCAAGTCATACATTTCAAGGAAAAAATTCCAAACTAAACTTTGAAACATCTACAGAATGTAACGGTGACAAGACACAACGCTACGAAAATATTCAAAGTGTTACATTTTGAGACAAAATTTCTAAAATGAACTTTCAAACATTAGCAGAGTTTATCAGTGACAAGGTATGTCATGAAAATAACGCTAGAAAAAAATATTTCAAGTCTTACGTTTCAACGAGAAAATTCCAAAATGAACTAAGAAACATCATCAGAGTGTAACCGTCAAAAAGAAAATCATAACAAAACACTACAATAAATATTCCAAGTCTCACATTTCAAAATGAAACAAAAAAAATTACAAAATGAACTTTGAAACATCATCAGAGTGTAACAGTCAAAAGGAAAATCACGACATAACACTACAAAAATATTCCAAGGCATACGTTTCAACAAAAATAATTTCAAAAAGCACTTTGAAATATCAAGAGAGCGTAATAGTGATAGGGTAAATCACAACATAACACAACAAAAATATTCTATCTATTTCATTTCGGTGAAGAAATTCCAAAATGAACTTTGAAATTTCAGCAGAGTGCAGCAGTGACAAGGTAGATCATGACATAACACTACAAAAAGTATTTCAAGTCTTACACTTCTTTGAAAAAAAAATCCAAATGAACTTTGAAACATCAAGAGAATGTAACAGAGATAAGGTAAACTACGAAATAAGACTGTGAAAATATTCCAACTCTTACTCTCCAATGAAGAAAATTCCAAAATGAACTTTAAAACATCAAGAGAGTTTAACAGTGATAAGGTAAATCGTGACAAAAAATTTCCAAGTCTTACATTGCAGCGAAAAAAATCCAGACACCATCACAAAAATATTCCAAGTCTTAAATGTCAGCGAAAAAACTTCAGATGTACTTTGAAGCATCAACAGAGTGTAAGAGTGATAAGATGAAACACGATACAACACTACAAAATATTCCAAGTCTTGCACTTCCATGAAAAAAAATCAATGTGTAATCCAATATCATAAGTTCTATGCAATACACACCTACAAAAGGCTACGAAACCTAGCTCAGAAAAGTCCAAAATAGTAAACCAAGCATCCAAATCATAGGTTTCAGACAACACACACCTACGAAAGGCTAAGAAACCTAGCTCAGAAAAGACCAAAACAGTAAGCCAAACATCCCGAATCATAGCAAAGATATTCCAAGTCTTGCAATTCAATGAAAAATCCAATCTGAAATCCCAAATCATAGGTTTCAGAACAACACACACCTGTTAAAGGCTGTGAAACCTAGCTCAGAAAAGACCAAAATAGTTAGCCAAACATAGCAAATCATAGCAAATATATTCCAAGTCTTGCACTTCAATGAAAAATATCAAATTTGAAATCCAAAATCATAGGTTTCATGCAACACACACCGACGAAAGTCTAAGAAACCTAGCTCAGAAAGGACCAAAATAGTAAGCCAAACATCCAATATCATAACAAAAATATTAATAGTCTTGCACCTCAATAATAAAAAAATCCAATGTGATATCCCAAATCATAAGTTTCATACAACACACACCTACGAAAGGCTAAGAAAGCTAGCTCAGAAAATCCCGAAATAGCAAACTAGACATCCCAAATCATAAGTTTCAGAAAACAAACACCTACGAAAGACTTAGAAACCTACCTCAGAAAGGAACAAAATAGTAAGTCAAACATCCAAAATTATAACAAAAATATTAATAGTCTTGCACTTCAATAAAAAAAATCCAATGTGATATCCCAAATCATAAGTTTCATACAACACACACCTACGAAAGGCTATGAAATCTAGCTCAGAAAAGCACAAAATAGTAAACCAAACATCCCAAATCATATATTTCAGACAACACACACCAACGACAGGCCAAGAAACATAGCTCAGAAAAGTGCGAAATAGTGAACTAATCATCCCAAATCATAGGTTTCAGACAAAATACACCTACGAAAGGCCAAGAAACCTAGCTCAGCAAGCCCGAAATAGCAAACTAAACATCTCAAATCACAAGTTTCATACAACACACACCTAAGAAAGGCTAAGAAACCTAGCTCAGAAAAGCCCGAAATAGCAAACTAAACATTCTAAATTATAAGTTCCATGCAACACATGCCTACGAAAGGCTAAGAAACCTAGCTCAGAAAAGCCCAAAATATTAAGCCAAGCATCTCAAATCATAAGTTTCATACAACACATACCTGCGAAAGGCTAAGAAACCTAGCTCAGAAAAGCCCGAAATAGCAAACTGGACATCCCAAATCATAAGTTTCAGACAACACACAACTACAAAAGACTAAGACACCTAGCTCAGAAAAGGCCTGAAATAGTAAACTGAGTATCTCAAATCATATGTTTCATACAACCCACACCTATGAAAGGCCAAGAAACCTAGCTCAGAAAAGTCCAAAATAGTAAACCAAACATCCCAAATCATATATTTCAGACAACACACACCTACGAAAGACTATGAAACCTAGCTCAGAAAAGTCTGAAATAGTAACCAAGCATCCCAAATCATATGTTTCAGACAACACACACCTACGAAAGACTAAGAAATTTGCTCAGAAAAGCCCGAAATAGCAAACTAAACATCCCAAATCATAAGTTTCATGCTACTCACACCTAAGAAAGGCTAAGAAACCTAGCTCAGAAAAGTCCAAAATAGTAAACCAAGCATCTCAAATCATAGATTTCAGACAACACACACCTATGACAGGCTAAGAAATCTAGCTCAGAAAAGTGCGAAATAGTAAACTATACTTCCCAAATCATAAGTTCCATAAAACACTCACCTACAAAAGGCTAAGAAATCTAGCTCAGAAAAGCCCGAAATAGCAAACTACACATCTCAAATCACATGTTTCAGACAACACACACCTACGAAAGACTAAGAAACCTAGCTCAGAAAAGGCCAAAATAGTAAACCAAACATCTTAAACCATAGATTTCAGACAAAACACACATACGAAACACTAAGAAACCTAGCTCATAAAAGCCCGAAATAGTAAACTATATATCCCAAATCATAAGTTTCATGCAACACAAACCTACGAAAGGCTAAAAAACTTAGCTCAGAAAAGTCCAAAATAGTAAACCAAGCATCTCAAATCATATGTTTCAGACAACACTCACCTTCGAAAGAATCAGAATCCTAGCTCAGAAAAACCCAAAATAGCAAACCAAACATTCTGGCGTGAATTTCTTGCGAAAAACCAAATTACTGACTTGAAGCAAACTTTTAACGAGAAATGTCTGAAAAGAATTTTGGGGAAATGGGGCGATGACAGAGATTTGTCAAAGGGGCAGCAATAGTGTAACATTGTGAGGTGAAATATAGTACTAGTTTTACTAGTGTTTGAAGTATCAAACACTAGTAAAAAAGGGAGGCGTCTCTGTTTTCAAAAATATAGTGTTTAATTGAATATTTTAGCTTATTTTTGGGGGCGAAAAAGGTTGAAAATGTTCTAGGGGGCGAGGATTGGTACCATATGGATGATGGAGGGGATGATGAGGGCTGGTGCCAGTGTGAAAACAGTGTCGCGGCGCCATTTCACTCTGGGTCAAAAGTATACTTTTGAATGGTTTGGGTATCTACTGTTCTCGCAAGCTGATTTTCCAACGTCTCCCATTAGGTGAAATTGTTTAAAATGAGTTCCACCGTTATTACAAAGCTTTCGGGTGTGTGCCGTGCTTGGAGTATTCTCTCATGGGGTCCTTTTAGTCTATCTTGTAAGATACAATGGCGTCATCCATATTACACCTGGTCACGGAAATCCAGAAGGGTCTTCCAGAAAAAAAATGTACCGAAACGGCTAGGAACTATGCCAATATAAAAGAAATATTATAAGACCTTGAATCTCGGGTGGGCTGCCAGGGGTTTGGATCTTTAGCCCGTTAACCGCTATAAACTGGGAGTATGTGATTTTAGGGGATTCCAGGAAGAGAATCAATGATATTTTCCCTATTATTACTACTTTTAAATTTATCTCGAGCAAGAGAATTTTTTAATTTCGTTTATCAGCTAGCCGAATCCCGGATTCCGTACCCCGGAACGAGTATACACTGACCCAAAATTCCCCTACATCGCGCAGGATGGGCGGGAACAAGAATTTCACTTCTTTGAGTGTTTTGATATTGTTTGCTGAAAAATGTCTCCATGGGGTTATGTCAGGACTGAGACAAACCACTCGGTGGACTGAATAGTCCCTCGGAGGAGACCAGGGCAGGGCTGGCACCTCTAGCTGAAGGAGGCGGGCTAACAATAAATATACACTTGAAAATTACCACTTTGCGCAACGAACGAAAAACAGTGGAAGAAAAAGGGCAGTGCTGAGCTAGTGACGAAAAAAACGGCCCTCATCCGGCCAGACAGTCCCTATCCCCCAACTATAGGGCCTTCTTCAGACAGAGTTGCTTCAGATGCGCTACTGCCGTATGAGCCATGTTTGTTTTTAAAATGTGTCATTGACTTGAAGCTGGGGAAATATAATATTAAGAAACAAAATTGATAAAATGTGGAGATAAATCATATGTATTTTAGTCCCGTGCTGTATTTCGTTAATAGCTTGCGGAAATACCTCAAAGATACATAAATATTTGCATCTAATATCAACCCTGTCCCTCCTAAAATGCTTGCTAAGAGGGGGGTGGGGGGTTGCAGCTATAAAACTCCAACTCCTTATCCCTGTTTTAAAGGTTCTTTTAACTAGATTTGTAATTTGTAGTCAATTTCAACTCTAATTTCGATGCTTCCAATATACCGAGTTCAACTCATAAAATATGGTAAATATTCTGTATTATTGCTACTTGTTAAATAACCCGTGCAAGACCATTTTTAACCGCCGTTTGTCACCTAGCTGAAGCCGAGACCCTCTCCCCGGAACGAGTAGACACTAACCGAACTCCCCTGTAGCATACCCCACCCACAGGTTGGAGTACCCTTCGCATCGATCTAGATTTCAGCGCGAGTTATGGACGGGGGGTTAACACCACAAGGGGTGTTCCATTCAGTCCCAAACTATTCATGTACAAAAGTCGCGACTTGTATCATTACCCTACGCTTATCAATTAAGACAAAATTAATATAGTACTTACAAATTTATTGTAAGATAATGGTACAAAACTTATCAATCATATCAATAATGAGATTTATAGTAAAATGGTATATGAGAACTCTTCCGGAACGATTTTCAATGTTCAAAACCCATCCGTATAATAATCTCCTATGTTCTCTCTTAAAGGGCCAATTTTTCTCTTCTCTTAGTTCATATTGGGCAGAGCATTCACAGTTATATATTACATTATGCACATTTTTCGTTGACTTTTCATCATTGTCTTTTATAGTATATTTTGAAGTATCTCTGTAGAGATAGCCCTCTTTTCTATGTCTCTTCTTTCGATCTTCCTTTTCCTTTTTTGGCATATCAAACCTCGTTTTATGAGTCCTTACTTGTACCCTGTATAAATTTCTCTCCATGTCAATCAAGATTCTTTTCCTCTTTTTCTCCAGATTCTTCTCGTCTATTATACAATATCTAAACATGATGTAGTAGGCTCATAAGAATGGCTGAAATTATGATAATGTCCTTTACGTATAGATTAGTCGCAATAAAAGAATATTTCTAACTTAACTTGTTCATCCATGTTAACGCACTGCAGACTTCTTCATACTGATTTGAAATTCGTCTGGGGTTGGTAGCTAGGCTCACGCAAGTTTGATACCAGTGTATTTCTCATATCTAGTGCATGTTTTACTTCAGGGTATATCTTGGTATGTGTTGCTTTTACTATTCAAGCTAGAAAAACAACATGACCAGAACCTGCCGGGCAGCTTTCACGGAACCAGAATTGTATGTTATTTTTTCTTACCAGTGCCGTGACGTCCGATGGTTGACCGCATTGTACAGATGCGAGGGGTTAAGAGCTTCACATGTTATACCGACCACACTCCAAGTAATTGAAACACCCAGAAATTGCCAGGTTGGAATTTTGCAAGCTAGAAACAGGTGCAAGGGAATAAGAGCTTCACGCCCCCTATAGGACCCACGAAAATGCAATGCTAATTTCCCTATTATTAAAACTTTTGTATATTACGGAGAACACTCTAAGTAATTATCTCTGGAAAACTTGCCAGGGGTTGGAATTTTGCATGAATTTAGTGACGTCAGAGGGCTTGTTGCAAAAATACTATGGGAAAAGGGAGGACATTTCACAGAAACTGGGGAGGGCATATCACAGAAAAAACGCCTAACCTAACCTAACTATTGAAATCTTGCCAAGGACATTAAACTCTTGCCATGGTGGGAATCTTGCCAGCCGGGAACAGGTGCGAGGGGTTAGGAACTCCACATTCTATACCGACCACGCCAAGTAATTGAAACATCCGGGAATCTTGTCAGCTAGAAACAGGTGCAAAGAGTTAAGAGCTTCACATATTATTAAAACTTGTTTATTATACCAACCACAATCCAAGTTATTGAAACACCCAGAACTTGCCCGGCAAGCATTTTGCTAGCTTGAAACAGGGCATGTTTTGACGTCAGAGGGAATACGCTTGAATCCTATAGAAAAAGGGAGGGCATGTCTATGAAACCAGGGAGGGCATGTCCATGAATCAATGAAGGCCTCACTACTGGTGAAAAACATTTAAATCCCGCTCCTGAAGACAAATTTGTTTGGTAGCCTCCCTTCCCCCCCCCCAAACAAAAATCCTGGCTACGTGTATCTTTTCTTGATTAATTGGGAGGGACATTTTCTTACTACTCAGTTATAATTTGTCAAAGTTACACTGTTTTATCCGAAGGTTTATTAATTCCATATCTTGTATCTTTATTGTTCTAATCCTTTCCAAATGAATATCTTTTATTTTACAACTAGAGATGCAACATATTGATATTTGTTAATTGAATGGGAACGTGCTCTGTTATCCAGTTACTGAATAAGAAAACATTTTGAAGCCTTGCTCTATTCTTCGGAGGAACTTTATAGGTTCGACTGATAAGCAATATCCTGTAAATATATTGCTGACAATTTTTTTTGACGAATTTGAAGAAGTAGTAATCACGCCAAAAAGTGTAAAAATATTAGGTATCAAGGGCGTGTTGATAAAAGTCACCACATTTCATGTTGACTAATTGAAAAACATCGTTTGTGTTGTAATTATTGCTTCTATCGCTAGTTTTTTGGAACTTTTTGCATATCTGTTTTAAAGGTTAGTTGCGACCAGGGGGCAATAAGTTCTTCTTTCGTATCTTTTGTAGCTCTTAGGTATCCCCGTAAACCCCCCTGGTTTTGGCTCAAAGCTGTGAGACGTGTTCAAAATTGGAATGATCGTGAAATCCAAAAAATATACTTCTTTGGGGATTATGACCCACTAAGTCTCATAATAAGGACCGATAATTCTAAAATTGGTCTTAAAAATGTTTTTATAGATAAAACTGGCATGCTGCACTGTGGTAAAACCAAAGTCTTTTTAAGTTTGATGTAATTACAAATTGAAAATTGTACCCCTCCACTCCTCACTTTCAGCTGCCGGGTTTTTACCTGAAAGGTAGGAGGGATGAAACTTATTTAAACCGAAACACAAGAATAAGCTATGTTCGAGCTGTGGATTGAACTCATTCCAAGGAGAAATTGGTTCATTCATGACCCAGTGCAAAAACGAGCAATTTCCTCATTTGAAGCAAAAACGAGCAAAGTAAGGGAAATAAATAATTGTGAGCAACAAAATTCGCTGATTGTGCCTGCTTCTTGTTATTTCTACCTAGACGATGGACCAACCGTCTAGGACTAAACAGAAAGCAGGTTGTCCACGGTAGGGGTGGGAGTATGTAATAAAGAAAGATTTAAGGGAAATGGGAACTGTGCGCTGTTTTGTGACATTTATTTTAGAATAAAAATATTCTACTCCACTACTCTACTCTGGAAGGGTGTAAAAAGGGAGGCTTTGAATTGATTGGGATGGAGGAGGAGCGTGCGTATCTGTGTTGACCTCAGGCGTATTGGCGCTGCGTTGAGTTGTTAGTAGTAGTAGTAGCTTTTAGAAGAATGTTTTTCTTATATTTTCATTAACAAATCGAAAAAACACATATGTGGAAAAATAAATTACGCCCCTCCTCCCAAAACTTTATGAATTGGTGTACCACTGAGCCTGATTCAATTCGAAATTGAATTAAGTCTTGGGTGTTTCCACATAGAGGTAAAGACCTGAATTGCTAAAAAAGAAGCTTAGGACAGATTCGCTGTAAACACGAGTTACGTCCAAATTTTACTATAATATTGGCAAGAATTGTTTTTGTCATTTATCTATTGAGTAATATTTAATCATTCTTGCAATTTACGAGTGAACAGAATTGCTTGCAATTAGTATTTCTGAACATTGATTTTTACGGAGCTCTAGAAAAACAAGCACTGTTTTACCACAACTGTGGATCACCAAGGATTAGTCCAGATCAGTAAAGCCTCCCATGGTCAGTAACACATCCCTTAATTAGTCATCTGTTTGTCTCTTAGTAAATATTTAGAAACTAGAGTGATAAATCACATGGTACTAATGTGTTTCTCAGATGAGGCAGATCTCTGTATTTAGCTTTCTTTTATTAGAACTTCTGAGAATTAAAAAGTGATTAGGCTGATAAAAAGCATGCCTAGGTAGTGGGCAAACATTTGCCAAGTGTCAATTTGCCCCCATAAAAAAAGTAATATCCAAGACAAGCGTTTCTTCTTAAAATGGACCCCTGGTGTTTTTCTACATGGGTTCATTCCTCTATGTCCCCTTTTCAACTGCGTAGACGAATCATATAAGAATCATATACTAAAATACGTCAACTGCGTAGACGTATAAGAATCATATACTAAAATATTTAAAATAAGAGATTTTTAAACTTAGAAATATATGTGTTAACATAAAAATTTATATTGGTATTTTACAATCTTGCCTTTTTTGCCTTAATTTTTATTTTTAGAGAGTATACTTAAGGCCTTAAAAACCGAAAAACACCTTGACACAAAAATTTGACAACTTTCAAATTACGCTTATCAGATACTTTAGCACATAATGTACTAAGGTTGCATGATGTCTGCACACAGTATACCTCGCCCAGTTTTTGATCTTTTTTGCTTAAATATTTTGAGAAAATGCGAGAATCATTCATTCTAGCAAAAAGTCTATCCCATTCTCGCCCAAAATTTAAGAATGTTTATTAATGAAAAGAGGTAAAGACGTCTTCTTAGTCAATACATTTGTGGACACGATTCAAACAATCCGTGGTGCCGAAGTGTAAGTAAGGAGCGATTTTGCCCAATAGTAACCGCAACTCTAAGCTTGTATTACTATAAAGCTTTAAGTCAATCTGCAGAAAAAAAAAATTTCATCACAAATTGATACAAGTAGATATATATAGTTAAACTTTGTCGTTCTCATTGCATTCCTTTAGGTCCAAACTACATACCCTGAAAGTTTCAAGCCAATCTGTGGATAACAACTTTGGACCATTCTTGTACATCAACAACGATAAGATTAATTTTTCTAAATATGTTGTCCTATTAGATCTGTTCTGCTTGGTGTAGGTACCCAATAAGTTTTATGCTGATTGACAACAACAAAATCTGTTTCAGGCATCACGAATATAATACAATTTTTTTAAATTCATCGAGGTCCCCTGTCCTTGTTTACATTTTTTTTTTAAGTTCATGCAGATACAAGGAAGAAGAATCTGATATTTTTTTGTCATGTATAATTTATGAAACATATTTTTTTCAAATTGTTTTGTCTTTCAAAATTTTTAACCAAAAATTTTGTAATTAAAAAAATGTTTCATCTCTATTCAGGAGACAAAAGGAACTTCACAAGGTCAGTCTAAGTGCTTTATAAATTTTTTTTAAAGAGACTAATTTTTCGGCCAGTTTCTGGTGTCAAAAATCAACATAACCAATGTTTTCGATGAAAAATATAAATACTAAGGTCCCCTCTGACCAGGGACTTGGGGTTTAGATTTTAAGACGTTCGAAATAAATTGCCCTTTTTGGACCCTAGATTTGGACATGTTATTGTTTTCGAACCTTTTATTTGAGGGGAAGGAGGGGCTGTCCTGAACTCTATGAGCTATGAGTAGTATCCAGTCACTGCTTTCAAACGCATGCCCTCCCTTTTCCCATAGGATTTCAAACGCAAGCCCTTCCTTTTCCCATAGGATTTCAAACGCATGCCCTCCCTTTTCCCAAAGGATTTCAAACGCATACCCTCCCTTTTACTATAGGATTTTAAAGACATGCCCTCTGCCGTCAAGGAATCCCTGTTTCTAGCGGTCACCTGGCAAGCTCCCCGCACTCTAACATCACGACACACCGTCGTGCTTTAGATGGTCAGATAGGAAAAATAGCATAGGATTTCTTTGGGATGCCCTCTGACGTCACGAAACACCTTTCATTCTATTCTACGATACAGATAGTAGATTAACATGGGATTTGGTTCCCCCCTAGCAAGCGCCATTTTTATCGATTCCTCGAAAAATAGAACTCCCAAATAGCTATCTATTGATTTCCCTGAAAGACGCTCAGGTGTCCCATTATTTCTTCAGTATTAAAAAATAGTTCAGCGTGTCAACATCAAAATTGTTGCTTAGACATTATTGGGTATTGATAGTGTTAGCGAAATGGAACCTAGAGTCCCTTAAGTAGCAGTGGAAATGACAAGGGGTTGCCAACTAACCCTAGAATGGAACAAGATGTATAAAGGATATGTTATATCATTAAGCAAATTAAAGTTGGAACAACAATTACGCTTTGCTTCCAAAGTAAATACAGTCACAGTGCATATACAGAGACTACAAGACGGATTAAATGCGTTAGCAAAATATATTGAAGAGAACAATGTATATAAAACGGTTTGTTCCAAGGAGATTCTTTTAGTCTATATTTGGTAGTGAGAGTATTAAAATGGCTAGATTTAAGAATAAGAAAATCTTACGTAATCTAGTAAAATTGGAACAGTGTTTAATTTTAGATGGTAACTTTCTGGAATTATCTCTCCAAAGAAAAATATTTTTTCGAAAAATGCTTAACGATACAATGGGAAGTTATCCGCCAACTTCTGAAATTGCATGAAACTTTGTTGTCGTGGTCCAGCTGCTTTTACTCAATTTAAAGATATATTAATTGAGACAAAATAAAATTATATTGTGGTTTTGCTCTTATCCACTACTTATACGGCTATTTTGTAAGAAATCGTGTCTAAACATGTTTTTACGTCCTAGAAGACATTCTATTGATCGTGAGTACGTTTATTTTTGGAAATGAGATAGTCAACATCGCAAAATGTTTTACACATGCCAATTATGCTTGTATACTTTGGGCAGCTGGTCATCAAGTGAGAATTGTATTTTTGCTGTTAAGAATAATGAAAAGTTTAAATTATGGAATCCATATAAATTGCATAAAGGATATGCTTTGCAAATGAATGACTTTAATTCCTGTCTTGAGGAAATTTGTGACTCTCATAATAAAGGATTCTTGTGCTCCAATTGTCACTATGGTAAGTGTCATCAATGGGAAAATACTTACCCTGGCATGATTGCAAAAAAACCTAAACGTGAGCTCAGTTTTTTTAAGAGACTGTTATCGCCATGGCCTTGAATTATTTTGGGAAGAAGAACCTGGTCTACACTTCAATTGGTGGAATAATAAAAGAGTCTGATTCTTACGACATCGCTGTGAAGATACCGGCTACTTTTATTATAAACCTGAAAAATCTATTTGGCTGTTACAGAAAGTGATTCTTTATATGGATATTTTGTGTGTGACATTGCTTCAAATAAGTAAATTGAAACACGTGAATTTTATAATATGAATCAGGATAGTATTGTTGAGTTTACAAAGAGATTTAATAAAAATGAAGTTAAAATATATTGTGGAAAATGTGACCCTGACTTTGCATGCCAAGATGAATTCAAGCTTAATCCTGAGCAGCTGCTGCCAGTTATCTTTTCTTATGATTACCTATACCTAGAAGAAGAAATCTAAAAGGACATAGTGTTTTGTATATATGCAAATTTTATTAATAAACAATTTTATATACATTTTTCAAGCATTTCACTTTTAGGGCACTGAAATTTATATTATAGAGGTAGGAAAGAGTGTTTTTTAACTAGAAAGTCGTTCAATCGTGGATTTTCACCTTGAATCTCGAGGAATTGACTGTAAATTTGTCCGCGACATCAGAAAGTATAATATAATAGTGAATGAAAACCACAGCTTTTCGTTGATAGATCTTATACCCGTTTCCGACTTTGAACAGGATATTTTCCACTTTTTTGAAGAAACTTATTAATGTGGGGCGTTTAGAATGTATACGTCAGACCAAGAGGATCAAGAAATTCTATATTCTTTCTTGTTTGAAAGATGCATAACCAATGACCCGTCTTTCCAGTTGATGGGCTGCTATTAAAAATAATAAGGGTATTGTTATCATATTGAATATACTCCAGGAAATCCGAAGGTATGAAATACGATGTTTCGGGATGTTAGTCTGTTTTTGAATGTTGATAAATGCGAATATTTAGTTTTCAATTCCAAATCATCAGCTCATAATTTGTCCTGTGGTTCCTTGGTAATTCGCATTGTTGAAAATTTACAGTGGTTAGGAATTAGTATTTGTTATACACTTAGTTTTTTGTGACTTCAGGTTCTGAGAGATGTTAAAGAAAAGTTGAAGATTAGGTATGCGAAAATTGCACCTAACTGTGAAAAATATTCACGCCAAGCTTTAGCTAAAATGTATTCAACATATTGTGACCCTTCTGTCTTGTTTTTAAGTGGAATGTCTTCATTATTGAATAAGAATGATTTGTGTCAGATCCGTATTGCTTATTCTAGATATTGCAAATTTTTACTGTACCTTCCAATCCATATCGTAATACACGTATTATTGAAGAGTATGGTGGTACTGGCATTATCCAATCGTTTGAATTGATTAGTACTAAACTGATTTGACTTGATTTAACAACAAGTGCTAGTAGATTGTGTCGTCTGGATACTCTTGGTGTCATGCAGAATTAATTATCATGGTGCCATACAGAATTAATACTAACGGTGCTCTACACCTTTTCAAAGAGATTGGATAGCCCCTTGCCTGTCAAAAGCAATGCTCTCCGATGGCATACGGTTTTTTGAGAAGTTCAATAATTTAGTTAATTGCTTTTAGCCAGATATGCGGTCGTCGCAGTGGTTTGATTTAGGTGTATGCGATTTTAAGTTTTCCCGTATATATGCCGATTCTGGCATTACATTTTATCAATTAAGGAATGGTGAATAAATATAGTATTATAGAAATTGTAATGGTAAGATTAGTTTTTTCTCTTATCTATCAAACCACCTTTCTGGTTCTTTTGCCGAAGAAACCTTTCACTTGTCATTCTGGGTTTTATCTTCGCTCTTTACTTTTATCAGAAAACAGTTTTTTTTTAAAAACATTTTCTAACAACTCAATTAGAGACGTTAATATCTATTTCTTTTCTTAAAACTTGGAGACTTTAAGTATTGATTCCAAGGGCCTCAATTTCCCGCCTAAAAAGTATATAAACAGTTAAGTAACACAGATGTGTTTTTGTATGGGGATAAGGGGATGTCCATCCGAAATATTGGTAGGGACACAATAAAAAGAAATTAAGTCGGTAAAATGTTGGCGCTTCACGCTGTGGCTTTACTATCTCATTATTTAAGCTTAAATACATTCTAAGACCACACTGGCTATACATAACATATGAAGCTAAGAGAGGAAAGGAAATAATGAACGAAAAATAAAATAAAAAAAGGGTGAGAAAAGGAGGATTTTGTCAGCCAGTGGCAAAAGATAAAGACGAAGAACAAGCAAATATTTCGACAAGGACCTTTGCAAGTCATCCTCAGTGCTAAACAAATAATAAAAACAAAAAAAGAAAAACAACAAAAATATAACCTCTTGGAGTTTACTTGACAAGATGCAAGCAGACACTGAATGAAAGACCAAGCAAACATTAATGAAAAAAGGATTTACCAAAGAGATTGAGCAAGAATGTCTTGCCTTGCTATACTTTTTGCTCTTCTGCAATTTCGATTTCCGTTAGATGTGTAAATAGGTTCTCTTAATTTGGACTGGGTGCAAATATTAATTGAGTCTTTTAGAATTAAATTGTTATAAATTGGGCTTAACGAAATGTCTCCAATGTCTCTATTCATAGCCAAATTTCTGTTTATATATTTTTTTTTATCTCAATTATCTCTTTGAAAGATTGCGGTAGGTCATTTAGAGTAGATATTAAATTTGCCTCCTCAAAAAGAACAAGATGTGTAAGATTTTCAAATATATGCAGGGCCAAGGTGGAATCAAAGTTGTCATTTTTATTTTCCAATCTCAGGGACTTATGTATTGAAATTTTGTGTTCATGCAAACGTTCACCAAAATTTTGATGGGACCTACCAATGTAAAATTTCCCACATGAACACGGGACTCTGTAGACACCACTACCCAGTACATGGTCAGTTCTATCTTTTCCTGAGTTGAAAAAAATGTTGAACTTTTGGTTCAATTTTAAAAGAAAAAGAGAGATTGTGTTTATTTAAAATTTTCCATGTTTATTGCTCAGTTTTGAAATGTGTGGTAAAGTGGTGAAAGTTTTCTTTTCTAAATTACTGGAATACACATAAAAAATTATTACGGGCGTGGAGCCTGCTGTTTTTAGCTGTCACGGAGAGGTTGAAAATCCAGACTTACTCAGAGGTGCAATTGTAAAGAGTATTCTTGATTATAGGCCATCTTTGCCGCTTTCAACTCAGTCAAAAGAAGAAGTTGAAATCCTCCGAAACTTAAAAAAGATAAAACCTAGTAATTACAAGAGCAGACAAAGGAAACACAGTAGTAATTATGAATTTTGCAGATTATAGAATGAAAGCAAGTACCTTTTTAATGGACAAAATAGTTACAAAGAAATAAAAAGTGATCCCACAATAAATACACACAACAGTTGAGAAAAGAAATAGGAATTTTAAAAAACAGTAGACTAATTACCCCTCAAATGCACAAAAAATTTTACTCCAAAGGATGTTCAGCCCCAAAGTTTTATGGTCTGCCTAAAATCCATAAGAAAGATATTCCGTTACATCCTACTGTAGCATATTATAGTTCTCCAGCTACAGTTGCAGTAAAGTTCTTGGCCACTATTTTTAAGCCTCTTTTAAGCACACAAAAATCTTACATTAAAAATTCTATAGATCTTGTTGAGAAGTTAAAATTTCAAAGTACAACAGAAAAAAACCATCTTATCTAGTTTTGATGCAGTCTCTATGTACACTTCATGCAATTTCCATAAATTCGAGCAGGCCTTACAAAGAAAATTAGAGGAAAATTCTGCTTGGTCAGATTACAAAACTTTAGAAATTGTCACAATACTGACGCTTGTTCGTCTTTGCAACAAGCTCTCTTCGTGTTTTAAGTTCCGAGACAAATTTTTCCTTGAAATCATGGCCTATCCCTTGGCTCTGTTTTTTCTCCTTACTTGACAAATTTTTAAAAAAAATTTTAGGGATTTTTTGGTATGTTTAAACTCTTTTGATTTTAATTTCCATTTCACAATGGAACTAGAAGATTCAGGAAAGCTGCCTTTCTTGGATGTTTTGTTTAATAAAAATAGTCCTAGCCTTAATCCAGCAAGGTGGTTCGATAGAATAGAGAAAAAAAAAATTACCATTAAAATTTCTGTAATACTATCTTTATTCGCTATTCCTTAATTGATAAGATTTAACGCCAGCATCGGGATATATACGGGAAAACTTAAAATCGCCAACACCTAGATCAAACCGCTGTGACGACCGCATATCAAGCTAAAAGCAATTAACTAAATTATTGAACCTGCTCAAAAACCCTTATGCCATCAAAGAGCATTGCCTTTGACAGGTGGGGAGGTTAATCACTCTCTTTGAAAAGGTGTAGAGCCCCGTTAGTATTAATTGTCTATGGCGTAATGATAATTAATTCTGTATGGGACCATGAGTATCCAGACAACACAATCTGCTCATGCTTTTGTGTCACAAGGCCCAAACCATAATATTATCCGTGTGTTTTTTTCTGTGATTAAGTTATCTTTGTTTCTCTTCTGTTTAAGTTATCTTTGTTTCTGTGTATTTGATTTTTCTTCCTTTTTAGTGTAATTTACTCCGCTTGTTTTGTATAAAAGTGGGTTATAAATAAATTATTATTATTAAATTATTAATATATTTTAAATACTTTAAAGCTACATGGATCATGGCTACAAAAAAGAAAAGGCTTAAAGCACATCATATAAAATAACATTCAACATTCTTTTCTTGTCCCGCCTATCAGTAGAATGCTAATAATGAATTTGGTGCCTTTACGTTCCTTCCTGTGCTGTTTGGGGCCTTTACGTTCCTTCCTGTGCTATTTGGGATTGCATAATATGTTATGAAGGACGGGTTTCTGACATAATTCATGTAGGCCAGATTTCTACTTCATAATATATATATGGCCTACATGCCTTTTAGGGTAAGTCCATAACAAGAAACTGGTTTTTTTTTGTCTAGATAACATTTGCGAATTGAAGATGGAGAAAAAAAAGGGTTAAAGTGATTAGCAGCTAAGGTAACCCTGAAGAGCATGTTAATTCATACCTTATTTATTATAAATTTGAAACAATATCAATCTTTGGAAACGGTTAACGATGATAATTTGGTCTTATGAGTTGACCTAGCTTTACTTCTTAGATGTGTATTGTATAATACACAACTGGTGTTTGGGGCAGTGTTGTCAATTTAAAATACAGTCTAACGTTATACTAAAAAGTTTCCAGTTTTTTTTTTAGGAAAAATCTTCCACATAGGGGGGATTTCCAGTGTGATTACAAAAACAACCAGAAACTCAATAAAAAAAAACGAAAATATTATAATAATTTATTAAATTGATTCCTTCTATGCTTGAGGTGAATAAAGCTCTTTCGCGATTGACTTGTAAAAATATGCCACGCGATGAAACCAAATTAGCATGTCTCTTTGGGATAATGAGATGCGAGTCCCTTCTGGGTGTGAGAAATTTATATCTAAAACACCGGCAGTTTCTTGTTTGCATGTGATTTCTAACATTCTAATTTAAGGAAAATCGTTATTTGTCATTCGCGAAGATAAATATTCTGAGGCCTTAATAATAATAATAGTTTATTAAATATAAACCAGTGCGTCTTGGGTATGTGTTAATATATTCAGTTTCTTTAGTATAAAATCGAGTTTCAAATTGGAATTTTATACAATTTGAATACTTCATCCATTCTATCGATATAACTTCAAGGATGTATGGTATTTTCGATTGCGAATTCATTGGCTTGAAGAAATCATCATGTGGAGTGATTTTTGAATGTGCGTTTCTATTGCTGACTACAGATCATCGAGAAGTCTCTTGTTACCACTGGCATATTAACTACAATACGTATGACTACAATGAAGACAGGTGGCGCAATACATTATACGATATAAACAAAATAGGTTTATATGATAGAATGATACCTCCATCCTATAACAAAGGGAAGGATCTATCCTTTGTACAAGAGGAAGTTAGAGAGATATGCTGTTTTTTTGGCGTAACAGCACTGTACGCAACAGGGAATGTGCCCACTGATAAACTATTAATCGACAAATGCAAATCAGATATACCAATATTCAACTTGGAAGATTTTAATTGTGAGGTATTTCCGAGTAGAATATACAACCCAGAGGACGAGATTCGATTTTTTAGCAGATGGGTGCCGATAAATATTCCTTCTCGGAATATGTGTGTAAGATATCCTAGGAAGAAGAAGAACAACAAAATCCGTGATATAGATTGGAATCATACTGAGTGGATGACGAACAATGATGAATTTTTATAATAGTCATCACCCCATGACTACCCAACGGTCTTTTTAAAGACCACCAATTCTATAAACACTTCGTAACCATGGTAATATGAATCTTTTAAGTTCAATATTCGAAGCTAGCTTCAGCAGAAGCTTAGGATAGTAGCGGTGACAATTGAGAGATAGAGATTAATACCCCCTAGTATTCGAAAAACACCTTTTTTGTTGTATTTATACTTTTAAAAAGTTCAATATTCGAAGCTAGCTTCTGCGAGAGCTTAGGACAAAAGTGGTGACAATTGAGAGATAGAGATTAATTGCCCCCCTAGTTTTCGAAAAACACTTTTTTTTGTTGTATTTATACTTTTAAAATGTTCAATAGGTATAGTATGATTGGCTTGCAAAAAACACGAAAGTACTACTACTAGTAACAACTCACTGCACCACAAAACCATCTGATGTAGTCACGGCTATGTTTTATCAAGAAAATATCTGAATGCATTTAAGGTATAGTATGAATGGCTTGCAAAAAACACGAAAGTACTACTACTACTAGTAACAACTCACTGCACCACAAAACCATCTGAGGTAGTCACGACTATGTTTTATCAACAAAATATCTGAATGCATTTAAGGTATAGTATGAATGGCTTGCAAAAAACACGAAAATACTACTACTAGTAATAACTCACTGCACCACAAAACCATCTGAGGTAGTCACGGCTATTTTTTATCAATGAAATATCTGAATGCATTTAAGGTATAGTATGAATTGCTTATCTGAATGCATTTAAGGTATAGTATGAATTGCTTGTAAAAAAAAACACGAAAATACCACTACTAGTAACAACTCACTGCACCGCAAAACCATCTGAGGTAGTCACGGCTATGTTTTATCAATAAAATATCTGAATGCATTTAAGGTATAGTATGAATGGCTTGCAAAAAACACGAAAGTACTACTACTAGTAACAACTCACTGCATCACAAAACCATCTGAGGTAGTCAATGCTATGTTTTATCAAGAAAATATCTGAATGTATTTAAGGTATAGTATGAATGGCTTGCAAAAAACACGAAAATACTACTACTAGTAACAACTCACTGCACCACAAAACCATCTGAGGTAGTCAAGGCTATTTTTTATCAAGGAAATATCTGAATACATTTAAGGTATGGTATGAATGGCTTGCAAAAAACACGAAAGTACTACTACTTTTAACAACTCACTGCACCACAAAACCATCTGATGTAGTCACGGCTGTGTTTTATCAAGAAAATATCTGAATGCATTTAAGGTCTAGTATGAATGGCTTGCAAAAAACACGAAAATACTACTACTAGTAACAACTCACTGCACTACAAAACCATCTGAATTAGTCACGGATATGTTTTATCAAGGAAACTTCTGAATGCATTTAAGGTATTGTATGAATGACTTGCAAAAAACACGAAAATTCTACTACTAGTAACAATTCACTGCACCACAAAACCATCTGAGGTAGTCAAGGCTATTTTTTATCATGGAAATATCTGAATGCATTTAAGGTATAGTATGAATGGCTTGCAAAAAACACGAAAATTCTACTACTAGTAACAATTCACTGCACCACAAAACCATCTGAGGTAGTCAAGGCTATTTTTTATCATGGAAATATCTGAATGCATTTAAGGTATGGCATGAATGGCTTGCAAAAAACACGAAAGTACTACTACTTTTAACAACTCACTGCACCACAAAACCATCTGATGTAGTCACGGCTGTGTTTTATCAAGAAAATATCTGAATGCATTTAAGGTCTAGTATCAATGGCTTGCAAAAAAACACGAAAGTACTTCTACTAGTAACAACTCACTGCACCAAAAAAACCATCTGAGGTAGTCATGGCTATGTTATATCCAGATAATATCTGAATGCATTTAAGGTATAGTATGAATGGCTTGCAAAAAAACACGAAAATACTACTACTACTAGTAACAACTCACTGCACTACAAAACCATCTGAAGTAGTCACGGCTATGTTTTATCAAGGAAATATCTGAATGCATTTAAGGTATAGTATGAATGGCTTGCAAAAAACACGAAAATTTTACTACTAGTAACAATTCACTGCAC
Source organism: Artemia sinica (assembly GCA_027921565.1). Taxonomy (NCBI): domain Eukaryota; kingdom Metazoa; phylum Arthropoda; class Branchiopoda; order Anostraca; family Artemiidae; genus Artemia; species Artemia sinica. Next base: position 14,562,882 of record CM051256.1, on the reverse strand, counting down.
CAAAAAACCATCTGAGGTAGTCAAGGCTATTTTTTATCAAGGAAATATCTTAATGCATTTAAGGTATGGTATGAATGGCTTGCAAAAAACACGAAAGTACTACTAATAGTAACAACTCATTGCACCACAAAACCATCTGATGTAGTCACGGCTATGTTTTATCAAGAAAATGTCTGAATGCATTTAAGGTCTAGTATGAATGGCTTGCAAAAAACACGAAAGTACTACTACTAGTAACAACTCACTGCACCACAAAACCATCTGAGGTAGTCACGGCTATGTTATATCAAGAAAATATCTGAATGCATTTAAGGTATAGTATGAATGGCTTGCAAAAAAACACGAAAATACTACTACTAGTAACAACTCACTTCACTACAAAACCATCTGAAGTAGTCATGGCTATGTTTTATCAAGTAAACTTCTAAATGCTTTTAAGGTATAGTATGAATGGCTTGCAAAAAACACGAAAGTACTACTACTAGTAGCAACTCACTGCACCAAAAAACCATCTGATGTAGTCACGGCTATGTTTTATCAAGAAAATATCTGAATGCATTTAAGCTCTAGTATGAATGGCTTGCAAAAAACACGAAAGTACTACTACTACTAGTAACAACTCACTGCACCGCAAAACCATCTGAGGTAGTCACGACTATGTTTTATCAACAAAATATCTGAATGCATTTAAGGTATAGTATGAATGTCTTGCAAAAAACACGAAAATACTACTACTAGTAATAACTCACTGCACCACAAAACCATCTGAGGTAGTCACGGCTATTTCTTATCAATGAAATATCTGAATGCATTTAAGGTATAGTGTGAATGGCTTGCAAAAAAACACGAAAGTACTACTACTAGTAACAACTCACTGCACCACAAAACCATCTGATGTAGTCACGGCTATGTTTTATCAAGAAAATATCTGAATGCATTTAAGGTCTAGTATGAATGGCTTGCAAAAAACACGAAAGTACTACTACTAGTAACACCTCACTGCACCACAAAACCATCTGAGGTAGTCACGGCTATTTCTTATCAATGAAATATCTGAATGCATTTAAGGTATAGTATGAATGGCTTGCAAAAAACACGAAAGTACTACTACTAGTAACACCTCACTGCACCACAAAACCATCTGAAGTAGTCACGGCTATGTTTTATCAAGGAAACTTCTGAATGCATTAAAGGTATAATATGAATGGCTTGCAAAAAAACACGAAAATTCTACTACTAGTAACAATTCACTGCACCACAAAACCATCTGAGGTAGTCAAGGCTATTTTATATCAAGAAAATATCTATATGCGTTTAAGGTATAGCATGAATGGCTCTTAAAAAACACGACAATACTACTACTAGTAACAACTCACTGCACCACAAAACCATCTGAGGTAGTCACAGCTATGTTTTATCAAGAAAATATCTGAATGCATTTAAAAGCAAGTAAGTAAGTAAGTAAGTAAGGAAGTAAGTAAGTAAGTAACAAACTCTTTCTTGAATTCACACACGCACAGAGGAGACGAAACACACATAGCGACGACACACGCACAGAGACGACGCACACACAGAGACGACACACACACACACACACACACACACCACACACACACACACACACACACACACACACACACACACACACACACACAGAGAGAGAAGACACACGCACAGAGACGACACACACACACACACAGACAACACACACACACACAGACGACACACACACATAGCGATGACACACTCACAGAGACGACACACACACACACACACACAGAGAAGACACACACAGAGATGACACACACACACACACACACACACACACACACACACACACACACACACACACACACACACACACACACACACACACACACACACACACACACACACACACACACACACACCACACACACACACACACACACACACACACACACACACACACACACACACACACACACACACACAGAGGAAACACCCATAGAGACGACACACGCACAGAGACGATACACACACACAGAGACAACACACACACACACCCAGAGAGACGAGACACACACACAGAAATGATAAACACACATAGAGACGACACACACACACAAAGAGACGAGACACACACACACACACACAGATACGAAACACACATAGAGAAGACACATGCATAGAGACAACACACACACACACATACACACACACACAGAGAGACAACACCCACACAGAGACGACACACACACACACAGAGGCGACACACACACACAGAGACGACAAACACAAAGTGAGGACTTACACATAGAGACGACACACGCACAGAGATGACAAACACGCAGAGACGAGACACATAGAGAGAGACGACACACACACACACACACAAACACACAGAGACGACAAACACACAGAGACAACACACACACAAAGAGATGACACACACACACACACACACACAGATACGAAACACACAAAGAGACGACACACGCACAGAGACGACAAACATAGAGAGAAGACACAAAAACAGAGACGACACACCCACAGAGATGACACACACACAGAGATGAGACACGCACAGACACGACACTTGGGTTGATCTAGGTTCACTTAGAGTAGCCCGCCACTTAAATTTGAATAAACGGAAGCTTAAAATTTTTAATCTAAAAAATTGGCTTCCATTATATTCTTCATTCACATATTTTGCAAAAATGTCTAACATTTTGTATATTTGATTGCTTTCTTCTCAAAAATACGTAAAAATCGGTGTTTTGAGTGGACCTTTGGAAAAAAAGACCCTTCATGTACTTTTGGGGAAAATGTAAATAAAGTTGCTAATGTGTCCTTACGTGACACTCCCGTATAAGTTCTAAGTATACAGAAGATTTCCCCTAAGTTCGTTAGGGTAATTTTCTAACAAATCTATTTCCCTTCATTAATTATTCTTACTATTCCATCACGTTATCACGTACCATTAAGATCGATCCCCTATTACTTTCTAAAGGGTAAATGTTGTGGCCTTTCTTATTTCCGTAACCCTGAGTAGTCCCTTGTTGGTGTTTAATCTCCTTTCCGTAGACCATTAATGGAACAGGATTGACTTTCACGCTGCCAAGAATTTGTCGCCTGGGAAAAAGCCACTTGTTTATCTCTTGAAAGATAAGCTTTGGCCTAAAAGAAAGCTTGATATATTTCTTGAAAGTCGATTGCTATTGTCCCATAAAAACAAAAAAAAACTAAGAATAAAGCTATTACAAGTAGAGAGTAAAAGAATAATGACTAGAAATAAAACCGTTAAGACTGCTCCCGTTGGCATGCACATATCCTGGAACAATCAAAAGGGGTTCGAAGTTCATTGCTTCAAATACTGATGAAGTACCAAGGAAAGTGAAAATGAAATCTAATTTTTTTAATTGGTTAAATGGAGACTTACGCAGCCGTTTTTGAATTACAAGAAAAAAACAGAGAATTCAATTTTCAATGAAAAGCCCTTGCGTATTAAGTTATTCAGTATTTGGTACTAGCAAGCACCAAATTAAAAAAAAAAAAAAATTGAGTGAAAATCCATAAAAATTTAACACTTTGCAAAGAATAGTTTAAGAAGGCATAGTTCTCGTTTGAAGGTACAATTGAGAAAGACCAAATCACCTTTTGAAATCACCAAATTGTTAATGTTTGAATTTTGACAGACGATAGTGTGCAATTAGTTTGGCTTAGTTATTTTCAGGATCCAACATTGCAACAGAGACGAATCTGGACACGCAATGTGGTAATGCTCAACGAAGTGCATAATTTTGGAACAACCCATAGTCAGTTAGTCAAGCCTAACAATAAAAATAGAAACAAAATGCATGCATATTGAGTTGAAAACTTTTAGTTGAAAAAGAAAGTCATTCAACTAAATCTTCTAGTCTACCCATGAACTTGCAAAGGCAAGTTGTCCTAGGGGCGTGCCAGGAATAGAAGAAAAAAAAAATTTAGTACTAGTAATAAATAGAAATTAAATATACCAGAAATACTGATAATACAAAAAATATATACATATATATATGCGTATAAATAAAAATACATAATTGCTTGCTGCGCTGCTATTGGAGTCACCGTAACGACCAAAAAAAGAAAGAAAAACTATCCAAATAATACTCCTTCACACGCCTGAAACAACAAAATAAGAAGAAAAAATGACGGATAATAGCTTAGAACTCATTAATAGGATACATTTTTTCCTTGGCTTTATTTCTAAATTTTTCAAAATATTTTATATCATTAATTATCATACTATTATTAGTCCATAAATTTATAAATAAAATGACAAATAATAGCTTAAAAGTCGTAATTAGAATACATTTTTTCCTTAACTTTATTTCTAAATTCTTCAAACCTTGTTATGTCATTAATTGCCTTATCATTACTATTCCATAATTTTATTCCTCGATAAATAAAGGGGAACTTAGACCTTGTAGTGATAACTTCACGAGATTCATTGCAGAGTAAACGGATCGTATTATTTTGGAGGACTCATATTGGATTCACTAGCAACGGAAATGTTCCTAACCATACTGAAGAACGATATAAAATATACGGATGTATTATAGAGAAATAAAACAGCCTTAAAATGCAATGCGGGACAAAGTGGCCGAGTTTTCTAAGGATTCCGATGTTCCGTGATAAAATCGCTGACATGTTCCCAACATGTTTCCCAACCTACAAAGTTTCATCAAGCGTAATAGCCAAATACTTGACACAAGACTTCCTTTCAATCTTGCCATAACTGTATTTTAATTGACAAATCCATGGATAATATGTAGCTGTTCTCGAGAATATAATAAAACTACTCTTAGCCGGGTGATAAATCACTGAAAATATTTTTGGTATTAGACATGGTTTGACTTGGGTCATTCACAAAAATTAAGAATAATAGCGGTCATAGAACAGAACCCTGTGGAATTCCGCATGTAATAGTAAAGTTTGATGAACGCTTTGAGTCAATCTGAACATACTTTAGCCGCCCTTCTAAAAATTCACGTAGAAAATTAAGCCCTGGACCTGTTAGTGGCAGAATAAATTTAACCACTAACGATATGACATCACTATCAGAGACATTAATTTTCATTTTGCAGATGACCTGATTCACTTCACTCAATGGTACAGGTGATATATACATTGAAACTTCAGATTCAAAACGACCAAGGTGGTCAAAAATGTTTGGATCATGTAACACCGGACAGATTCCTTCAGCAACACGCTTTCCCACGGCTAAAACGTAATTTCCGAATACCTCCGAGACATCATCAGCACTTTTTGACATTTCACCTTCTTGGTTAACTATTTCAAGTGGGATTGTTTTGGTTTGCTACTGAAGTATGTCTTTAATCACGCGCCATGTTTTTGCCAGACATCCCGATACTTCTTCAAACTTCCTTGAGTAAATTTCTTTTTTTCTTTTCTTAATAATCGATTCAGAGCATTGCGATAATTATTATATATTCTATCATTTAGATCGCATTTATGATTGATCTTTTTTTTTTGTAAATTTGGTCTCTAACGCGCATCAATTTTAAAAAGTCCCAATGGCTTCCTTGGGGTTGTATTACACCGTCTTTTTTCCTTTGACAATGCTTTTCTAATTCACGTTGAATAATCTGGTAAAGCAAATTAAGGCTCGCTTCATTATTAGATGTAATTGATAAAATATAATCCTAATTCACTTGAGATACAAAATCTAAGAACAACGTAATTTTCAATAGGCCTTAGATGGGTTGAAAGGGGTAAATTATTTAGATATGTCTGGTACTCTAGACTGTAAGGGTAATGTAGTTAAAATTACATATTTCAGGAATTGGTTTGCTCAACAACCTACAACTTTTTCCGTGTTTGTGGCTAAGAATGAAAACTCATAGAGAAAATTTAATGGATGCCTTTTAACTTTTTTATGAGAGTTTTCTATGCAGTTGATTCCATTGCTTAAACAAAAAGTAAGATTTTCTACCCATATGTCTAGGTTATCGTGAAAGCTGAAGCATTTCTTTTTAATAGTATTTTCGAACAATCATATATAGATATCTGATTATATATAGATGATATAGATATCATCGAACAATCCGCAAAATGGATAAATGGCTTACATCTAAATTCAGTTTGTTAAAGGTTATAAAACAAGGTTTATTGCTTTTCATTCTGAAGCTATACTTGCCAACTCGCATGGCTTTTGAGTTTCTATGTGTTCATAAGTCTATTAAAATTATACTGGTGTACATTCAGTAGAATTGAGCGCAATTTCATAACATTTTGGCATTTTGGTAGACTTATATAAATTACTGGCCAACGAAATACCACAAAAATTACTTTTTGCATCCCATGCTGACCTGGATGTGGACTTGTCTGTAATATTTGATATCTGATTAAATAATATTCTATATTTAAAAAATTTTGAAATGTATCCTAATTTGATTCTTGATCCAGTACTGAAAATTGCCAGAAATTTAAGCTTAAGATTCTTCTTCCTTTTTATTTGAAGCGGGGTAAAAATCTTCTTGCAAGGAAATAACGGCCCTAATTTTTTCATTTTGGCATGATAGGTCCCTAAAAAATTATAAAATTTCAGGTATGGAAGCAAAAAGAGAAAAAGATGACATTGTTTTAAGTAATAGCGTCAATCTAAAAAATATGCTATAGACGATACTTTTATTTGAAAAAAAAACTAATACAAAGATATTATTCTGACAAAGAAAAAAGAACAGTTCATCCTTCCGCACTTTTTAAAGTTTTACCGGGGTAATTGATTGCGCAGCTTCTTCCTAAGAACGCTGGTTAAAGGAGAATTTATGTAAATGATCATTAAGTGATAAACTTTAAATTTATAGTAACCCCAAGCTCATTTACGCTGTTTAATTTCCTTCCCAAAATGTTTCATATTCTGTCTGTAAATAAAAAAAAAAAAGATTTTACAAAGAATCCCGTTGGTTTGCCTTTGAGAGCAAAGAGACTTCCCAGAGCTTGAAATAACCGAGGTTATGCTATACAGTAAGACTCCTATCCGCAATAATTTGCAATTATTTTCAGAATGCAACGCCATATTCACTTAATGTATCAACTGAATCTATTTGAACACCGGCTCCTTAGCGATCAATAAACTCTTAGCTTTGCCCGTTTTTTATGGCATCCCTCTGTTTTGTCCGGCTTCTAGCCCTCGCAGCTAATGACTTCATGTATTTGGCCTCACACATATAGCCCGACGTGTCCTCCTTTCACACACTGTGCTCGCTGAGAGCGTCAGCTCAAGCCTTAGGACCTCGCTTGCCTTTTATCATGACGTCACACAAATTCTTTCCTATTAGCTGTTTCGACTCACTTCCAATAACCTTTCACAAGGCTGCTAATTCGATGTCAACTTTTTTCTTCTATAATTTCCTGGATCCTAGAAAGCCCTATGTACAGAAACGCTAGTGACTTTCTCAAAGGTTCAATTTTATTGAATTACAAAATATTTTATTGGATAGGTAAAACCTATGTTTCAGTTAAAAAATGCAGTCCTAAAATTTTGGGCTATTCAGTGCATATTGGCTTGTGCTGGGGAGTTGTTGAATATTTGGCTAATCATAGGTCTAGGTAGGAGTCAGATTTTCTTATTCAATGTTAGGATACCAACAGGAGCCACCTATGGTATTTGTCAATGGTTAAGAAAATATATATATATATATATATATATATATATATATATATATATATATATATATATATATATATATATATATATATATATATATATATATATATATATATATATATATATATATATATATATATATATATATATATATATATATATATATAAAATAGTGTAAGGAGAGTGTGCCAGGCCAGTATTCAGATGAAGATCTTGTGTCCATGCCGTCTCACCAGATGTTTTTTTTTAAATTAATTTCTGTTCGATTTTGATTACCAAACTTTCAAGTTTTTGGAAAACGTGAAGCTCTTATGATTTATCCAATGTTGTTTTTTTTCATATTTTCAATGACCTTCCTATTTAGGCTATGCTGCTTCTTCGATGTTGTGTGAACAGCTCTTAAATTTGCACCCCCTCCCTAACTTTCAAGTGGAGGTGCCTACACACAATTTGTAATTTTAAGCATCAGAAGGTTTCTTTCAAGAAAGGAAAGTCTGATATTTCAGTTGGGATTTTCTTGACGTTGAAATTTTGCAGAATTTTAACAAATATTTCTTAAATTTTCGTGGGCAATTTATGGTAAAATGGTTTTTACCATTTTTAGCAGAGAATCTAAAGCTACATCACCGAATTGTGGATATTCAGGAAACCTATTGGTACAACAAACAATTTGAAATATATTTTTCGTGTATTATGAAAGATTAAATCCATTTTCCCATCAGCAGAAAATTGGAGTGCCACAAGGAAATTCCTCAGGGGGCGCGTGTTGTCGGGAACTTTATTTTTACCAAAATTTTGATGATAATTTTTGTCCATTTTCTATTTATATACATATTAAGTTGTCTTTTTATTTCATTTTTTCCAAAAAATCACCTTTAAAACCATTAAAATCATTTCCCTATAATTCCTTTTTGATATTTTACCCCCACAAATAACTGAAGAGGTGCAATTTTTCAGGGATAATTATTATTCTCTAAGCATTATTATTATACGAAAATTGAATATAGATTTAAAACAGGGATTGAAAAAAGGAATGGCCGATTCCCTCACAATTAAGAGAAGCTTGAATCAAACAATATTTTGATTTTATTTGAATTTCTGCCAGTAGTCCTAAGCCGATTGGCAATCTCGGGATTTTCAATCACTAGTATTTTGGCTCTATTTGGATACGAATTGCATTGGCATGAAATGGGGACTTAAAAAGGACACTAAAACTTCAATTCTCGTTCACTAGGAATAAATAAATAGAAATTTAAAACAAACAAAAAACTGATTACGTGCACAAAGACGGAAGAAGCGGGGAAGGGGTATTTCCTAGAGCAATATTTTTCCGGCGAATCTTCCCGAGCATTTAGTATGTCACGCTGTTTCTAAGTAAGATTTGGTTTTTTATTCAAGTTTTTTTTTATCTCTTCTTTCCATTGATAAAGTTTCGAGATATTAGATAGAAATAATGGGTATATCTGGGCATAATAATTGTATTTAGTTGATAATCTTATTGGAAAGTTTTACTTGTTGACATATATTTGCATGGCTTTATTTAAATTTGCTTCTTTTTTTAGAATAAGTTTACTTTTTTTTTTACATGGGTACTTTCTGGCAAAACTGGTCCTTTTCTCTCCTTTAGAAACAGAGAATTTCTGTTCAGGATGATCTCTGGTAACAACAAGTTGAGAATCATTATAAAAAGGCACAATCAGAATACTCAAATGTCACACACAGATAAATTCGTACTCTCATTTCTTACTCTCACTCCTAAGCTTTCCGTTTCCTTTGACCCTTTCCAAAACACTTAAAGGAAATCCTGTTTCTCGCTAGACAGGAAAACAACAATAGTATCCTTGGGAAGTAACTAGGTCTGTAAAACCGGATTTAGACAATGTGTTCCTCCGTCAAGGCTTCTGAATTGTTTTCAGGTAATGGATATATTTGTCATAAAGCCTTTGGTTAAAGTTGATTTACTTTATACTGATTTTATTTCCTCGGGGAATGGCAACCCTTGAGTGGAAAAATGAAGTTTTGGCCGGGTTAGCGGCAGTATTGCTGTTCCTGCTAAGAGTGTCTTCATACCTTAGTATTTTGGTCAATTTTAAACTGCATATAAGACTTTGATGATGTGAAAAGACTCATTTATTTTTCCTTGGGCCTGTAGCATTTAAACTTTTATTGAAATATAGTACCTCATTATAGTATTTCATCAGGTTTGGTTTTACCAATCAAAAGTTACGAGTCTGAGAAAATTTGCCTTATTTTCAAAAAAGGGGGAGACATCCTCTAAAAGTCATAGAATCTGAATGAAAATCACGTCAACATATTTAGCGTATCAGAACCCTAATGTGGAGGCTTCAAGCTCCTATCTGCAAAAGTGTGGAATTTTGTACTTTTTGCCGGAAGAAAGATCATGGATGCCTGTTTGTTTGTTTTTTTTGTTTTTTTTTCCTTGGGGTGATCGTATCGACCCAGTGTTCCTAGAATATCGCAAGAGGACTCATTTGAACGAAATAAAAATTTTTAGTGCCCTTTTTAAGTGACCAACAAAATTGGGGGGCGACTGGGCCACTTGCCCCGCTCATTTTTTAAACTATTTTTAAATAAAAACTTTTCAAATAAAGAACTATTATTTTCGACTGAAAGTAAGGAGCAACATTAAAACTTGAAAGGAACAGGAATTATTACGGAAATAAGGGGGCTCGTCCCTCGTTAATACCTCGTTGTTTACGTTAAAGTTTTTTCAGTATTTCAAAAGAGCTATTAATGTGAACTTTATCGTACAGAGTGAGGTGTTGATGAGGGGGCAAACCCCTTCATATACGTAATAATTTCTGTTCGTTTTAAGTTTTAATGTTGCTCCTTACTTTCAGTTGAAAAAAAATGTTTTTTTTACTTAATGCAAGTAAAGAAAGAAAAGCCAGCTAACCAAGATTAGAATATTGGAAACTAAAATGATGACAGTGGCCAAACAGTGTTCTGAAGTGCGGACACAGCCAAAAAGGAAAAAGAGGGTTTGTTAGATGTTTTCAAAAGATTAATTAAAAAAACCTTTCCAACAAAATAAGTTTTTCAAAGAAAATTAAAGAGCTCTATTAAACAAAAAATGAGCAAAAATAAAATCAAATAATCTACCAAGCGTGAAACTACTACAAATCAGCATCGATAAATAAATGAAACCCAAAACGAACAGAAATTGCAGTAAATAACCGAGTCAAACTCAAGATGAGCAGAAATTAACGTAAGGTGGGCTCAAAACCCCTATGCCTTCCGAAGGCCAGAATAAAATTTGCACTTTACTGAAAAAATCTGAATGTTTTTACTTTTATAACTTTAATAAATCAAATAATATTAAGATTCTGATTACTAAACATCAGTATATGTATATTAAACTGACAATGCACATTCATTTGTATTTTCTTCATTTGTAGAAATTACAATGAATAACCAAGTCAAACTCAAAACGAGCAGAAATTAAAATGAGTAGGATTCAAAACCCCTATGCCTTCCCAAGGCCAGAACATAATTTGCACTTTACTGAAAAAATATAAGTGTTTTACTTTTATAACTTTAATAAATCAAATAATATAAACATTTTGATTACTAAATATAAGTATATGTATATTAAACTGACAATGCACATTCATTTGTATTTTTTCAGTAAAGTGCAAATTATGTTCTGGCCTTGGGAAGGGATAGGGGTTTCGAGCCCAACTTATGCTAATTTCTGCTCGTTTTGAGTTTGAGTCGGTTATTTATTATAATTTCTGTTCGTTTTTGGTTTAATTTATTTATCGATGCTGATTTATGGTAGTTTCACGCTTGGTAGATTATTTGATTTTATTTTTGCTCTTTTTTTGTTTAATGGAGTTCATTACTTTTCTTTGAAAAACTTATTTTGGGAAAATATTTTTTTAATTAATTTTTGTTCGTTTTATATTGACATAGTCTTTTCAGAGAAAAAAAAATAATACTTTAGATCTTTTCATTTTTTTTAAGAATTTATACTTTGGCCTGCTATTTGTATGCTAGAGAAAAATTTTCAGCAATTTTTAACAACATACGCCCTCTTAAAAATCTGGATACAATTAGTGGTGTTTAATTTAGTTTTATACCTCCTCTAGTTGACCTGAAATGGAAAACCTGATACCACTCGCAAAAAATCTGTTTACTTTCTTTGATAGCTTGGATACACTTACGCTATTTTGATTTGGTTAAATTTTAAGAGCAGAACAAGCCCTGAAATTTTGAACATAAGACCCTCAGTAGTTCTTGGGATACTGCTGAGATGCCTTATTGGGAATCAGCATTAACCCAGTGCATTTTGATTTAAACTTATGGCAACATTTAGTTTTTAAATATAAAGTCAAATGGGAGGGTGGGCGTGGGAGGGGGATTAGTTTCCCTCCAATCACTTTCGACCATTAAAAAGGGCATCAGCCCTTTCTATTTTCAATTTAATGAGCCCTTGTCGAAGTTCCTACGACAACTCCTTCGATACAAAGTGCCCTGGTCTAAACAACAACAAATAAATATTACATTATACCCACATCGATCTTTACTATAGAAATGTCAAGCCTTCCAATCACTTTCGACTATTAAAAAGGGCACTAGAGCTTTCGATTTCCAATCGAATGAGCCCTTTTTGAGTGTCTACGACAACACTTCCTATAAACACCTTGTATGCCTCCATGGCATAAATTACAACTCTTACCCTAAGGGCTGTGAGTGTGGTTGTCATCCTCTAAGTCCTAATTTCTAGAACTTTCAACTACGTTAAACAAAATGGCTATCTCAAAATTTTGATTGGATGTGTCTGGGAAAATGGTGGGCGTAAGAAGGGCGTTAGTCTTTTTCCAATCACTTTCAACTATTAAAAGACACTAACCCTTTCAATTTCCAATCAAATGAGCCCTTAAGAAGTTTCTACGACAACACTTTCAATAAAAACCTTATATGCCCCCAGGGGATAACTTACAACCCTCGCCCTGAGGGCTAGGGGGGGGGGTTGTCATCCTCACAGACCTAATTTCCAGAACTTTCTACAACGTTGAACAAAATGGCTATCTGAAAATTTTGATTGGATGTGTTTGGGGGAATGGTTGGCGTGAGAGAGGGTTTAGTTACCGTCAAATCACTTTCAACTATTAAAAAGGGTACTAGCCCTCTCAATTTCCAATTGAATGAGCCCATTTTGAAGTTTTCACGACAACTCTATCATTAAAAACCTTATATGCCCCCAGGGCATAACTTACAACTCTTGCACTGAAAGCTCTGATGGGGTTATCATCCTAAAAGACCTAATTTCCAGAACTTTCGACTACGTTGAACAAAATGGATGTCTCTAAATTTTGATTGGATGTGTTTGGGGAAATTGTGGGCATGAGAGGGGGGTTTAATGACCTTCGATGACTTTCGACAATTAAAAGGGCACCACCCTTTTCAATTTTCAATTGAATGAGCCCTTTTGGATGTTTTTACAACATCACTTTCAATGAAAACCGTAAATGCTCCTAGGGCATAACTTAAGACCCTTGCCCTGAGGGTTGTTGGGGGATTGGGTTTTCATCCTTAAACACCTAATTTCCAAAACTTTCAACTGCGTTGAATGAAATTGCTATCTAAAAATTTTTATTGGATGTGTCTGGGGAAAATGTGGGCGTGAGAGGGGGGTTAGTTGTCCTCAAATCACTCTCGACTATTAAAAAGGTCACGAGCCCTTTGAATTTCCAATCGAAGGAGCCCTTTTTCAAGTTTCTACGACAAAAATTTCAATAAAAACCTTATATGCCCCCAGGGCATAACTTAAAACCCTTGCCCTGAAGACTGTGGGGGGAGTGTCCTGCTCAAAGGTATAATTTCCTGAATTTCAAGCTGCGTGGAACAAAATAGCTATCTAAAAATTTCGATTGGATATGTTTGGGGAAAAAGTGGGCGTGGAAGGGGTGTTAGTTGGCTTCCAATCACTTTCAACTATAAAAAGGGAACTAGCCATTTCAATTTCCAATCGAATGAGCCCTTTTTGAAGTTTCTACGACGACGCGTTCAGTAAAAACCTTATATGCCCCCAGTGCATAACTTACAACCCTTGCTCTAAAGGCTGTGGGGGAGTGTCCTCCTCAAAAACATAATTTCTATCTGGAAATCCACAAACTGAACAAAATGGCTATCTAAAAATTTTGATTGGATATGTTGGGGGAAAAGGTGGGCGAAAGAGGGGGGCTAGTTGCCCTCAAATTACTTTTGACTATTAAAAAGGGCACTAGACCTTTGAATTTCCAATCGAATGAGCCCTTTTTCAAGTTTCTACGACAAAGATTTTTATAAAAACTTATATGCCCCCAGGTCATAACTTATAGCCCTTGCTCTAAAGACTGTGGGGGGAGTGTCCTGCTCAAAGGTATAATTTCCTGAACTTTAACTGCGTGGAACAAAATGGCTATCTCAAAATTTTGATTGGATGTGTTTGGGGAATTGGTGGGCGTGGAAGGGGTTTTAGTTGCCTTCCAATTACTTTCGACTATTAAAAAGGGCACAAGCCATTCCAATTTCTAATCGAATGACCCCTTTTGAAGTTTTAACGACAACGCGTACTATATAAAACTTTATATGCCCCCAGGGCATAACTTAATACCCTTGTCCTGAGGGCTGTGAGGGGGTTGTCATCATCAAAGACCTAATTTCCAGAACTTAAAACTACGTTGAACAAAATGGTTATCTCGAAATTTTGATTGGATGTGTTTTGGAAAAGGTGGGCGTGAGAGGGAGTTAGTTAACGTCCAATCACTTTCAACTATTAAAAAGGCACGAATCCTTTGAATTTGCCTTTGACTGAGCCTTTTTTGAAGTGTCTACGACAACGCCTTCTATAAAAACCTTATATGCCCCAAGGGCATTGCTTACAACCCTTGCCCCGATGGTTGTAGGGGAGTGTCCTCCTCAAAAAGGTATTTTCTATCTGGAAATCAACTACGTTGAACAAAAGGACTGAGTCTCAAATTTTGATTGCATGTGTTTTGGGGAAATGATGGTCGTGGGGTCCAATTTGCCCTCCGATCCACTTTTGACTATTACAAAGGGCACCAGCCCTTTTGAATTTCCAACCAAGTGCAAACCCGCCTATTTTGTGGTTTCTCTCTACGACAACGCCTTCTATAAAAACGCTTACATGCCCCCCTATGGGCTGTGAATGGTAAGCCTGCTATTTTGGTACGTGAATAGGCTCAGTTTAGCGCACTGCCCTTTTGAACGAATAAGGGAGGTAATCATTTTGGCCCAGATTTCTTCTCAGTTAAACAAATCAGACGCATAATACCCTTAAGAGGACGTTCTGCAGGACATCAGGGAAGTATTTCGTTTTCTGATCGTCAGCTGTGTGTAACCACGTGGAAACTGGTGATGAAGGGCTACAGTCTAAACCTGCATTACTGCTAAAATAATAAACTGACATTTCGTGAAGTTTCTGCTGCAAGTTGTGGCCGCAGAAATACAACTATGTACTGGGAAAATTGTTCATTGGCATATAGAATCGAAGAAACGTGACAATTAGAGTAAAAAAAAAAAAAAAAACATCCCCCGTGTTTGGGGGGGGGGAGAGTCACCGGGCAAAAACTGTAATAGAGAACGCAGCTCTGCTGCCCAAGCTAGATGGAGATTGAAAGATAAAGAAGGAAGCGCTATTACCTGTTCAATTACAGAAATGAGGCCAAACCCCCTTTTTCCAAAGTCAGCACTACTACGTTGAACCCGAGAATTTTATTTCCATTTTCATTTCTACAACTCGCGGTCATTTAAATTTTCTACTATAAAAGGTCATCTTTAATCACAGGCTCTTCTAGAGGTTTCTTAGGAGAAAAGGGCCTCGGGTTTGGAATCTCTTTTTTTTCCTTCACCCTATATTGGCTTTCGTCGTAAGAAATACGCAGTCGTAAATTTCGTGTTTCCGAATTTTGTTGACCCGACAGTTTTGGCGTGGCCTTCAGGGGGGGTTTAGTATAAAAGACGACAAATAGACTAATAAATATTGTGATATATCGAAAACCATTAGTAACTGCTCAAACCACGACGGTTTGGGGGGAAGGGGGTTATACTGCAGAGCCCTGCTATTGCTTGAAAGCTGGAATTATAGAATATAATGCTTGTTGAATATAAACTGGTTATCTATGAAGTAAGGAAAATGTGACTGGCCCCGAGAATAAAACGAACAGTGCCCTTGAGGGCGAAGTTTTTATTTACTGTTTTGGCAATTCTTTAATAGATCTACAATGATAAGTTATAGAATTAACGTTCTGAAATGTTCACAATAAATGAATTTCAACTTGTGTACTGGGTTGGCTAGCTTTTGCTGAGGTACAGGTTTTTAAAACCTCTCTGCTTAAACTTCTTTATTTTTTGGAACCTCTATTTCTCCGCAAGATCACTGACCTCTAACTTCGTAATGCCCCAAATTGTCCCTAGGCCTTGTCCTTAAATGCTATACTTTTGTCTATAGTCGCCAAATAGAGGAGCTTAAGCCTAATATGAAATATATGTTATATATATATAAATATATATATATATATATATATAATATATTATATATATATATATATATATATATTCATATATATATATATATATTATATCAATTAGTAGATATATATATAAATATATATATATATATATATAATATATGATATATATATATAATATAGTATATATATATATATATAGGCATATAATATAATATATATATATATATATATATATATATATATATTATATATTACATGAAATATATATATATATATAAATATATATTATATATATATATAGTATATATATAATTATATATATATATATATATATATATATTATATGCATATATATATATATATTTATATATTATATATATATATATATATAATATATATATATAATATGTATATATATATATATACTAGATATATATATATTATATATATATATATATATATATATATATATTATATATCTATCTATGCTAGATATATATATATCTCTATCTATAGATGTATATAGTATTATATATATAATTATCTATATATATCTATATATATATATATATATATATATATATATATATATATATATATATATATTAAATTATATATATCTCTATATAATCTTATATATATACTATTATTATATATATATATATATATATATATATTATATATCTATATATATATATATATCTATATATATAGAATTAATATATATATATATATATCTATAATATATATATATATGAAACGTAAATAGAATAAGATTGCGGGGTTAAAAAGCAAGAAAGCTTAGGCAGCTGAAGAACTGTATGTCGACGATACAATTGATTTAGTGCTGGCATCAAAGAAACTTGATAGTTTATTTCTGAGGTATGACAAAATAGAACATTTTATGCTTACAACGCAGTAGACATTCGCAACAAAGATACAACATCAATATTAGCGACTGAGGGAAAAAGCAATACTGTTTACTGTTTCTATATTATAATTGTCAAATACGATGGTTCTATGAGATTTTAGACATTAATTTTAAGAAATTCAAAGTTTTTTTATGTGAGAAATAGCAGAACATCTAACCGCCTAAAACTGAGAGAGAACTAAGTTTAAGTGTCCTAACGAAAAAAAGAAAAAATATGAATAAACTATGTAGTAATCATCAATAATTTTCACAAAAACTGGAAAAACAAGTATTGATCTTTTTTTTACGATATACACAAAATAATTGCTAGATTAGGCTAATAGGGGCAAAATGCTTTACATTCTTTTTAGTAATTAAGCTTAGTCCAATACAGGTAGACTAGTCTAATACGAGGGTACGTCAGATGTATCAGATGTCAGGCACTCATTCTATATTGGCAAATAATCATTGCTGTCTTTATCGGTCATGTGCAAAAAGTGTCGACATTTTGTGTGCATTCACTGCACACATTTGCAAGAACTCCCAGGACAAACCAAAAATGGCCCAAAAATGTTATAACCAAGGGAGCTTGGACCCATGAACAATTTTTTCGAGAAACCTTACACATATACTACATTTAACCCATAGTAAACAGTTGACTACAGTCATTCATAAACATTGACAAGTGAACATCTCGCTATATTCCGCTGTACGCTGCGTCATGCCAGTATTTCCGTGATGGATGCTGAACTATATTTCGCGATGCATTGACAGTGAGATTGAAATTGATAAGAAAGATGTGTGCGTTTTGGCTTGCGATTTTTACAAAAAAAGATCGATTTTGAACTCGAGAAAATGTTTAGCTAAAGCTGGTGGTCAGATAAATGCCCATAAGTACGGTACAAGGAGACTAATTAACGAGCTATACGTCTGCTATTTACGTTTTTTGAGAAAAAGATATTAGAGACGAGACGTGTGTTCTACATGTATGATCCTTCGGAGGTCCCCGAAGCCAGTTTTAAGGCACGCGCAGATTTGTCGCGCCGGCTGCTAAAAATCGACGCAAGTTGGAAGAAGCGCTGAACATGAAATTCGAAACGTCAACGTACTCACCCGTAAAAGGTATGCAGGTGCGAACAAGAAGATAGCGAACGTTTCTGAGAAAAGACTTGTCTGCCATTGTATGTGCTAATCCACCTAAATATTGAATCTGCACGGAAAAAGACGTTGATTGAGAAGTGTGGCATTAGCAATGCTGATGTTTGTATCAAGTCATCAAAAAGTCGTTGGCTGATCAAAGTTTCCGAACCGGGTTTCTGGCTGAAAACATTGCAAAAACCTGAAAAGCGACATTGCGACAACGAAAGTGACCGAGCCCGTCTTCATCAGCGTTTTGTGAAAGGATACCTAGTTGTGTAGCAGAAAAAGACTTAAAAACTGCCTCACTAGTATGCGCAAGGCTATCCATATCGGAAGCTCGTCAACTTTGAAAATGTATTTTCCGACAGAAAGTGCCCTTTCCTCTGCATTACGACATGGTATTTGGCTCGATATGGTGCTTTCAGATAGCAGAAATTCCTGTTTATTCCGAAACGCTGCTACAATTGCCAACATTATGGACATGTAGCTTGCCGAATGTAAAAATGTGGCAAAGTGTGCTAGATGTTCTGGAGGACATACCTCCAGTCGTGAGGCAACCGCGTTCTGCCCCTATGAAATGTGCAAATTGTGGAAGTAAGGGACATCCCTCTGATAGCATCAAGTGTAAAAAACTAAACGAAGTTTCGAAATTCATCCGTTGTTACCTTTGCTGAAAGTTTTCTTATGCATAGTGTACGAAGAGTAGTCTTCCTGATATCAAATTAATTTGATTATTTCGTGTGAAAATAAGTTTTTAGTGCTCATGTTCCTTGTTTCTGTTTATATAGTAACTTCCGTCGTTCCCCTTGTTTGTAAGACGGGTACGAAATACATTATTTTATTAAGTATTATTAAATTATCATTATGTGATTATTATTATTATTATTATTATTATTAATTATTATTATTGGTTATCTATTAATTATTATTATTCTTATTATTATTATTATTATTATGATTATTATTTATTATTATTATTATTATTATTATTAGTATTAGTATTAAATAGGTAATGAATGGTACTTGTGGAAAAAATGTTAACCTCGGAAAATTGTATTTGCAGAGTATTAAAGATTGAAAGATCTATCAAATTGTATTTACATGAAAAACAAGCAGCCAATCGAAAATTACACTTACGACCAGATTCAATCTGTTAAGCATTCATGGTGTGGGTAAGAACCGTTTTGTTAATACAAATCTTCTGTGGGTCAGATTCTCCATGGTAGCAATTTTTTCCATGGTAGCAATTTGTTCCTTGTTTCTGATTTATATAGTACTTACGTCCCGTCCATTCCCCTGTTTTGGTAAGACGGGTAAGAAATACATTATTATTGTTATTATTATATCTTTTATTATTATTATTATTATTATTATTATTATTATTATTATTATTATTCTTATTATATTATTATTATTATTATTATTAGTATTATTATTATTATTATTATTATTATTATTATTATTATTATTATTATATTATTATTTTATTATTATTATTATTATTATATTATTATTATTATTATTATATTATTATTATTATTATTTATTATTATTATATTATTATTATTATTATTATTATTATTATTATTATTATTATTATTATTATTATTATTATAGGTAATGAAAGGTACTTGTGGAAAAATTTTAACCTCGAAATTGTATTGTGCAGAGTATTAAAGATTGAAAGATAAATTGTATTTACATGAAAAAAAGCAGCCATCGAAAATTACACTTACGACAGATTCAATCTGTTAAGCATTCATGGGTGGGTAAGAACTTTTGTTAATACAATCTTCTGTGGGTCAAATTCTCCATGGTAGCAATTTGTTTGTTGTTGTTTTTGTTGTTTTGGTGTTGTTGTTTGTTGTTGTTTAAAACTAACAGCAACCATTTGTTGCTGTTAGTTTTACTGAAGAGGATCAAGTGGAGATACTAGAAATCTAGGGCAGTCTTTATTCCAATTTTCTCTAGCTTACATTTAAACTAAATACTTTTTTATGTTCTTAGCAAGTGCTCTCGGTTTAACTATTGCCTTTTTTAACCTTTATTTGACCTATTAAATGCTAAGAAAAATAGTATATTAAATTCTAAGAAAAATGCTGAGAAAAATTAGAAATGTGAAATTACTGCTTTAATTTTTAAAGCAAAAATGAGTCCAATTGTTAAATTTCACATATGGTTTTGGAATTTTGCACTTTATGCATATTTGACATATTGAATTTTGCACTTTATATAATATTTGACATATTGAATTTCGCACTTAATGCATATTTGACATATTGAATTTTGCACTTTATACATATTTGACATTTTGAATTTTGCACTTTATGCATATTTGACATATTTAATTTTGCACTTTATGCATATTTGACATATTAAATTTTGCACTTTATGAAGTACCTACGATCTTAAATGTGTTTTAAACAAAGTAAAACAGTAGTTCATATTACCAAGTGAAGAATTTGACAAATCAGAAAATATTTTCTTTGTGAATTGGTTACAGTCAAGACGCCTGTATTTAAAATATGGCAAAAAAGCTAACGTCAATCTAAGTGGTTATAATAGCATTAATTAGCAGCCTCTGAAGTTGGATCTGCCTTAACCTCATGTAAAGATTAACGTTTTTGTTTTTCAACCCATGCATAGTTCCATAGTAATTAAGGCTTACAAAGCGCCAAGGCTTGTTAATCCTTCAAGAAAGCGCGTAATTCCACCTTTAAAGTGGTAATCCCATATTTGTGTTAAAATGGCCTAATATGTGTCATGTAACTGGTATATGTGCAGTGGAATAAAATGGTCTTTTACCAACATCTAAATGTACATTATAATGTACAAACTTAAAACACATCAAAAATAAGCACCTATGAGCCTGGCCATTATAGTTTTTAACCATAAGTGTCTGAAATTGGTTCTGACTCAGCCTAACGTAGGATTGCGTCTCTTTGCGTTCAACTCAAACATGTCATTATAGCATTAAACATTGAAACTGACTGTGACTCAGGCTCGTGTCAGATTACGTCGTTTTTGTTCACCCATTTATACTACCATGATAGCACCGAACTTACAGAGCCTCAAGGATTGCTAATCCTCTAGGAAAGTTTTAATACCACCTTTACGTTAAAACAGCATACAACATATAATATAAATAAGAATATGAAGTGCATTAAAATAATTTTATAAACACCAAATGTACATAATAATGTACAATTTTAAAACACATTAAAATACAGTACCTGTTTGCTTGCATCAAAACTATGAAATTTTAACTGGTTTAAACTGACTATTTTCTTCACTTTAATTACTAAACACAGGTTTTTACGCTAGCAAAGTCTCTATAATGCTGAAACAATAGTTTTCTCATCCCAAAGTAACTAAGCATTCAGCATGTGCATCTTATTTTGACCTGAGGTTATTTAAAATTATTTATTTTTAGAGTTGTATATTGTTGATAGATAAAGCAAATGTATCTTTTTCAATGCATCTCATTGCCCTTTCAAGAAATAAAACACTATTGTATATTTGACGCATAGTTGCTAACTCTAAATTTTATAGTTGCTTAATTGCAGATCTTTGAAGCAAATACATTTCTCTTACAGACTTTCCACGCCTTAAAAAAGAAATACTATTTTATCTCGTCTGCATTATAGGGTTTCGCTGCACTCCTTATAATTCATGCAAACTTGTTCTACTTGTATCCAACAAAAGTGTTCTTGACTTGCTTTTAGGACAGAATATTTTCTTCAATTTCATCACTGAAAACAGTTTTCATATGCTAGATAAGCCTTTCTAAGCTGAAGAAGGCTTTTTCGTCTTTCTCCCATGTCTAGTGACATGAGGGAAGGACTCTCCATCAAAAGAACTATTTCTCTTATCCTCCAAGACTGGGAGTTGCTTAACCACATCAATCATTTCGGTTGAATTCTGATCCTCTTCATTAGCTGATGAGGATGCATTAGAAGTCTCGTGAGATGACAGAGTGACCTTTGTTCTATATTTTTCCGATAGTGTCTTACACTGTGAATGTCTCGGCTCGAATCACCACGCTTCATTAGTTCAAGATTCTCAGATCTCGGCTTTTCTTGTCGACTCAAAGCTGCAAAGGAGTTTCGGGCCACTCTTGGCAAAGGTAAAGATATTGAGACGTTGCTTAATTTGGGTGCTCTTTCTAGTTTGTTTTCTTTCATGTTGATCACTGTAGCAATTGATGAATTACTACTAACTGATACTTGTGAACAAAGAAATGATGGAGCTTGGAGTCGACCAAAGATAGGCTTTAATAATTTTTTTATTTTATCATCACATTCTAAGTTTAAAGTAGATTTTTCTTTCGCTAAATTTACACGTGATTGTGCTAACTCAACCAGAACATTAAGCCAAGGATCTGTATGGCGTCTATAGGCTGCCCAGCTTCTAAGTCGTTTTTGATTGCCTTGACGATGCTGAACCGGTGAGAAATATAATGGGTTGAACTTCTTTTACTCGCTGGTTCTCGTTTGTCAATACAGTTATTGTCTCTGCCACTTTTTGATCGTCGCAATTCATGTATTAGTCGAATCCTGGGAATTTCACTTCTCTTATTTCTATTGCCGAAGTTAGTTGGTTCTTTGTCAGTTGATCCAGCTTTTTTTTGTGGAGACACTTGGATGGCAAATGGTTTCTGAGCCAGCATAACGTGTCTGCTTTGCACCACACATGATGACCACATCTGGTAATCTAAAAAGTCAAATAGTTTGAGTTGCAATAAGTAAAAGCACAGTTTTAAAAATGTAAATTTAAACCTTCATGAAAAAAAGTCTGCTGGTAGGACCCGGGTTTATTTCAAATTCAAGTGAGATTTTTTTTTTAATACGGCTAAAAAAAAGAATATGGTATAGCAAATTTAACATGCATTTCAATCTTCATACTTTTTCACAGGCTTTTATTGAGGAAAATTTTTTTTTTTTTAATTTTTTGGTTTTCCACAAATTTGTAGAAATATGTAAAAAGTCACGTTGCAACAAATGACGTTGCATGCAGAATGGTAAAATATTGCTTTGGTTGTCTGTGGATTTGTCTGTTTAATCTGTGGATTCGAAAAATATAGGTAGCACTTCGTACCCGTGTTAGTAAGTTGACGCAAAGGAATGGCATATACACCACACAGAGAGACAGAAAACCTATTTTAAATATTGTTGTGAGTAAAAAACCGCGTGTTATTTTTACTGGCTGAAAACTTTACACAGAAGAGCCAACGGGCTTAAAATAGCACCGGGTTTGTCAACAGGAAATTTAATGCTTTAGGAATGATTCTTAAAGAATATGGCTATTTTTTTCTCCTAAGATAAGAAATAATTTGGATTACGATAATACGTTACAAAATAACTCATGGAATCATAACAATCTTTTCATAAAGAACATGTAGTACAACAATCTCTCTTTTCAGCTTTGCAGACTATGTAAAAATACATTTTATGCTGTATATTTTCTTTTCTCATCTGAGATTTTTCAAAAAGTTCAAAAGAGCTATATGTGAGGAGGGATTCGGGCTAATAGTAACCAACACTAACAAAAAAAGTTTAGTAGCAATACATCAAACAGTTCGTGGGAACGAACTATAAGCAATTAATCACTCGGGGCCAATAGCAACAGAAACTCTAGAAAGCGGAATTTCGATGACAATTTGTATATCGAAATAATTTGCTTCATAGCTGATTACATATATATAAAATTCATTAAATTTTATTTTACCCATCAAAAGCCACGAGCCTGAGCAATTTTGCCTGGTTTTAAAAAAACGAGGCGATCTTAATGAAAACTCCACCCTCAGATTCAGCATATCAGAGGACGTTACTGTAGAGGTTTCAAGCTCTTATCTACACAAATGTGTTTATTTTTTTTTTTTTTTGCCAGAAGAAAGATCAAGGACGTGTGTTAATTTGTCTGTTTGTTCAGTTTTTTTTTTCCCCAGGGTGATCGTATCAAACCAATGGTCCTAGAGGATCATTAAATTAGTCAACCTTTTTAAGTGACCAAAAAGATTGGAAGGTAACTAGCCCTGTCCCCATGCCCCCTTTTTCCCATAATACATCGCATTAAAATTATGAGATATCCATTCAATTCTGCATAGTTGAAATGTCCAATAACTATGCCTTTGGGGATGACAAGGCACCATAGAGCCCCTGGGAAAAGGCTATGGTCTACGGAATTTGCCCATTGTTTACATAATGTTTTTGTTATTGGGAAGTTAGGCTACGAAAATTTTTGGAGGAATTTTTTGTAGGGAGGGGATTTTCTGGAAAGGGGAGAATATTATCCGGGAGGTATTTCCCAGAGGATATTTTTTACACGTGAAGGGGGAGACGGTGTGATATGAAAAATGGTGATAAATTAAATAAAAAATAACATGTCTTCAACTGAAAGTAAAGAGCAGCATTATAACTTTAAACGAACAGAGATTATTTCGTATGTGAGAAGGTATACCCCTTCCTCAACCCTTGCTCTTCACTCTAAAGTTTGAATTTTTGTCACAATACTTTAAGAAAGACTGCTTAAACACAAGGGCCGTTGAATTTGATTGAGAATTGTTTTTCAAGAACTTTAAGACTTTAGCGTAAAGAGTGAGGGTATAGGAAGGGGTATCCCCATCATATACAGAATAATTCATGATATTTTTAAGTTTTAATGTTGCTCCTTACTTTTAATCATAAGAAATTGTTTTTTTTTTATATTTAAGACATCAAAAGAATTGGCTTTTTATGATGAATGCTAATTTGTAAAATTCAATAGCTTATTAAAATTTTACTATAATCCACCCACTAATAATTTACAGGACTGAGAAAATATGCCCATTTAAGAAAAGCAGCAAAAACACTCTAAAGGGTGAGTGATCTAGAAAAAATTACACTATCAAATTCAACGTTTGAGAGAGCCCTATTGAATAGGGTTTTAAGCTCTACAGTGAGGATAATTTTAAACTAAAAATTTTAGTAATAGCAATTCTCTAAAGCAATTCCAAAACAATGAGACTTTAGCACCTAAATTCGACTTCAATTTAAAAATATCTGCTGGAAGAATCTGAGCTCATTTCAACTTTAAGTGAGATTCCTTTTCTTTAATTATTAATTCATTATAATAATTTAAACAATAAATTTTTAATAATTTTAACCAAAATTTTTAGCAATAGGCCTACAGATTCTAGCTTTTTAACAAACAACCAGAGGACATTACTTACATTATGGTAAACTATATTAAAATATATTAATATATAATATATAATATATATATATATATATATATATATATATATATATATATATATATATATATATATATATATATTAATATATATATACTATATATATATACATAATAGCTATCTGTAACTATCAATACTACTACTACTACTACTACTAACAACTCATCGCAGCACCAAGCCGCCTGAGGCCAACACAGCTACGCACGCTCCTCCCCACCCAACTCTATTCAAAGCCTCCCTTTTTACACCCGCCCACGAAGTTCCATATTCCTTAAATCTTTCTTTATGACATCCTCCCAACCAGACGGGGACGACCTGCTTTCCGTTTAGCCCTAGATGGTTGGCCGAAAAGAACAATCTCGGCAATCTGTCATCCTTCATCCGAACAACATGCCCTAACCACCTCAACCTTTCTTTCATTATAGACCTAGAAAGTGAAAGTAAAGAGCAGCATTATAACTTTAAACGAACAGAGATTATTTCGTATGTGAGAAGGTATACCCCTTCCTCAACCCTTGCTCTTCACTCTAAAGTTTGAATTTTTGTCACAATACTTTAAGAAAGACTGCTTAAACACAAGGGCCGTTGAATTTGATTGAGAATTATTTTTCAAGAACTTTAAGACTTTAGCGTAAAGAGCGAGGGTATAGGAAGGGGTAGTCCCCATCATATACAGAATAATTCATGATATTTATAAGTTTTAATGTTGCTCCTTACTTTTAATCATAAGAAATTGTTTTTTTTATATTTAAGACATCAAAAGAATTGGCTTTTTATGATGAATGCTAATTTGTAAAATTCAATAGCTTATTAAAATTTTACTATAATCCACCCACTAATAATTTACAGGACTGAGAAAATATGCCCCATTTAAGAAAAGCAGCAAAACACTCTAAAGGGTGAGTGATCTAGAAAAAATTACACTATCAAATTCAACGTTTGAGAGAGCCCTATTGAATAGGTTTTCAGCTCTACAGTGAGGATAATTTTAACTAAAAATTTTAGTAATAGCAATTCTCTAAAGCAATTCCAAAACAATGAGACTTTAGCACCTAAATTCGACTTCAATTTAAAAATATCTGCTGGAAGAATCTGAGCTCATTTCAACTTTAAGTGAGATTCCTTTTCTTTAATTATTAATTCATTATAATAATTTAAACAATAAATTTTTAATAATTTTAACCAAAATTTTTAGCAATAGGCCTACAGATTCTAGCTTTTTAACAAACAACCAGAGGACATTACTTACATTATGTAAACTATATTAAAATATATTAATATATATATATATATATATATATATATATATATATATATATATATATATATATATATATATATATATATATATTATATATATATATATATATATATATATATATATATATATATATATATCATATATATATATATATATATATATATATATATATATATATATATATATATATATATATATATATATATATATATATATATATATATCATACTAGTCCTTGTAACTATCAATACTAGCTAAACAATATTCTTGGAAGTAAAATTGGATATTCTCGAGCCTTAGGAATCTCTTTCATGGTTGTTTTTAAATGTTTGAGTTAATATTTTTGCTTTGTTTTAACTGATTAGCGAATTCTTTGGATGTAACTTACAGCTTGATTTAATTCATACTATTAATAAAGTGGATAGACATGGTTATTGGATACCTTTTGCTAATTTGAACTACCTACATGATATACTGTAGGCAATTAGCCGTTTCTTAGTGTATATACTGTCATTTGGAAAGCTGGAACCTGAATCCTGAAAAAGGAAACTGAACTAAGAGAAGACCAAAATTGCTATAAGAAAATTAGTTTTATTTCATTTTTCATTATTTAAACTCAGAACTAATTAAAATAAAAACATAAAACGAAAAAATTAAAGTAACGAAAAGGTGAAAGAGCGCAATAAAATAGAGGTGCAAGTGTAAAAAAATGGCTCCTGTTTCCCTTTTTGATGAATTTAGTCTCGTTTTCTTTGGAAAAAAAATTCTTTGGAAAAAAACATGAAGAAGAAAAACAGATAAAATTAATGTACTTGTTCAGATTTATTTTCTTAATCTGCTTCAAGATTTTTCGGGGTAAAAATACAAGGCAATGGTAGTTTCTTTTCAAACAGTTCGTGGTAACGAACTGTAAGTAAGGAGCGACCCGGCTCAATGGTAACCGAAACTCTAGAAAACGGTATTTTGATACAAATAGATACATCAAAAGAATCACATTTTCATGCTGATTTCAAATATATAAGTTTCATCAAGTTTAATCCTACCCATCAAAAGTTAGGCGCCTGAGAAAATTTGGCTGATTTTCGAAAAAGGGGGGAAAGACCCCCTAAAAGTTATAGAACCTTAATGAAAATCACACCATCATATTCCGCGTATCAGAGAACCCTACTGTAGAGGTTTCAAGCTCCTATCTACAAAAATGTGGAATTTTGCATTTTTCGCCAGAAGAAAGATCACGGGTGCGTGTTTATTTGTTTGTTTGTTTGTTTGTTTGTTTTTTTTTTCCCCAGGGGTGATCGTATCGAACCAGTTGTCCTAGAATATCGTGGAAGGGCTCATTGGAATGGAAATTGAAAGTTCTAGTGCCCTTTTTAAGTGACCAAAAAAATGGAGGGCAACTAGGCCCCCTCCCACGCTCATTTTTTCCCCAAAGTCACCTGATCAAAATTTTGAGATAGCCATTTTGTTCAGCATGTTCGAAAATATTATAAGTATTTCTTTTAGGATGACTTAATCCCCCGAATTTCCCGGGGGGAGGGCTGAAAATTATGAACTTTACCCAATGTTAACATATAGTATTGGTTATTTGGAAGTATACAGACGTTTTCAGGGGAGATTTTTCCTGGTAGTGGGGGGGGGGGGTTAGGGGTTATGTGGTAGGATCTTTCCATGAAGTAAGTTTTCATGGGGGAAGGGACATTGCTATGAAGGGGACGCCGGACTTCCCAGCATTATTTAAAAAAAGATCATAAATTTAATATAAAAAAACAAGTATTTCAACTACAACAGCAGCAACATCAAAACTTTAAACGAACAGAAAATATTACATATATAATTGGGTTCACCCCGTAGTCAATGCCTCGCTCTTTAAGCCAAAGATTTTTTAGTACTTTCTTAAGAGCCATTTATTCTAATTAACGGCCTTTGTGATTAAGCGGTCATTTCTAAAGAATTGGAACAAAATTTGAAGTTTCGCTTAAAGAGCAAGGTATTGACTAGTGGGCGAACCCCCTAATAAATGTATTAAAAATATATGAATATAGAAGTTCGTTACGTAAGTTAATTCGTAAGTTTCGTATATTTATTACTAATAAAAACGTTCATAAATAAAATTAAACAAGTTTCGAGAAAGCTATTTAACTAAATAAAAGTAAATTAATATGAAAATTTTGTTTTAATTATTCATGTACGGTGAGCCAAGATAAAAACCTGCATTTATTCAAAAACGTTCAAAAATTAAATAAAAAAAACAAGTTTTTTAAACTGAAAGTAAGGAGCGACATTAAAACTTAAAACGAACAGAAATTATTCTGTATATGAAAAAGACTGTCCCCTCCGCAACGCCTCGCTCTTTACGCTAAAGTTTGACTCTGTCTCACAACTTTATTTTTTAAAACAATAAAAAAAATTAGCGTAAAGAGCGAGGCGTTGCGGAGGGGACAGTCTCTTTCATATACAGAATAATTTCTGTTCGTTTTAAGTTTTAATGTCGCTCCTTACTTTCAGTTTAAAAAACTTGTTTTTTTTATTTAATTTCTCTCAGATATGAACTTTAGTTTTTGTTTCATACAATATTTCTCTCTCACTGCTTAGTCAGTTTTTTTTTTGTCGAGTCTTTTTAAGTTCGTTCATAAGTTTTTGTTTGTGTAGAAGAATTAAATCCTTCTGTTCGATAAGTATAGTAATTAAGAGCTCATTTCTCCGTTGATGGCGTTTTGTCTTGTTCTATTGTATCGAATCAACGAAATCATTTATTTTGTCCATGAAAGTAATTTGGGCAAGCTTAGATATGTATCAATTAGTTCAACCAGTGCTTTTGAATTTTACACTGAATCCTTTTCATTGTCCTATGTAATGATTTTTAATGGGCCATGTCGTGAACTGAAATTTGATGCCATTGAAACAAATCGATCATTCCCAAAGAAAACTTTGTAGCTTATTCATACTTACTGCACAGGAAATGTTGGAATCACGATACGTTGACTGTTGTTGTTTTAATATTGGCTGGTTGCCATGGCTGTGTAGTGGAGTGCCATTGGTGCTATTTTGCTCCTAAAATAATTGATACTATCTAGTTATTTATACAGTGACAGAATATCGGAGATCGATATGAGTATTTAGGATTATTCTCGTCAGAAAAAGTTTGGGAGTAGGTATACTTCCGAAATCAACGAGGATTCCTTTTTTGTAGATAATAGTCAAAAAACTTTTTCCACGAAATAAGTTTTTCAAAGAAAAGGAAAGAAATACATTAAACAAAAACTGAGCAAAAATAAAATCAAATCATCAACCAAGCGTGAGACTACTACAAATCAGCGTCGATTAATAAATGAAATCCAAAATGAACAGAAATTACAATAAATAACCGAGTCAAACTCAAAACGAACAGAAATTAACATGAATAGGGCTCAAAACCCCTATAACTTCCCAAGGCCAGAACATAATTTGTACTTTACTGAAAAAATATAAATGTTTTCACTTTTATTACTTTAATGAATTTAATCATATTAACATTTTGATTACTAAATATCAGTATATGTATATTGAACTGACGATGCACGTTTATTTGTATTATTTTTCAGTAAAGTGCAAAGAAAAAATATAGAGTAAAGTGTAAAAGAAAAAAAAAATAATACATTGTACCCACATCGATCTTTACTATAAAAAAGTCTAGCCTTCCAATCACTTTCGACTATTAAAAAGGGCACTAGCTCTCTCGAGTTTCTAAGACAATGCTTTCCATAAAAACCTAATATGCCCCCAGGGCATAAATTACAACCCTTACCCTGAGGGCTGTGAGGGGGTTGTCATCCTCAAAGACCTAATTTTCAAAACTTTCAACTATGTTAAACAAAATGCCTATCTCAAAATTTTGATTGGATGTGTTTGGGGAAATAGTGGGCGTGAGAGGGGCGTTAGTTGCTCTCCGATCACTTTCAACTATTAAAACAGGCACTAGCCCTTTCAATTTCCAATAAAATGATCTCTTTTGAAGTTTCTACGAAAACTATTTCAATAAAAACCTTATATGCCCCCAGGGCGTAACTTACAACCCTTGCCCTCAGGGCTTGGTAGGATGTCATCCTCAAAGACCTAATTTCCAGAACTTTAAACTACGTTGGAGGAAATTGCAATCTCAAAATTTGTATTGGATGTGTTTGAGGAAATGGTGGGTGTAAGAGGGGGGTTAGTTGCCCTCAAATCACTTCCAACTATTAAAAAGGGTAATAGCCCTTTCAATTTCCAATCGAATGAGCCTTTTTTGAAGTTTTTACGACAACACTACCTATAAACCCCTTATATGCCTCAAGGTATAGCTTACAACCCTTGACCTGAGGGCTGTGAGAGGGTTGTCATCCTCAAAGGCATAATTTCCGGACCTTTTAACTATGTTGAACAAAATGGCTATCTAAAAAAAATATTGGATGTGTTCGGGGAAAATATGGGCGTAAGAGGGGGTTATTTGCCCTCAAATGACTTTCGACTATTAAAAAGGGCTCTAGCCCTTTGAATTTCGAATCGAATGAGCCCTTGTTCAAGTATCTACGACAAATCTTTTAATACAAACTTTATATGCCCCCAGGGAATAACTTACAACCCTTACTCTGAGGGTTGTAGGGGGAGTGTCATCCTCTTACATATAATTTCCGGGCCTTTCAACTACTTTGAACAAAATGGCTATCTTAAAATTTTGATTGGATGTGTTTGGGGTAAAAGGTGGGCGTGAGAGGGGGGTTAGTTGCTCTCCAATCACTTTCAACCTTTAAAAAGGGCACTAGCCATTTCAATTTCCAATCAAATGAGGCCTTTTTGAAGTTTTTACGACAACGCTTTC
Source organism: Artemia sinica (assembly GCA_027921565.1). Classification (NCBI taxonomy): domain Eukaryota; kingdom Metazoa; phylum Arthropoda; class Branchiopoda; order Anostraca; family Artemiidae; genus Artemia; species Artemia sinica. Next base: position 14,531,348 of record CM051256.1, on the reverse strand, counting down.
TATAAAAAACCTTATATGCCCCCAAGGCATAACTTAAAACCCTTGCCCCGAGGGATGTGGGGGGGGGGTTCATCCTCAAAGGCCTAATTTCCAGAGCTTTCAATTACGTTGAATAAAATGGCTATCTCAAAATTTTGATTGTATGTGTTTGGGAAAAAAGTGGGCTTGAGAGGGGGGTTAGTTGCCCTCCAATCACTTTCGACTATTAAAAAAGGCACTAGCCGTTTGAATTTCCAATCGAATGAGCCTTTTTGTAGTTTCTACGACAAAGCTTTCAATAAAAACCTGATATGCCCCCAGGGTATAACTTACAACCCTTGCCCTGAGGGCTGTGGGGGAGTGTTCTCCTCAAAACATAATTTCTATCTGGAAATCAACTACGCTGAAAAAAATGGCTATCTCGAAATTTTGATTGGATGTGTTTGGGGAAACGGTGTGCTTGGAAGGGTTGTTAGTTGCCTTCCAATCACTTTCGACTATTAAAAAGGGCACAAGCCACTTCAATATCCAATCAAATGAACCCTTTTTGAAGTTTCTACGACAGCTCCTTCGATACGAAATGCTCTGGCTTAAGACCAAGAAACCAAAAAATAAAAAAATAAGACATTGTGCCCACATCGTTTTTTACTTAGGCAGCGCTATTGCGCTACCCATGATCTAATCGTTTTACTTGGGGAGGATGGTAATTATCCCTCTTAAAAGATCTTCAAAGTATAATTTTAGTTGTTAGTTTTTAGCAGCACAATTTTTGAAGAATTTGAAGACATTTACGGAGAAAAATTTAGGCACTCCAAGAGAAGCTACTTAAAGGGAAAATAGAGAAAAATAACTAAGTTTCTGGTTAAATAGTACTATTAGTGGTAATTCAATTAGGTTTTGGCACCAGAGGATCTTTCTGGCACCTCGTAATCAAACATTTTAGGTTTAGGATGAGTAAGAATTTGCAAAGAACAATATAGTTTAGAACTTTCAGCGATGCAATTGTCAGAGCCTTGAAGAATTTCTTTTTATTTGTGAGAAGTATTCAGAAGAAAATCTAGGTATTTTAACCTGAAAATTTATGTATTTGAATTTTTATTATCATAGATAATTAAATATGCATCTTTATACCTTTCAGACATACGTTAAAAATCCCTCGGGAAAAATTTAGGATTGCCATGAGAAACTAATGAGAAATCAGGTAACTTTAGCGGGGGAAAAGAAATTTAACTTCATTCTCCAGAAAATTGACATTTGATCCTAAAATGTTAATATTTAGATATTACCATTTAAAAGTGTATCTTTGTATATTACAGACCTACTTAAAACATCCCCGAGCAAAATTTATGCTTTCCAGGATAAGCTACTTAACGGAAAAGGAACAGAGAAACAATTCAGTTTCTAGTTTCTAGTAACCATTCAGTTTCAATTCAGTTTCTAGTAACCATTTCTAGTAAACAATTAACTTTTTTTGTACTTTCATAAGAGCTATCTGTTCTAACTAAACGGCCTTTGTGGTTCAGGGGTCATTATTAAAGAATTGGAAAACAATTTGAACTTTAGCGTAAAGAGAGAGGTACCCCCTCATATACTTAATAATGTCTATTAATTTTAAGTTTTAATGTCACTCCTCACTTTCAGTTGAAAAAACTTGTTTTTCTAAATTTAATTTCTGATTGCTTTTTAAATAAACTAGAAAATCCAGTGCCCTCTTCATGGAAATTCTCTTCCTCCATGGAAATATTCTACCTCGTAACTCCCTCACCCCCATCCCCACATGAAAAAAAAACCTGAAAACGTCTGTATACTTCCCAATAACCAATACTATATGTAAACAACGGGCAAAGTTCATAACTTGCAGCCCTTCCCCTTGGGACTGTGGGGGATTAAGGCGTCCTCAAAAACATAGTTTTTAGATTTTTCGACTATGCCGAACAAAATGACTATCTCAAAAATTTGATCCAGTGACTTTGGGAAAAATTAGCGTGGGAGGGGGCCTAGTTGCCCTCCAACTTTTTGGTCATTTAAAAAGTCCACTAGAACTTTTATATGCCATTCAAATGAGCCCTCTTGCGACATTCTAGGACCACTGGGTCGATAAGATCACCCCTGGGGAAAACATACAAAAAACAAAGTAAACATTTCGTGGTAACGAACTGTTTAATTCGTGGTAACGAACTGTAAGTAAGAAGCGACCCGGCTCAATAGTAACCGAAACCATAAAACACGGAATTTTGATGCTAATAGATATATCAAAAGAATCCCATTTTTAAGCTGATTTCAAATATATAAGTTTCATCAAGTTTGGTTATACCCACCAAAACTCATGTGCCTGAGAAAATCGCCTTATTTTCAAAAACGAGGGAGAAACACCCCCTAAAGGTCTTAGAACTTTAATGAAAATTACACCATCAGATTCAGTGTATTAGAGAACCCTATACAAGTTTCTAGCTCCTATCTTCAAAAATATAGAATTTGTATTTTTTGTCAGAAGAAAGATCACCTATGCGTCTTTATTTTTTTTTATTTATTTCCCCAGGGGTGATCGTATCGATCCAGCAGTCCTAAAATATCGTAAGAGGGCTCATTTAAATGTAAATTAGAAGTTCTAGTACCCTATTTAAGTGACGAAACAAATTGGAGGGCAACTTGGCCACCTCTAACGCTCATTTTTTTCCCGAAGTCACCCAATTAAAATTTTGATAGCCATTAGCCTGAGGCCCCCTCCCACGCTCATTTTTTTCCCGAAGTCATCCAATTAAAATTTTGATAGCCATTTTGTTCAGCATAGTCGAAAATCTAATAAATATGTCTTTGAGGGTGACTTAATCCCCCAAAGTACCCGGGGACGGGCTACAAGTTATGAACTTTGCCCATTGTTTACATTTAGTATTGGTTATTGGGAACTATACAGATATTTTCAGGGAGGATTTTTTTCTGGTTGGGGGAGGGTTGGAGGAGGGCGTTACGCGGGAGAATCTTTAAGTAGAGGATGTTTCCTTGGGATAAGGAACATTTAAATGAAGGGGGTGCTGGGTTTCCCAGCATTATTTAAAAAAGATCAGAAATTATATTTAAAAAAAACAAGTTTTTTCAACTGTAAGTAAGAAGCAACATTAAAACTTAAAACGAACAGAAATTATTACGTATATGAGGTGGTTCAACCCCAAGTCAATAACTCTTTACGCTACAGTTTTTTTTAGTGTCAAACAGTTCGTGGTAAAGAACTGTAAGTAAAGAGCGACCTGGCTCAATAGTAACCGAAACTCTACAAAACGGAACTTTGAAACCAATAGATACACCAAAAGAATCAGATTTGTATGCTGATTTTAAATATATAAGTTTCATCAAGTTTATTATTATTCATCGAAAGCTAAGCGCTTGAGGAAATTTACCTTAATTTCGAAAAAAGGAGAAACAACCCCTAAAAGTCATAGAACCTTAATGAAAATCACACCATCAGATTCAGCGTATCAGAGAACCCTATTATAGAAGTTTCAAGCTCCTATCTGAAAAAAAAAATGGAATTTTGTATTTTGGCCAGAAGAAAGATCACGGATACGTGTTTATTTTGTTTTTTTTTTTTTTTTTTCCCCAGTGGTGATCGTATCAATCAAGTAGTCCTAGAATATATCGTGAGAGGGCTCATTCAAACGGAAATTAAAAGTTCTAGTGCCCTTTTTATGTAACAAAAAAAAAATGGAGGGCAACTTGGCCCCCTCCAACGCATATTATTTTCCCGAAGTCACCTAATCAAAATCTTGAGATGGCAATTTTGTTCAGCATATTTGAAAATCTAATAAATATGTCTTTGAGGATGACTTAATCCCCCACAGTTCCCTGGGAAAAGGCTGCAAGCTATAAACGTCGCCCATTGTTTACATATAGCATTGGTTATTGGGAAGTATACATACGTTTTCAGGAGCGATTTTTTTCTGGTGGGGGGAGGGTTGGGAGTAGGGGGTTACGGGGGAGGATCTTTCCATGGAGGATGTTTCCTTGGGGGAAGGGATATTTCTATGAAGGGGTGCCGGATTTTCCAGCATTATTTGAAAAACGATCAGAAATTGAATAAGAAAAACTAGTTTTTTTTCAACTGAAAGCAAGGAGCAACATTAAAACCTAAAACGAACAGAAATTATTACATATATGAGGGGGTTCACCCCCTAGTCAATACTTCGCTCTTTACGCTAAAGTTTTTTTTAGTACTTTCAAAAGAGCTATCTATTCTAATTAACCGGCCTTTGTGATTCAGGGTTTTGTGATTCGAACAAAATTCAAACTTTAGCGTAAAAAGTGAGGTACTGACTAGGGGGCGAACTCCTTAATATACGTAATAAAACATACGACTATATAAGTTCGTTACGTAAGTTAGCCAAAATCAACGCTACATTAATTCAAAAATGTTCAAAAATTAAATAAAAAAAATAAGCTTTTTTAACTGAAAGTGAGGAGCGACATTAAAACTTAAGACGAAAAGAAATTATTCTGTATATGAAAGGGGCTGTCACCTCCTCAACCCCTCACTCTTTACGCTAAAGTTTGACTGTGTCTCACAACTTTATTTTTTAAAACAATAAAAAACTGCAGATAGGAGCTTCAATTGCATATTGTTTCAATTGCAGATAGGAGCTTAAAACCTCTACAATAAGGTTAAAGTTTGACTGTGTCTCACAACTTTATTTTTTAAAACAATAAAAAACTGCAGATAGGAGCTTCAATTGCAAGTTTCAATTGCAGATAGGAGCAGGGTTGCCACCCTGACCTGGAAGAATTTACTAAATAGGAGAGGAAAAATTTGCTAGATCGCATCTGTTTTTACTAAATGCTCAAAAAAAATTTTGCGCGTGCGGCTACGCCACACACGCACCAACAACCATCGATTTTTATTATAGGAGGATAATCAATACGATTTTCACAATCTTTGTTCTTCTTTTTTTTTCTCTTTTCCTCCTTTTCTTTCGTTTTCATAGTATGATTGAAAATTCTGGAAACCTACAAGTTCATATATATTATATATATATATATATATATATCTATATATATATATATATATATATATATATATATATATATATATATATATATATATACATATATATATGTATATATATATATATATATATATTATATATATATAGATATATATATATATATATATATATATATATATATATATATATATATATATATATATATATATATATATATAATATATATATATATATATATATATGTATATATATATATATATATATATATATATATATATATATATATATATATATATATATATATATATATATATATATATATTATATATATATTATATATATATATATATATATATAATATATATATATATATATATATATATATATATATATATATATATATATATATATATATATATATATATATAATATATATATATATATAGATATATATATATATATATAATATATATATATATATATATATATATATATATATATTTATATATATATATATATATATCTATTATATATATATATATATATATATATATATATATATATATATATATCATATATATATATATATATATATATATATATATATATATAATATATATATATATATATATATATATATATATTCTATATATATATATATATATATATATATATATATATATATTACTACTTACATACATTTCTACTTACTTTTAATTTCTCTCAAAGGCTCCTTTTTCCTCAATAAAAATTTTTAAACTGAGGAGATTCACCTAATCACCTTGGGTGGTTGGCTTTTGTTTTGATTCCAATAGATTCCCAATCATCACAAATCCAAGTGTCATTATAGCTTTATTTTCAGTTGGTAAGATTTGATACACAGAAAGCTTATTTTGTCGACCTTTAGACACCGGAAGTGAATCGTCTGTTTATGAAAATAGGTGACTGCTTGTCTGTCTCTGATACAGACAAGCAAAATTGTAAATTGTAAAACAGACAAGCGAAAATTGTAAATTGTCATGTTTTTGACAATTTTTTTCCCTGAATTCAAGGAAAATAAAAAAAAAGTCTTGTTTACTATAAATCATGACTTTTTACTAGTTTTTACTAGATTTCGGGAAATTTACTAGATCCTCTAAATTTACTAGATTTTTTTATTTTTTACTAGATCTAGTAAAATCCTACTGACGGTGGCAACCCTGGATAGGAGCTTAAAACCTCTACAGTAAGGTTCTCTGATGCGTTGAATCTCATGGTTTGGTTTTCATTAGGATCCTAAGACTTTCAGGGGGTTTTTGCTTCTTTTTTCGAAAATAAGGCAAATTTTCTTAGGGTTGTAACTTTTGATAGGTAAAATTAAACTTGATGAAAGTTATATATTTGAAATCAGAATTAAAATCTGATTCTTTTGATGTATCTATTGGTATAAAAATTCCGTTTTTTAGAGTTTCGGTTACCATTGAGCCGGGTCGCTCCTTACTTACAGTTCGTACCACGAACTGTTTGATTAAAAAAAAAAACAAGCTTTTTAACTGAAAGTAAGGAGCGACATTAAAACTTAAAACGAACAGAAATTATTCCGTATATGAAAGGGGCTGTCCCCTCCTCAACGTCTGCCTCTTTAGGCTAAGGTTTTTATTAGTTTAAAAATAGAGCTGTGAGAAAGAGTCAAACTTTAGCGTAAAGAGCGAGACGTTGAGGAGGGGACATCCCTTTCATATACGGAATAACTTCTGTTCGTTTTAAGTTTTAGGGTCGCTCCTTACTTTCAGTTAAAAAAAACTTGTTTTTTTTATTTAATTTTTGAACGTTTTTAATCTAATGCAGGTTTTGATTTTGGCTCACCGTGCATGGATAATTAAAACAAAATTTGCATATTAATTTTACTTTTGTTTAGTCAAATGGCTTTCTCGAAAGTTGTTTAATTTTCTTTACGAACGTTTTTATTAGTAATAAATACACGTAACTTAAGAATTAACTTACATAACGAACTTACACATTCATATATTTTTAATAAGTATATTAGAGGGTTCACCAATAGTCAATACCTCGCTCTTTACGCTAAAGTTCGAATTTTGTTCCAATTCTTTAAAAATGACCCCTTAATAGTAGTAAGTACATATGGAATTTGGGGACTTTACGTTCCCTGGCAGCTTTCCATGGTTGATTACCAGACTAATTAATGCTATTGATGTCAATTGCATATGGAATTATACAAAACCTTCCAGACAGGTTTCCGGGGCCAACCAGACAAGTTTCTGGGCCAACCAGACAAGTTTCTGGGCCAACCAGACAAGTTTCTGGGCCAACCAGACGGGTTTCTGGGCCAATCAGACAGGTTTCTGGGCTAATAGGTGTATGGAAATACTGTGGGTACACCATATACGGCAACCTAAATGGAATTTGAGGGTCGATAAAGTGAAATTATGTCACTATTCTAGACTATAGAAGCTCTACACCTTTTCAAAGAGAGTGAGTATAACTTGATTTGTGGTTGGGATTTGAATAAAAGGAATAGTTTTCTTTACAATTCATATTAGTAAGAGAATTGAATTCAAGGAGAATAGTTTATTTGCGAGGATATTAGTAGAGAAAAATGAGTGGTGCATTTACATTATTGGAGATTAATGATGGAGCTGACAACAGCAGCAGCGATATACGAGTACCCAATGTGGCTGTGGAAATAACCGCTGGTTGTAGACTATGTCTTGAATGGGACACTATGTATGCCAGATACGTGATATCATTAAGCAAATTTAAGCAGGAGGAGCAGCTATGTTTTGCTGGAAAAGTGAATATTCTCCGTATAAATAAACTTCGGTCAGCATTAGATGTCCTATCGAAATATATTGATGAGAACAAAATGCATCAGTGAATATTATTATTGTAATTATGTTCAATAAAATTGTTTCTAAATCAATGGTATTTTTTTTCTTTCTATAGTAGACTAGCGTATATTTTTTAGAGTAGAAAAAATTCTGGTTAGTCTGAAGTTGGTTGTGAGAGAGTTAGGACTCTAAAAAATGGATAGATTCGAGAAAGAGCGAATCATGAGGAATCTAGTTCTTATGGAAAAACGTTTGATTCTAGATGACAATTTTCTAGAGCTGTCTATTCAAAGGAAGATATTTTCTCGGGGAATGCTTGTCGATATAATGAAAACTGATTCTCCATCATTAGACTATTGTATGAAGCTTCTACGTCGTGGTCCAAATGCATTTACACAATTTATTGATATATTGATCACAACACAGCAAAATGATACTGTGGATATGCTTTTAAACATTAGTTTAGAAATTTAGGACTTTTTTTTCATGAGAAAGATGGTGCTCAAGGATGATTTACTCCTCTCTCTCTCTCTATCTCAGACAATTTTTTGTTGTTGCTAGCTCAGTTTCATTGTGGCAGTGAGAGTGTCAACACATGACAAAATGTTCCATACATGTCCGTTATGTATGTACACACAGGGCAGCTGATCATCATGTGAGAATTACACAATGATTGATGAGTATGATGAAAAGTGTAGATTATGCAACCCGTGTAAATTACATAGAGGATATGCTGTACAAATTAAAGGTTGTAATTCCTGTCTTGAAGAGGTATGTGACTCTCATCCTAGAGGTCATCTATGCTCCAATTTTCACTATGATAAATGTAATCAGTGGGAGAATACATATTCCGGTATGATTGGAAAGAATCCTAACCGTGATTTTAGTCTATTGCTACGAGATTGGTATCGTCGTGGTTTTAGATTGTTCTGGGAGGAGGAACCGGGTCAGCGATTCAACTGTTGGAACAACAAAAGAATATGGTTTCTACGTCATCGTTGTGAAGACAATGGGTGTTATGATTATAAGCCCACTGATTTTTATTTGGCTGTGACGGAATGTGATTCGACACTTGAGGACACTGTTTGTGAAATTGCTTCAAATAAGCAAATTGAAACATGTGAATTCTATAGAATGAATGAGAATAGTATCATTGACTATACAAAGAGATATGACAAGAATGAAGTCACGCACTACTGTAGAAAATGTGACCCTGACATTGCAGTATATCAGGATCAGTACACTGTGAATTCAGATAATCTACCTGCACTAGTTGTTGTCGACAAATACCTAGTAGTGGATGAAATCTAAAGAGTAGAAAAGTCGTTTTATCATGTATATAATTTTTTTTATTATTAAACAATTTCACATACATCTTTAGATCATTTTATTCTTAGGGCACTAAAATCAATATTAAATACACTTGTAAGTATATTCTCCACTAGAAAGTCATTCAATCGAGGTAAGTCAACGTAGATGTTGAGAAACTGCTTGTAGGTGTAGCCACGACATCTGAACATGAAAAAGAGTAGTGCATGAAAGCCACATGTCTTAGTCGTTAAATCCTGTACTCTTCGTTGATTTTGAATAATGGTTTTCCCACTGCTTTCAATAAAATTGCTGATGTATGGAGCGTAGAATTTATACAATAGGCCAAGAGGATCAAAAAATTCAATATTCTTCGCTGTTTGAAAGATGCATAGCCAATGACCGGTCTTCAAAGTCGATGGACTGCTATTAACAATGATTAGGGTATTGTTAACACTTGGAATTTTTTCATTGAAGTCCGAAGGTATGCAATAGGACTTGTACTGGGACATGTATGGATCCATACTAAATACATTGATTATTTGGTTTGTGTTCATGGTGCTAGGTCTAGTAGAACACTGCCGTCGGGTGTGATTTCCCAATAGGTTTCAAATTGACTCAGTGATATTAGCGTGATACTCTCAGTCAGAGCATCGGCAAATGTACACTCTAAACGTACATTCCCTGTTCGTACTATACTCATATCCTGCGTGCCTGACAAGTCCAAAACAATAACCCCATGGTTTTTTGAAAACATTGAATCGGTTATTCCATTTTCAAATAGTTGAGAGTCATGATCTAGGGATTGCATGGTCAACTCGTACAGAGTTCTATAGGATTTTTTGTCAAATGATAGAGTGTACAGTGGAATACCATTCACTTTGCACACAAGGCTAGATAGACCGAAAAAATTAAAATCATGGGGGGATTCAGTCCAGGATCCAACGGCACTGCCACTCTTCACAAAGGCCAAAGCCAATTTTGATGGGATTTCCCCATTGATAAATGATGAATCGCTATAGCTACGAGAGCCGGTGGCAATGTGACGTTGATTGGTGATTGTATGGGGGACAAGAAGTTTAATGTTGTTACCATTGGCTCTTAGCTTTTCCACTGCCAATGCAACAGAGCTCATAACCTGTTGTTTTCGGACGTGGAGAATTGCCGATGTGATAATGACATTTGCATCGGGTGCTGCAGGAAGTGTTTTTCTCAAAATGAAATTCGATGGGGCCATCTGTAACTTTATGTCAATCTTGACATTGGGGGGTAGCCATTGGGATATATTGAATATCTCATGGTTTAATTTTCCAACTAGATGATACTCCTGGGTCACTGCAGTAGTCAACTCACCGTCAGTATCAACACCTGATCGATATTCATAGCCCAATGATTGTCCTCTCAACTCCTTGTATGCCTTTGGCGTCATCATCATAAATTGTATGTAGCTTGCATAGTTTGATAAATTATTGCTAGTGCTCACCAATGTTCCATTAATAAATACATTAATTTGTTTGAATAGGTTGTGTAGAATACAGTTTTCATAGGAGAGACCATCGCCGGCATTTGGAGTTGTATTATCTGACTTTTTCTTCACCGCAACATTTAAATCAATAAATGTTGATGACAAATCAATGAAATAGTCTTCATTGGAAAATATTTGAAAGTATATTTTCCGAGAGGGGTTGTTGGGGGTGAAATTGTTCATAGTAGCCATACTTGACACTGACATCAACATTTTCAGCATTGAATAGATTCAATGAGGAATTGATTGATGGATATGATTCCTTGTGGGGGAGATAAGTCATCTTAAGAGAAGAAATCCTTCTTTGATCTAACAATCTTTTTCTTTTTCTTCTTCTGCTTATTGGCCTTCGTTGTTTTATTCCTCAAAGTCCTTGTTGATGTCCTTTGCTTCCCGCCTGGGTGGAGACTGATGAGTGAATGACGCGAACGCATCCTTTTCAATCCCTCCCCATTTGTCGAGATTTTAGTGCTCACCAACGGCTCTTGCTGAAGATCTAATATTTTCCTTAACACTCTCCTTGAAATTCTTGCCCGACCCCCAGTCCTGTAGTGTGGAGGCAGCAAAATTTGATGCAGCAGGTACAAGATATTTTCTGGCAAGGGTAGTGCAGAACGAAATAGCCTAGCAAACCAGCTACCAAGACCATAGCCAGACATTGTAGTACGACCCTTGTAGTAGTCCAATCCATTGCCTAATTGACGTGGACTCAAAGCACCAACATAACAATCGATATCGGGACAGACAAATGGAATTCTTCTATTGTTCATTTTAGGTGATTGTGCTGTCGTTGACAATGGGTCGAAAATGACATGTAATCACTGCTAAGCCTTTTGTTATTGCTAGAGGATCACCCAATTCACTTCTTAGTGTTAACTGGCAGAGTTCCAAATACGAAGTGTTTACAGGAACATACTGAAGATGCTTTATATTATAGTGATGAACAAGTTCATGAGTTGTTTTTCGTTCAAGAACACGTAGGAGGGGACATTTGAATTACCGACTCTCGACGTTTCCACAAAGGATGCATAGAGAAATATGCAAGAGTCCGAGGCAAAACCAGGTGGATAATCAGCAAAAATAACTTGATTCATCCCGTAAACGGTGCCAGCATTTTTCCCATTGATCATATTCTGTTTAAAGCCAAGAACATCTCTCAGATTATCATTGAGAATAATTATTTCAGTGTCAACAGGTGAGGTAATGTAAATCCTATCATGTTCCAATGAATAATTAAAATGGAATTTTCCATTCCTACGATATGAGATTTTTCTATTGATTGTACGACACAAATCTCCCATATTATCATATTCAATATATTTCAATTTGGCATGTGGATATTCACTAGATTTAAGTGCTTCAACCCATTCATAGTCGACAAAGAGTGTCCAATCGAATGGTATAACTTTTATATCATACACACGATCCTTTCTCAGGATGTCGTAGGTATTTTTGAGAATACAGTCGACAAGAGCCACTTCATACGCACCGTCAAATTTGATGGCGGGGGAGAGTTTTGTCCAAAAATCACTTGTTCTATTCAAGTCATTGTAGAGAGGATCGGAAACGTTGGACATGAATGTTACATAGAAATCATTGGGCATTGTCAATATCTTCAACACCGATCCAAGAATCAAAATCAGAGTTGTATCCTAGCCACCGAACAAGTAACTGTTTCTTACCCCTGCGAGTACGTGTCTTTAATATCTTTTCAATTTGATAGATTTCACTAGCATTTTTAACTTTTTGCAATTCATAGTCATAAAAGCCACCGAGAATCTCTTCATCTTTGGTATCACGCAGGCGATAAGTTATGGGTTTAGTGTCTAGGATTTTTGCCACTTTAAAAAGTTCGGTGGACCACAAGTAATTCCCCTTTTCAAAAACATTAGTTGTTCTATTAATTCGAACAGTATCACCAACATTGAATTTATTTTTCTTCTTGACAATCGTTTCATTGGAATACTGTTTAAGAAAGGTGTCAATTGTATCATGATCAGAATGATGAACTTCCGTTGGCGTAGAGTTGGACAATGATCGATGAGGTCGTTGATTATAAATCAACATGATTTTATCTAGATCATGAATAAAAGCCGGTGTATTTTTCAATGTACAATATCTTGAAATTAAAAGTCGAATAGTTCTTATCAATCGTTCGGCCAATGCAGCCTTTATAGGACTGTGACTATGATAGAGCAGTGTACTATATTTCTCTAGTACTTTTGCAACATGGGATTAACAAATTCACTACCGCGATCCGTTTGAATTTTTTTTATATGAATCCTGTTCGAGAATACTTTCAATGGCCCGAGCAACTTCAACACCTCTCTTTGATCGCAATGGAATTGCATATGCATAGCGACTAAAAACACTGATTGCAAGTAGAATGTACTTGTACGGTGTATTGTGACGTCTTTGAAGCTCATCTAGAGTCAGGAGATCTGCTTGCATTATATGCAATGGGTAAAAGGCTTTAGTTTTTCGATATTGATTGGCACGAAGTCTATGATTTCTATGCAGAGTGTAACTTGATTCATTTTGTAGATAGTCTTGTACACTTTTAGTGTGAACACCAGTGACTTTGGAAAGAGTGGTGGGGGAACTTAAACTCCCCGCCTCACCAATATTTTCATAAACACCTTTCAGAACTTCAACCATTTTGAACGTAAACACGTTGTGTAACGTCCGCTACCCTTTTGTATACTGGCTGTTGGTGGTGATGGTGGAGGTAATGGTGACGTTGACTTGATACGTCTTCGCTTTTGTCTAGCTATCAGTGGTGTGCTAGTATTTTCCAAAATTGATTTAAAATCTTCTTCTTCTTCATATTTTAATGGTGTCAATGTTGTTGATGATGATGATGCATGTTCATTTAATTTTTTTAGAATTTGTCTATTGCTAATAAGACTTTTGGGGAAGTTTAATGTATTTAGAAAATTGTATAGATGAGCGTCAAATGATAATAGTCCTTTACGATTTGTAACCATGTCATAGATTAAATCAAGTAGATTATAGCTCTTGCCCTGAATTATAATCCCTTCCCCATTGCTCTCAACTTGAATATGACCACTTTCCAAGAGATAGGTTAGGAGTCGTTTACTTTGTTCACGATATGAGCGGGGCATTAGATTTCCAATTTTCAATACAATTGAATCCAATTCCTCCTTCTTTAATTGTGTTCCAGCCAGCAGACTCTTGAGAAGATGATTCTTTTTTGCGATCGAGCAGCAGCAGCAGTGGGCTTCGACCGATAGGACCTGTGTTTGTCCACTCGGCGAAGTGCATCTTGAAGTAAAAGCAGTTTTTTATCATCCTCAATATTTTCATTGTCAAGGAATTTACTCAGATTGTTCTCAAAGTGTTCCACGGGTGAGAGAGCTAGTTCTATTGGAGTCAATTTATAGGGTTTTGCCATTCTCTAGAGAAAACTGTTTACAAGTCCTGCAATTATTGGCAGTAAAAGTGTGAAAAAGCTACCGCCCGCCTGAAGAAGTCGTTTCCTTTTAAAATTCTTTCCTTTCTTTTTAGAGGCCAATGTACGTACAATGGAACGATGTTGCTTTGCCTGTTGCTTAACTACTTCTGGCAGTTGAACATTACCCTCGGTCAAATTTAAACAAAGTTCAGATATTAGATTAATGAAATCATTGTCAATACCGTGTTTGAGTATTGCTTTCCTAAGCGGAGGTTTTGAAGTGCTTAGAACTGAAAACAAATGTCTATTTTCATGTAGTTTCTTCAGTGTCATGATAGCGACTAATAGGTCTTTTTAGTGTTCACAGGGAGATATACTGTAATTTCATTGTCGAAAATATCTGTGACTACACGCAGATCCTCGGGTGTATTTTGATTAAGATCCAATAGGATATAACCGTGGGGTTTATTAGTTGCCTGATTGTATGCTGAGAGCAGAAATTTAGGGGCACCTGGATAGATTTGTTTATTGAGGGTTATTAGCGAGCTAGAATCACGAACAACTCTGTAGATGATATAGTAGGTGCAGTTCAAAGCAAGTGTTCGCATACATTTGCTCTGATGAAAGAGATTGTGTAGAACCAGAGTAACGGAAATCTGTTCATGATGAGAGCGAACAGTGAACAATTGCAGCATTTCCTGGGACCATTGTTCAATAGATTCAGCCAGATCGTCAATGATCAGCCAAGAGTTTGGTTCAATAATGTTGAAAACATCAAGTCCCTGTATGAATTGTATCTGCACCAATCCCATGGTGGTGGCAGCAATTGCTTTTATTTTATCGTATGACTCCTGCCAAATACTATAGCAATAGTAGATTTTTTTCGGCTTTTCCACAAACATTTTATCGCAATTTTTAATTATTTTAGTTAAGAGTGTTGTTTTGCCCGACATTGAGGCCCACACAGAAACGATCTGAATGGTGTTTTAAATTGATACATGTTCCCTTCAACAGTTCACCTGGACAACTAACGGTAGACTATGGCTGTCTAATGACTAAATAATTTCCCTACTACTACTCTGTTCAAGAAGAAGAAGAAGACGAATAAAGAATCATATTTTCTTTTATTATATGCATAAAAAAAGTAACAATACATTGAAAAAAGCACATTAAACATGAAAAAATACACTTTTTTTAAATTTATTTATAAGAAAAATACAACATTTATATAGGCACACAGAGAAAAAACACTTGAATACTTTTTTTTTTATTTATAGAGAAAAAATACAACATTAGATTAAAGCACTTGAAATAATATCACTTTTTTTTGAATGAAACACTTACAAAAAAAAATCTGCTCTAAGTAAAAAAAAGATAACTTTGATAGTGGCGGTGTCGCCCCCCGCTGGCGGCCGCCTCCCCCCCCCCCCCCGGCCGCGAGGCCCCCCCCCCAAAGGCCGCGAGCCCCCCCCCCCAAAGGTTTTAGGAAATAATTTACAGGACTTTATTCAAACCGAGACTTTCCCTATGGGTAACACATTCGGCCCGGTCTGAAGTTAAATAGTGTCCAAGGGGAGGGTGGTCACACCGTCTTGACAAACATAGACCTTGTCGGAGATGGTACTCATGGCAATTTTTTCTATATTTACAGTAAAGTTCCTGTATTTGAGAGAACGAATTGCCAGCAATTTGGCTCGTGGAATTGTATTTTCAACAATACAATTCCTATAAATGTCCATGTCGAAATTCTTATCCACATAGCGCGTGGGTACTCCTTTGCAACGTTTCTTGATTTCCTCGTCGTGTGTCTGTATAAAGTACACCTTCGGACTTACAAACATACCACGGGAAATCATGTCGCTTCCCGTTTCAGATTTAAAAAATAAAAGCTGATTTGGTGCCCGACGTTTCACTAGCTCTGGGTAAAGACCACCCCAATTGGTGTAGTCCATCCGTGAGCTGATAATTTCACCGTGCGCCAAATCATCAATTAGATTTGGGGTTTTTACTTTTAACAGTAGAGAATCCGTGTCCCCGTAGCAGACCTCTACTTGCCCCTTTTCCGGCCACTGTACCCTAGCCACATTGTAGTAGAATTCCAACATGAGCTTTTTAGAGATCTCCAAGATCGCACTGCCTGCAGCAATATTTTTATTCAAGACAATGCGTCTTTTTTTCCTATTCAAAAGTACCATGTCCGGGCCAATGATTGTGAAGGAAGTGTAATTTGGATCGGCAATAATTCGAGCACATTGTTCGGGATCGGTCACGACGTCACAACGATTCCTATTGCGAACACTCTCACACATTTTGCCGAAAGCCGAATTCAAAATGAGTTTATAAATTTCTTTTTCAGCCTTCGTCTGCGCTGCAGAACGTTTGTTGACAAAAGTGTCAACAAACGTTTTCAGATAGGGTTTTTGACTAAACTGGAGTGCTCTGTGAACCTTTGTGACGTTGAAACCGTTGTTGCACATCCATTTTAAAGCTACATGATGTACAACTATGTTTTTTTTTGGCAGAAGGTCAGCAATAAGTTTTTGTTTTGAAGGTGTCCAATGCAATCCGTCCACCTCGACTAAACGCCTATTGCGAGGGCTCAAAGAGTCCTTAGTCACAGGTCTATTGATGCACGGGAAAACAAAATCCTTTACTGAATCGTGAAGCTCGACTGGTATCTCTCCATCAATTTCAAAAAACCATCCAACCGGTTCATTCTCCTCAACACTGTCGCCAATGTTGGGGAAATGGGGAGCTTGAGGGTCATTGAGCCATTTATAGTCACCGCAAGGTAGCGCATAATGGGACATGGCCGAGGGGTAGAGAGAATTCATATCAAGGAAAACTGCATCCGATTTTGTCCCCGTCTTCTCTCCTGTTGGATCAGTTTTCCAAGATACGATCCCCGTGAAAAACAAATCCACCCCTCATTGACTTTTCAATGAACAGATGCTGATCAATGTCTGTGATTAGCCCAATTTTTTCCCCACTAATTTTTAGGATGAGGTCCATCACTAGATGAGGAGATGAAAAATAATAGCCCAAATCAAGATTAAATTCCTCATAGATTTTGTCCGTATTTTTACACATAATGTCTAACAGAGTTAACACGTCACTCGACAAATACAGCTTGCAGTAGTCAAACCCATTTTTACACCCTCCCTCTGCCCAAACTTTTTTAGCAAAACTGTATTCCTCGGGGGTGCAACTACGATCGTGAAGATTGTCGTAAAACGATTCAATCGAAGGAATAGTTTCCTCGGCGAATCTCGACATGGAACAATAATAATCATAAGGATATATGCCCTTGACCGTCAACAAATCATATAAATCATTTGGAAATTGTTGCTTGAGAAGGGGGAAAGCATTGCAACCGTCATCGTTTTTCTGCACTTGAATTAATTCGCTCAATGATTTGGGGAAAAAACTGTAGGAATCTAAAAAGCGAATTTTATTCGTGTACTCAACGTCGGCTTCAACAAATTTCCACATAAATTCCAAAACAAGTAGCTTTTCCGATGATTTAGGTATGATTTTGTAGGAAAAGCTGTCTATCACCCATGCATCATCATCCACTGTTCCATTTCTTTGAAGATCGTGCCAATGCTGGTAGCACATACTTCAGATCATAGTTAGAGTTATTTATAAAAACCGGAAGGAAAAGTTGCTGTTTAATTTTTAAATTACATGAATTGTGAGCCCACCCCCGAAAGTTACTTTTTCCCGTTGAATTGGGGTCAATAAGGTGATTATGATCCTGAACCGCGTCTTTTGGGGCAAGAGCACCCCTACAAACCCAGCAAATTGTCCCCTTTTCTAGTGCCAGTTGCTCTTTATCTGACAGTGTCATTGGGTAATTGATGTGACGCAATCGTGAAATTGCGCCATTTGCTGTTTTTATTAAAGATACCAATAACTTTTCCATGCTACCCTCCTCATCCATAGCCAAAAAAACTCTTCCAATTGCATTTTATTGTTGGAATCGCGACGGGCGTGTGCGTAGGAACACGCAACTAGTTTGTGTTCCTTGACTATATTTGGCCTTGATGGGTCTGATACCTCAATCAGTCTTGTTTCACAATCCAAAGATATTTTATCAACTTGTAGCAGGGAATTTTGGAAATTTTTAAATTGTAAAATATCTTTGCCTTCTGCCGGCATTTCAATTCTTTGATTCCCATGAATTTTGCAATGGTTCATGTGATCTGAGAATGTTCGCTCAGATCTAAATGAGGAAAGGCACATGGGGCAATAGAGACATTCTCCTTTCTTCGTACCTTGGGATACGATTCGACTTATTGCTGTAACGGGGAAAAAATGACCATAGGAATTTACATCTTTGGGAGGCTCGTAAATAACCCATACCCAATTTTTAACGTTATCCACCATCGGTGTCCTCACTGAATACAAAACCCCTTTTTTATTTGGTTTTTTCCCCCATCTACAAATTCAGTGTCATACTGGAGAACAACCACCCCCACCCCAAGATTTTCATTTGCTTTCTCGAATATGCTTATTTCCTTCAAGGACACCGGATACTTCCCCTCTAAACAATCAAAATTTACTTTAGCGAAATTTTTTCCACCGTTACGTGCAAGTCCGTCGAGATTTTTCATTGATGAATCATCTTTTAATGTTTTATGGGCTGCTGCTAAAAATGCATATTTAAAGCATTGCAGCCCTGTGTCAAATCTGAAACCCTGAACCCCTCCTGTAGTCGTCAAATCTGGGTGGCATTTTATTTTTAGATTACCCGCTCCCCTTAAAATAAAGTTTTTTTTAAATCTACTGAGATTCAGATCCATGTGTTCAATGTATAAAATGGTGGACCCACTTCCCCTCTCATTAAACGTGTCCAAAGTTAATATCAATTTATTTACCCAGTTGAAAAAGTTGTCTTCAAATTCGTTTAGACCTGGGTAAAAATTCATGGTTGCCAGTTGAAAAATGAAAATAAAAAATATCCCCGGATGTCCCCTTTTGTAAATAAACTTTTTGATTCACCGATGCTTTAACTCCCCCTTGGCCCCCCCCCCATTTCTGAATCTGAATCTCAATTTTTGCTCGAATTCTGTCGATGTAGCTATGGAGAACATTCACAGGGCCAGTTAAAATAATGCCTCCGTCAATCGCGTTTTCCTCGGGAGGGTTAAAATCTACCCTGTATGTTTGCAAGTGACCTAGAGCAGACTCTAACAAATAAAATTCACGCAATTCCGGGGACATAGCACTATTTTCATGTCCTGCACCTATTTGCACAGGACTCAATTCACTAATAGTAAAGTTATCGTTAAAAGTGTCCCCGGAAAAATTATGCCCAACAATTTGCATAAGACTGTCCATTTCTTCAGCTGTAAATTGAAAATCCAGGGGGATATCAAATAACGTACCTTCACTAACATCATCATCCGGCGAGAGGGGACAATTGCCCATGATACTTTGAAGTCCTGGACCAGGGAAGGCAGAAGTTTTCACAGCTTCCCCCTGAAACTAGAAAATGAATGGATTAAGTTTTTTTTTCTTTGACGAAAGTTTTATCACAATTATAACACACTTTTTTTTTCTTTTTTCTTATCAAACAATTTTTTTTTCGTAATTGGATTCGAATTTATCAAACAAATGCGTAATAAATTACAAATTTTTGCTTATAGCATTATTTACAAAACAATACATAATAAATTACAAATTTTGTTAATAACACACATACACATGCGCATATGCATGCACACACACACACGCACACACCCACACACACACACACACACACACACACACACACCACACACACACACACACACACACACACACACACACACAACACACACACACACCACACACACACACACACACACACACACACACACACACACACACACCACACACACACACACACACACACACACACACACACACACACACACACACACACACCACACACACACACACACACACACACACACACACACACACACACACACACACACACACACACACACACACACACACACCACACACACACACACACACACACACACACACACACACACACACACACACACACACACACACACACACACACACCACACACACACACACACACACACACACACACACACACACACACACACACACACACACACACACACACACACACACCACACACACACACACACACACACACACACACACACACACACACACACACACACACACCACACACACACACACCACACACACACACACACACACACACACACACACACACACACACACACACCACACACACACACCACACACACACACACACACACACACACACACCACACACACACACACACACACACACACACACACACACCACACACACACACACACACACACACACACACACACACACACACACACACACACACACACACACACACACACACACACACACACACACACACACACACACACACACACACACACACACACACACCACACACACACACACACACACACACACACACACACACACAACCACACACACACACACCACACACACACACACACACACACACACACACACACCACACACACACACACACACACACACACACACACACACACACACACACACACACACACACACACACACACACACACCCACACACACACACACACACACACACACACACACACACACACACACACACACACACACACACACCACACACACACACACACACACACACACACACACACACAACACACACACACACACACACACACACACACACACACACCACACACACACACACACACACACACACACACACGCTGAAATATTCTTACAGCTTGAAATTGCGTTTCTAACCCCTTAGCCTATATTCTATTAGCCTAAAACGTGCTGCATAAACAGCGTCAGATAGAAATGTGCTGTGGAACCAATTTATGCGATTTTTCCTGTGTTAATATCTCTCGTTTCATCTAAGATAAGAAACATCCTGTTATTTTAAACTCCCACTTTGTAGCGAGCGAGCGATTAACATTCAAATTTATACCTGTCGAAATAAAATTCAAGCTTCCTGATGGGACATTTGATAAGAACTGGATACGCACAAAGATAAAGGCAAAAACATATCCTAGTTTAAGAATAATTGTTCGATTGTCAACAGTGAATAATAGTTATTTGTTTATATAGTTAGTTTGTTTAAAGAAATAATGGAATTTTTGCATTAGAAAACATCTTGCTTAAAAGAGAAGTTACAGGTAAGGTTTTATAGAAATCTATGATAAGCTATTTGCTACTTCTGTGTGCTATAACCACTCTTTTATATATTGCTAATTTGGTTAATGGAAGAAAATGAAATAGCATTATTATAGAATAGTTTAGAAACAAATTTAAGTTTTACTCATCAAAAGTTATGCGCTTGAGAAAATTTGCCTTATTTTTGAAAATACGGAAAGAAAAAATTATATATACTTACAAATTCTGACTGCGCTGGTACACCTGAAGTCCCTGGTAAAGCATGAAAAGGAGTGTCCCCCCCCCATCTTGATCGGATGAGATTGAAGCATTATATGAAAGCGTCCATCTCTCTTGAATTTCCTCCCAGGTTGCATAGAGCTTTGTGTAGAGCTGGCACTTGGCTTGATTACTCCTGTCTCAGCGTTGTCGTGGGCTTCATTCAATTTTGCTCGTTTTTGCTGTGATATTGATCAACAGCGTTCTAAAATAAAAATCATTTTCAGTTTTCAAACTATTTAGCTTACGGGAGGGTACTACCCCTTTAATATCAAACCCCCAAAAGTTGAAAAAATGACGCAATTTAATTAGCTAGCTCAATTCTTACTTATTCAGAATATTAACGGAGGGCGTTAAGCATTCAATTCCATAGTATCAAACATGAAAAGTTGACAATTATATATTTTTTTTATGCAAAGCTTTTTAAAACTTATATATCTGAATTACGAATATCACAGTACTAAACTCCCAAAAGTTGAAAAAAATGACACAAGCAGTTAACCTGGACTAAATAAATCATTGTAAGCAAAGAACTTTTTTTCTCCTTCCATATCAACAATTAAAGTGCCCAGTTCGTAACAATTAAAGTGCCCAGTTCAGGCATAGTTCGTAAGTTAATTCATAACTCAATTTTGAAAAAAAAGCCACTTAATGACGAGACAAAAAATAGATTTTCTTTTTTTTATTATAGTGAAACTGACCGACCCTGTTTTTTGAATATTTAGCGAAATGCTTTTTAAAAGAGCTAACAACACAGTAAAACAAAGCGTAAGAAAGGAAAGAAATTCTTCCCTAACTTAATAACGAGACAAAAAAAATAGATTTCTTTTTATTATAGCGAAACTGACTGACCCCTGTTTTGAATATTTAGTGAAATGCTTTTTTAAAAGAGCTAACAACACGGTGAAAAAAAAGCATAAGAAAGGAAGGAAATTCTTCCCTAACTTAATGACGAGACAAAAAAA
Source organism: Artemia sinica (assembly GCA_027921565.1). Classification (NCBI taxonomy): domain Eukaryota; kingdom Metazoa; phylum Arthropoda; class Branchiopoda; order Anostraca; family Artemiidae; genus Artemia; species Artemia sinica. The sequence goes on along the minus strand of CM051256.1, from coordinate 14,508,824 downwards.
ATAGATTTCTTTTTTATTATAGCGAAACTGACTGATCCTGTTTTTTGAATATTTAGCGAAATGCTTTTTTAAAAGAGGTAACAACACGGTGAAAAAAAGCATAAGAAAGGAAGGAAATTCTTCCCTAACTTAATAACGAGACAAAAAAATAGATTTCTTTTTATTATAGCGAAACTGACTGATCCTGTTTTTTGAATATTTAGCGAAATGCTTTTTTAAAAGAGCTAACAACACGGTGAAAAAAAGCGTAAGAAGGAAGGAAATTCTTCCCTAACTTAATAACGAGACAAAAAAAATAGATTTCTTTTTATTATAATAATGAGAAAATTTTTTACTCACCAGAAGTCGCTTAGAATATTCCATATCTATGTAAATGATTGCAAAAAATATTGATACTAGTAGATTGAATGAACTATTCAAACTGTAGAAAATTATAATCTGAAACCTGAATATATACAAAAAAATAATTGATATATATTGGCAGCTAAACAAGCAACATCGTTTTCTGATACGGGATTTACCACTGGTTTTCTGACACGGAAGACACATACACTAGAGATATCAAAAAAACATTTTGAATATATTAAGCTATAGGCAATACTGGTTTAGAAAAAAAAACTAGAATAGTGACATAATTTCACTTTATCGACCCTCAAATTCCATTTAGGTTGCCGTATATGGCTTACCCACAGTATTTTAATACACCTATTAGCCCAGAAACCCGTCTGGTTGGCCCAGAAACTTGTCTGGTAGGTTTTTTGTGCCCAGAAACATGTCTGCTGGGCCCAGAAACTTGTCTGGTTGGCCCAGAAACTTGTCTGGTTGGCCCAGAAACTTGTCTGGTTGGCCCGGAAACCTGTCTGGTAGGTTTTGTATAATTCCATATGCAATTGACATCAATAGCATTAATTAGTCAGGTAATCAACCATGGAAAGCTGCCAGGGAACGTAAAGTCCCCAAATTCCATATGTACTTACTACTATTAATCACAAAGACCGTTAATTAGAATAAATAGCTCTTATGAAAATGCTAAACAATCTTTGGCTTAAAGAGCAAGGTATTGACTAGGGGGTGAACCAATCATATACGTAATACTTTCTGTCCGTTTTAAGTTTTGATGTTGCTCCTTACTTTCAGTTGAAAAACTTTTTTCTTATTTATTTGCTGATCGTTTTTTTTTATTAAATGATGCTGGGAAACCCAGCGCCCCCTTCATAGCAATGTCCCTTCCCCCATGGAAAGATCCCCCCACATACCCCCCCCCCTCTCTACCAGAAAAAATCCCCCCTAAAAACATCTGTATAGTCCCCAATAACCAATACTATATGAAAGCATTGGGTAAAGTTCATAACTTTCACCCCTCCCCCCAGGGACTTTGGGGGAAAAAAATGGCTATCTCAAAATTTTGGTCGGGTGACATTTTGGAAATAAATTAGCGTGGGAGGGGGCCTAGTTGCCCTCCATTTTTTGGTCACTTAAAAAGGACACAAGAACTTTTAGTTTCCGTTTGAATGAGCCCTCCTATGATATTCTAGGAACACTGGGTCGATACGATTACCCCTGGGGAAAAAAACAAATAACACTAATCCGTGATCTTTATTCTGGCAAAAAATGCCAAATTCCACATTTTTCCAGATAGGAGCTTGAAACCTCTACAGTAGGATTTTATAAAACGCTGAATCTGATGGTGTGATTTTTATTAAGGTTCTGGAATTTTAGGGGGTGTTTCCCCCTTTTTTCGAAAATCAGCCAAATTTTCTCAGGCGTGTAACTTTTGTTTGGTAAGAATAAACTTGATGGAACTTATATTTTTGAAATCAGCATAAAAATTAAATTCTTTTGACGTATCTATTGATATCAAAATTCCGTTTTTTAGAGTTTCGGTTACTATTGAGCCGGGTCGCTCCTTACTTACAGTTCGTTACCACGAATTGTTTGACTATTTAAAAACTTATATAAAACACGTTGTAAACTATGTTCAGGCTCAGCATACACCAAGATTTTAGCAAGCACTGGACCTATTCTTAATCAGGTTCATTTAAATACTAGATCTAGCTAGAGCCTACCCCGAAGTTCATTATATTTGACATTTTTCTTGAATGCAGATAAGGCCAGCCAATCAACAAGCTTGCTTATCAATCTTTGGTTGTAAAGAAAAAAATGCTCAGGAATTTAACTAGACAGTGAAGCTTTTTTGTCTTAACAAGAGGCCTTTTCCATAAACCCGATAAACCCAATAAACTTGATAAACCCGATTGTAAAAAAATAATCTGGAGACAAAATTTACCGAGCTACTGATAATGCAGATTTCAATAATACTATTCCATGGATAATTGGGATCATTATTTTTCATCATTAATTAAAAAACTTTTTCCTCAAAATAAGTTTTTCAAAGAAAAGTAAAGAACTCCATTAAACAAAAAATGAGCAAAAATAAATCAAATAACCTACCAAAGCGTGAAAACTACCACAAATCAGCATCAATAAATAAATGAAACCAAAAACGAACAGAAATTACAATAATTAACCGAGTCAAACTCAAAACGAGCAGAAATCAACATAAGTTTGGCGCAAAACCCCTATGCCTACCCAAGGCCAAAACAAAATTTTCACTTTACTGAAAAAATATAAATGTTTTTACTATTATAACTTTAATAAATCAAACAATATTAACATTTTGATTACTAAATATCAGTATGTGCATATTAAACTGACAAAGCACATTCATTTGCGAAAGCACATTCATTTTGTAAATGATTGCGGGATGCACCTTGGTATCGTTTGTTCCTCTACTTTGTGGAATCCTACATTTGCTCTATTTTTTCTGTAGAGGTGCTGGTTTCTGGGTCGACAAAATTATTTTTGTGGTTCACTTTCAAATGAGTGAAACCTGCTTGCTCCAGCTCAGTTGTGTTGTAGCCACAGTTTATAGATAATTATATGAACTGTATAATTATATGATAATTATATGAACTGTGGAGCAAACTAACAGGTGTCCTCAAGAATCGCATTAATAGTGAACTAAATGGAACTAGGCCAAGATTCCCGTTAATAATGAACTTTTCTTTGTCCTTGAGACGGTCAGCCGAGGCCGAAACTCCCAATTTAGTAATTCACAAATGACCTTCACAATTTTGCTAATAAAGTATTCCATTTCCATCAGATTTTATTGTCACTAAAATTCACTTCTCGAGTGTGTTTTATATAATTGACTAGTAAAAAGTGTGAATTTGGATTGTGGATTTTGCTGGAGCACTGGTCAGGTTTTTAAATTTTTCTGTTTCACAATTTACAATTCAACACTCCAGTCTTAGAAACTAGATTTTAAAATCTATGACAGATGCCCTGACGAGAATAAGAAGGATATAAAAGTTGGAGCTGTTCCAAGTTGTGGGGTATTTTCAGGGTTTTGCTCTTTCATAAGCTCTTTCGCTCCTATCTCTGAAAGGGAAATTGTGCTTGTGTGGTCTCAATGTGACGCCAGGGTGGACATTTCAAGAACTTGCCTAGCAAGACTAGTGACTGCACACAGCACCACAGGGTGACACTGAGGAATGGCACCCCTCAGGAAAATTAGGGCCTAGTAAATGATACAGCAGTAGAAAGGCCTCACGAGGTCCAGGGGGGCACCATATATGGGCAGAGAGTCCCTAGGGAGATGGAACACCTGTGCTGTCAGTCATTAATCAAAATGTTTCCGGGCAAAGTTGATTAATGTCTGACAGGTGCTGTCAATCATTAATCAAATTGTTTCCAGGCGAAGTCTATTAATGTCTTTGATGTATTTCCAAGGAGAATTGTTTCTGGAAGTCTATTAATGTCTTTGCAGTTCTTCCAAGAGAATTGTTTCCAGGCGAATGTTTTGATCTTAGAGACGAAGAGAATTACGCGGGAAAGGGTTTCCCAGTAATTTGAAATGTGACAGCGCAGGGATGTCAAAAACAAAAGGAACACGCAGAAATTACGTTTAGGGATTATTTGGGCGAAACCGTTTTAGACATTTTAGGGAATTATTTCGGCGAAACAGTTAGAGACATTTTAAAAGATGATTTTAGAAAAGGTTTTAGAAGAGAATTTGAGGGTAAAACTCTATGGTCGTTATAATACACAAGTTCCATTTGAACATTGTCGTGAGGTCCTCTACCCCAACCCCAAAAGGGCCCTCATATCCCACCCCAACCCCGAAGGAAGCCCCCGGTCCTCAAAGGTCCCCCGGTTTCATAGTAATTTCAAATGTGAGGTTAGGTTATGTTATGTTATGTTATGTTATGCTGTTATGTTATGTTATGTTATGTTATGTTATGTTATGTTATGCTATGTTATGTTATGTTATGTTATGTTATGTTGTGTTATGTTATGCTATGCTATGTTATGTTATGTTATGTTATGCTATGTTATGTTATGTTATGTTATGTTATGTTAGGTTATGTTATGTTATGTTATGTTATGTTATGCTATGTTATGTTATGTTATGTTATGTTATGTTATGTTGTGCTATGTTATGTTATGTTATGTTATGTTATGTTATGTTATGCTATGTTATGCTATGTTATGTTATGTTATGTTATGTTATGTTATGCTATGTTATGTTATGTTATGTTATGCTATTTTATGTTATGTTATGTTATGTTATGTTATGTTCTTTTCAAAGGGCATTTCAGAGCAAGTTCCTTTCTTAGTGACCGTCCTAAACCCATTTTACAAATTGAAGTACCCATCCTTTTAGCTTAGAGTTTTAGTTTGGTTTAGTATTAGTTAAAAGTTTAGAGTTTTTAGCTTAGAGTCTTAGCTTAGAGTTTTTGTTAGAGTTCTAGTTTAGTTTAGTTTTAGTTAAGAGTTTAGAGTTTTACCTTAGAGTCTTAGCTTAGAGTTTTAGTTAGAGTTGAAGTTTAGTTTAGTTACAGTTAAGAGTTTCGAGTTTTAGCTTAGAGTCATACCTTAGAGTTTTACTTAAAGTTTTAGTTTGGCTAAGTTTTAGTTAAGAGTTTCGAGTTTTAGCTTAGAGTCTTAACTTAGACTTTTTTTTGTTAGAGTTCTAGTTTAGTTTAATTTTAGTTAAGAGTTTGATGTTTTACCTTTGAGTTTCAGTTAGAGTTCTAGTTTAGTTTAGTTTTAGTTAAGAGTTTGGTGTTTTACCTTAGAGTCTTAGCTTAGAGTTTCAGTTAGAGTTCTAGTTTAGTTTAGTTTTAGTTAAGAGTTTAGAATTTTAGCTTAGAGTCTTAGCATAGAGTTTTTGTTAGAGTTCTAGTTTATTTTAGTTTAAGTTAAGAGTTTAGAGTTTTTAGCTTAGAGTCTTAGCTTAGAGTTTTTGTTGAAGTTCTAGTTTAGTTTAGTTTTAGTTAAAAGTTTAGAGTTTTTAGCTTAGAGTCTTAGCTTAGAGTTTTTGTTAGAGTTCTAGTTTAGTTTAGTCTTAACTTAGAGTTTTTTGATAGAGTTCTAGTTTAGTTTAATTTTAGTTAAGAGTTTGATGTTTTACCATTGAGTTTCAGTTAGAGTTCTAGTTTAGTTTAGTTTTAGTTAAGAGTTTGGTGTTTTACCTTAGAGTCTTAGCTTAGAGTTTTAGTTAGAGTTCTAGTTTAGTTTAGTTTTAGTTAAGAGTTTAGAATTTTAGCTTAGAGTCTTAGCTTAGAGTTTTTGTTAGAGTTCTAGTTTATTTTAGTTTTAGTTAAGAGTTTAGAGTTTTTAGCTTAGAGTCTTAGCTTAGAGTTTTTGTTGAAGTTCTAGTTTAGTTTAGTTTTAGTTAAAAGTTTAGAGTTTTTAGCTTAGAGTCTTAGCATAGAGTTTTTGTTAGAGTTTTAGTTTAGTTTAGTCTTAACTTAGAGTTTTTTGATAGAGTTCTAGTTTAGTTTAATTTTAGTTAAGAGTTTGATGTTTTACCTTTGAGTTTCAGTTAGAGTTCTAGTTTAGTTTAGTTTTAGTTAAGAGTTTGGTGTTTTACCTTAGAGTCTTAGCTTAGAGTTTTAGTTAGAGTTCTAGTTTAGTTTAGTTTTAGTTAAGAGTTTAGAATTTTAGCTTAGAGTCTTAGCTTAGAGTTTTTGTTAGAGTTCTAGTTTATTTTAGTTTTAGTTAAGAGTTTAGAGTTTTTAGCTTAGAGTCTTAGCTTAGAGTTTTTGTTGAAGTTCTAGTTTAGTTTAGTTTTAGTTAATAGTTCAGAGTTTTAGCTTAGAGTCTTAGCTTAGAGTTTTTGTTAGACTTGAAGTTTAGTTTAGTAATAGTTAAGAGTTTAGAGTTTTAGCTTAGAGTCATAGCTTAGAGTTTTACTTAAAGTTGTAGTTTAGTTAAGTTTTAGTTAAGAGTTTCGAGTTTTAGCTTAGAGACTTAGCTTAGAGTTATAGTTTAGTTTAGTTTTAGTTAAGAGTTTGGTGTTTTACCTTAGAGTCATAGCTTAGAGTTTTAGTTAGAGTTCTAGTTTAGTTTAGTTTTAGTTAAGTGTTTAGAATTTTAGCTTAGAGTCTTAGATTTAGAGTTTTTGTTAGAGTTCTAGTTTATTTTAGTTTTATTTAAGAGTTTAGAGTTTTTAGCTTAGAGTCTTAGTTTAGAGTTTTTGTTGAAGTTCTAGTTTAGTTTAGTTTTAGTTAAAAGTTTAGAGTTTTTAGCTTAGAGTCTTAGCTTAGAGTTTTTGTTAGAGTTCTAGTTTAGTTTAGTCTTAACTTAGAGTTTTTTTTATAGAGTTCTAGTTTAGTTTAGTTTTAGTTAAGAGTTTGGAATCTTAGCTTAGAGTCTTAGTTAGAGTTTTTGTTAGAGTTCTAGTTTATTTTAGTTTTAGTTAAGAGTTTAGAGTTTTTAGCTTAGAGTTTTAGCTTAGAGTTTTTGTTGAAGTTCTAGTTTAGTTTAGTTTCAGTTAATAGTTTAGAGTTTTAGCTTAGAGTCTTAGCTTAGAGTTTTTGTTAGACTTGAAGTTTAGTTTAGTAATAGTTAAGAGTTTAGAGTTTTAGCTTAGAGTCATAGCTTAGAGTTTTACTTAAAGTTGTAGTTTAGTTAAGTTTTAGTTAAGAGTTTCGAGTTTTAGCTTAGAGACTTAGCTTAGAGTTATAGTTTAGTTTAGTTTTAGTTAAGAGTTTAGAGTTTTTTAGCTTAGAGTCTTAGCTTAGAGTTTTTGTTAGAGTTCAAATTTAGTTTAGTTATAGTTAAGAATTTAGAGTTTTAGCTTAGAGTCATAGCTTAGAGTTTTAGTTAAAGTTATAGTTTAGTAAAGTTATAGTTAAGAGTTTAGAGTTGTACCTTAGAGTCTTAGCTTAGAGTTTTATTTAGAGTTCTAGTTCAATTTAGTTACAGTTAAGAATTTAGAGTTTTAGCTTAGAGTCTTAGCTTATAGTTTTTGTTAGAGTTCTAGTTTAGTTTAGTATTAGTTAATAGTTTAAAGTTTTAGCTTAGAGTCTTACCTTAGAGTTTTTGTTAAACTTGAAGTTTAGTTTAGTAATAGTTAAGAGTTTAGAGTTTTAGCTTAGAGTCTTAGCTTAGAGTTTTTGTTAGAGTTCTAGTTTAGTTTAGTTTTAGTTAAGAGTTTAGAGTTTTAGCTTAGAGTCTTAACTTAGACTTTTTTTGTTAGAGTTCTAGTTTAGTTTAATTTTAGTTAAGAGTTTGATGTTTTACCTTAGAGTTTTTGTTAAAGTTCTAGTTTAGTTTAGTTTTAGTTAAGAGTTTAGAATTTTAGCTTAGAGTCTTAGCTTAGAGTTTTAGTTAGAGTTCTAGTTTAGTTTAGTTTTAGTTAAGAGTTTAGAATTTTAGCTTAGAGTCTTAGCATAGAGTTTTTGTTAGAGTTCTAGTTTATTTTAGTTTTAGTTAAGAGTTTAGAGTTTTTAGCTTAGAGTCTTAGCTTAGAGTTTTTGTTGAAGTTCTAGTTTAGTTTAGTTTTAGTTAAAAGTTTAGAGTTTTTAGCTTAGAGTCTTAGCTTAGAGTTTTTGTTAGAGTTCTAGTTTAGTTTAGTCTTAACTTAGAGTTTTTTGATAGAGTTATAGTTTAGTTTAATTTTAGTTAAGAGTTTGATGTTTTACCTTTGAGTTTCAGTTAGAGTTCTAGTTTAGTTTAGTTTTAGTTAAGAGTTTAGAATTTTAGCTTAGAGTCTTAGCTTAGAGTTTTTGGTAGAGTTCTAGTTTATTTTAGTATTAGTTAAGAGTTTAGAGTTTTTAGCTTAGAGTCTTAGCTTAGAGTTTTTGTTGAAGTTCTAGTTTAGTTTAGTTTTAGTTAATAGTTTAGAGTTTTAGCTTAGAGTTTTTGTTAGACTTTAAGTTTAGTTTAGTAATAGTTAAGAGTTTAGAGTTTTAGCTTAGAGTCATAGCTTAGAGTTTTACTTAAAGGTGTAGTTTAGTTAAGTTTTAGTTAGGAGTTTCGGGTTTTAGCTTAGAGACTTAGCTTAGAGTTATAGTTTATTTTAGTTTTAGTTAAGAGTTTGATGTTTTACCTTAGAGTCATAGCTTAGAGTTTTAGTTAGAGTTCTAGTTTAGTTTAGTTTTAGTTAAGTGTTTAGAATTTTAGCTTAGAGTCTTAGCTTAGAGTTTTGTTAGAGTTCTAGTTTATTTTAGTTTTAGTTAAGAGTTTAGAGTTTTTAGCTTAGAGTCTTAGTTTAGAGTTTTTGTTGAAGTTCTAGTTTAGTTTAGTTTTAGTTAAAAGTTTAGAGTTTTTAGCTTAGAGTCTTAGCTTAGAGTTTTTGTTAGAGTTCTAGTTTAGTTTAGTCTTAACTTAGAGTTTTTTTTATAGAGTTCTAGTTTAGTTTAATTTTAGTTAAGAGTTTGATGTTTTACCTTTGAGTTTCAGTTAGAGTTCTAGTTTAGTTTAGTTTTAGTTAAGAGTTTAGAATTTTAGCTTAGAGTCTTAGCTTAGAGTTTTTGTTAGAGTTCTAGTTTATTTTAGTTTTAGTTAAGAGTTTAGAGTTTTTAGCTTAGAGTCTTAGCTTAGAGTTTTTGTTAGACTTGAAGTTTAGTTTAGTTTTAGTTAATAGTTTAGAGTTTTAGCTTAGAGTCTTAGCTTAGAGTTTTACTTAAAGTTGTAGTTTAGTTAAGTTTTAGTTAAGAGTTTAGAGTTTTAGCTTAGAGTCATAGCTTAGAGTTTTACTTAAAGTTGTAGTTTAGTTAAGTTTTAGTTAAGAGTTTCGAGTTTTAGCTTAGAGACTTAGCTTAGAGTTATAGTTTAGTTTAGTTTTAGTTAAGAGTTTAGAGTTTTTTAGCTTAGAGTCTTAGCTTAGAGTTTTTGTTAGAGTTCTAGTTTAGTTTAGTTATAGTTAAGAATTTAGAGTTTTTAGCTTAGAGTCATAGCTTAGAGTTTTTGTTAGAGTTCTAGTTCAGTTTAGTTTTAGTTAAGAGTTTAGAGTTTTAGCTTAGAGTCTTAGCTTATAGTTTGTGTTAGAGTTCTAGTTTAGTTTAGTTTTAGTTAACAGTTTAGAGTTTTAGCTTAGAGTCTTACCTTAGAGTTTTTGTTAAAGTTGAAGTTTAGTTTAGTAATAGTTAAGAGTTTAGAGTTTTAGCTTAGAGTCTTAGCTTAGAGTTTTTGTTAGAGTTCTAGTTCAGTTTAGTTTTAGTTAAGAGTTTAGAGTTTTAGCTTAGAGTCTTAGCTTATAGTTTGTGTTAGAGTTCTAGTTTAGTTTAGTTTTAGTTAATAGTTTAGAGTTTTAGCTTAGAGTCTTACCTTAGAGTTTTTGTCAAAGTTGAAGTTTAGTTTAGTAATATTTAAGAGTTTAGAGTTTTAGCTTAGAGTCTTAGCTTAGAGTTTTTGTTAGAGTTCTAGTTTAGTTTAGTTTTAGTTAAGAGTTTAGAGTTTTTAGCTTAGAGTCATAGCATAGAGTTTTTGTTGAAGTTCTAGTTTAGTTTAGTAATAGTTAAGAGTTTAGAGTTTTAGCTTAGAGTCTTAGCTTAGAGTTTTTGTTAAAGTTGAAGTTTAGTTTAGTAATATTTAAGAGTTTAGAGTTTTAGCTTAGATTCTTAGCTTAGAGTTTTAGTTTAGTTTACTTTTAGTTAGGAGTTTAGAGTTTTTTAGCTTAGAGTCTTAGCTTAGAGTTTTTGTTAGAGTTCTAGTTTAGTTTAGTTTTAGTTAAGAGTTTAGAGTTTTTTGCTTAGAGTCTTAGCTTAGAGTTTTAGTTAGAGTTCTAGTTTAGTTTAGTTTTAGTTAAGAGTTTAGAGTTTTACCATAGAGTCTTAGCTTAGAGTTCTAGTTAGAGTTGAAGTTTAGTTTAGTTACAGTTAAGAATTTAGTGTTTTAGCTTAGAGTCATAGCTTAGAGTTTTACTTAAAGTTGTAGTTTAGTTAAGTTTTAGTTAAGAGCTTCGAGTTTTAGCTTAGAGTCTTACCTTAGAGTTTTTGTTAGAGTTCTAGTTTAGTTTAGTTTTAGTTAAGAGTTTAGAGTTTTACCTTAGAGTCTTAGCTTAGAGTTTTAGTTAGAGTTCTAGTTTAGTTTAGTTATAGTTAAGAATTTAGAGTTTTAGCTTAGAGTTATAGCTTAGAATTTTAGTTAAAGTTATAGTTTAGTAAAGTTATAGTTAAGAGTTTAGAGTTTTACCTTAGAGTCATAGCTTAGAGCTTTAGTTAGAGTTCTAGTTCAGTTTAGTTTTAGTTAAGAGTTTAGAGTTTTAGCTTAGAGTCTTAGCTTATAGTTTGTGATAGAGTTCTAGTTTAGTTTAGTTATAGTTAAGAGTCTCGAGTTTTTAGCTTAGACTCTTAGCTTAGAGTTTCTGTTAGAGTTCTAGTTTAGTTTACTTCTAGCTAAGAGTTTAGAGTTTTAGCTTAGAGTCTTAGCTTATAGTTTGTGTTAGAGTTCTAGTTTATTTTAGTAATAGTTAAGACTTAAACATCTCTCCATGTTTAAGTTAGGTTAGGTTAGGTTAGGTTAGATTAAGTTATGTTAGGTTAGGTTAGGTTAGGTTAGCCTACGTAAGTGCGCGTACGTTGGCTCCAAAGCACTTTTCAGCCGTTTCTCGTTAAAAATTTTATTTCAAGTCATCCACACGGGTTTTTCGCTAGCAACTCGTCCCCCACTATAACCACGCTAAGACATCCTTCTGCCAATCAACCCATCTCCCCCAAAACACTTTTCAGCCATTTCTTGTTAAAAATTTTTACTTCAAGTCATCTACTACTACTACTAACAACTCAACGCAGCACCAAGCCGCCTGAGGCCAACACAGCTACGCACGCTCCTCCTCCAAGCCAATCTATTCAAAGCCTCCCATTTTACAGCCGCCCACGAAGTTCCCATTTCCTTTAAATCTTTCTTTATGACGTCCTCCCACCTCAGACGGGGACGACCTGCTTTCCGTTTAGCCCAAGATGGTTGGCCGAAAAGAACAATCTTCGGCAATCTGTCATCCTTCATCCGCACAACATGCCCTAACCACCTCAACCTTTCTTTCATTATAGACCTAGAAAGCGGTTTTGAACCACATTTTTCGTATAGCCTATTGTCTGAAATACGGTCAGCCAGCCGGGTACCCAGAACAATCCTTAAGCAATTTCTCTGGAAAACATCTATCAAATCTTCATCCGCTTTTCGGAGCGTCCACGCTTTAGAGCCATATTTGACCACTGTCATCACTGTAGCTTCTAATATTCTAATCTTTGTTTGCAGACTTATCTTCCTATTCTTCCAGACTTTTTTTAACTGTGAAAAAACACCCTGAGCCTTGGCTATTCCATCATAACTACGCTAAGACATCCTTCTGCCAATCAAACCATCTCCCCCAAAACACTTTTCAGCCATTTCTTGTTAAAAATTTTTATTTCAAGTCATCCACACGGGTTTTTCGCTAGCAACTTGCCCCCCCACTGTCACACTATAACTATGCTAAGACATCCTTCTGCCAATCAACCCATCTCCCCCAAAACACTTTTCAGCCATTTCTCTTTAAAATTTTTATTTCAAGTCATCCACACGGGGTTTTTCGCTAGCAACTTGCCCCCCACTATAACTACGCTAAGACATCCTTCTGCCAATCAACCCATCTCCCCCAAAACACTTTTCAGCCATTTCTTGTTAAAAATTTTGAAGTCATCCACACGGGTTTTTCGCTAGCAACTCACCCCCCACTATAACACTATAACTATGCTAAGACATCCTTCTGCCAATCAACCCAGCTCCCCCAAAACACTTTTCAGCCATTTTTCGTTAAAAATTTTATTTCAAGTCATCCACACGGGGTTTTCGCTATCAACTCGACCCCACTATAACTACGCTAAGACATCCTTCTGCCAATCAAACCATCTCCCCCAAAACACTTTTCAGCCATTTCTTGTTAAAAAATTTTATTTCAAGTCATCCACACGGGTTTTTCGCTAGCAACTCGCCCCCACTATAATTACGCTAAGACATCCTTCTGCCAATCAACCCATCTCCCCCAAAACACTTTTCAGCCATTTCTTTTTAAATTTTTTATTTCAAGTCATCCATACGGGTTTTTCGCTAGCAACTCACCCCCCCCCCACTATCACACTATAACTATGCTAAGACATCCTTCTACCAACCAACCCATCTCCCCCAAAACACTTTTCAGCCATTTCTCGTTAAAAATTTTATTTCAAGTCATCCACACGGGTTTTTCGCTAGCAACTCACCCCCCACTATAACTACGCGAAGACATCCTTCTGCCAATCAACCCATCTCCCCTAAAACACTTTTCACTCATTTCTCGTTAAAAATTTTATTTCAAGTCATCCACACGGGTTTTTCGCTAGCAACTCTCCCCCCACTATAACTACGCTAAGACATCCTTCTGCCAATCAACCCATCTCCGAAAAAAACACTTTTCAGCCATTTCTTGTTAAAAATTTTATTTCAAGTCATCCACAAGGGTTTTTCGCTAGCAACTCGCCCCCCACTATAACACTATAACTATGCTAAGACCTCCTTCTGTCAATCAACCCATCTCCCCCAAAACATTTTTCAGCCATTTCTCGTTAAAAAATTTATTTCAAGTCATCCACACGGGTTTTTCGCTAGCAACTCACCCCCTACTATAACTACGCTAAGACATCCTTCTGCCAATCAACCCATCTCCCCCAAAACACTTTTCAGCCATTTCTTGTTAAAAATTTTTATTTCAAGTCATCCACATGGGTTTTTTGCTAGCAACTCGCCCCCCCCCACTATAACACGCTAAGACATCCTCCTGCCAATCAACCCATCTCCCCCAAAACACTTTTCAGCCATTTCTTGTTAAAATTTTTTATTTCAACTCATCCACACGGGTTTTTCGCTAGCAACTCGCCCCCCACTATAACTACGCTAAGACATTCTTCTGCCAATCAACCCATCTCCCCCAAAACACTTTTCAGCCATTTTTTGTTAAAAATTTTTATTTCAAGTCATTCACACGGGTTTTTCGCTAGCAACTCGGCCCCCCCTATCACACTATAACTATGCTAAGACATCCTTCTGCCAATCAACCCATCTCCCACAAAACACTTTTCAGCCATTTGTCGTTAAAAATTTTATTTCAAGTCATCCACACGGGTTTTTCGCTAGCAACTCGCCCCCTACTATAACTACGCTAAGACATCCTTCTGCCAATCAACCCATCTCCCCCAAAACACCTTTCAGCCATTTCTCGTTAAAAATTTTATTTCAAGTCATCCACACGGGTTTTTCGCTAGCAACTCGACCCCCATTATCACGCTATAGCTACGCTAAGACATCCTTCTGCCAATCAGCCCATCTCCCCCAAAACACTTTTCAGCCATTTTTCGTTCAAAATTTTATTTTCAAGTCATCCACACGGGTTTTTCGCTAGTGACTCGCCCCCCACTATCAAACTCTAAGTACTTTAAGACATCCTTCTGGCAATCAACCCATCTCCCCCAAAACACTTTTCAGCCATTTCTCGTTGAAATTTTTATTTCAAGTCATCCACACGGGTTTTTCGCTAGCAACTCACCCCACAATACAGCACTATCAGTACTCTAAGACACCCCGCTCCCATCACCCCACCACTTGTGTATTATACAGAACACATCGAAGAAGTAAAGCTATCCGTTATTAAAATTCTCTTCTTGCCATCTACATCTCTCTTAGTATCAACTTTTTAGTATAGTATAACGTTAAACTCTATTTTAAATTGACAACACTGTTCAAACACCACTTGTGTATTATACAGTACACATCAAAGAAGTAAAGCTATCCGTTATTAAAAGTCTTTTCTTGCCATCTACATCTCTCTTAGTATCAACTTTTTGGAATAGTATAACGTTAAACTCTATTATAAATTGACAAAACTGTTCAAACACCATTTGTGTATTATACAGTACACATCGAAGAAGTAAAGCTAGGTCAAGTCATAAGACTACCCCTTTTTTTCTCCACCTTCATACGATCCAATTCGCCAATGTTGTCTAGCTCTGTTTTTTCCCTATTATTCAAATAAGATCGTTCGTACAGTCCAATTCGCGAATCCCTTATTCCTTTTTGCAAATGTCAATCAAACAATTCTGATTGTAGCATCCATGCACTTTTCAGACATTTCTCGTTACAAATTTTATTTTCAAGTCATCCACACCATAGAGCTACGATCGCAATGAATGGTACTTGTTATCAAAAAAATGTCAATTGCCCCAAAAAAAAGAAAAAAAAAACAAACAATCATACTCTCAAAACGTGTTTAATCACTTTATAGGCTTTGCATGCTTTTTACAATGTGCATGTCAAACTGTGTGAGGGAGTACTGACTCTCTTTGAAAAGGTGTAGAGATCCCGCAGAATAGCATGGTAATTCCTATACGTCCCTTAGAATAGCATGGTAATTCCTATACGTCCCGTAGAAGTATAACTTAGCAATCTACTGGTTCAGCATATCAGAAAATCCTATTGTAGAGGTATGAAGCTCCTACGTACAAAAATGTGAAAGTTTTCGTTTTTGCCAGAAGAAAGATCACGGATGCGTATTTTTTTATTTTTTATTATTATTTTTTTTCCATTGATGAACATACTGAACTAGTGATCCTAAAATCACAAGAGCTGGCTCGTTTAATCGAAAATAGAAAGATCTAGAGCCCTTTTTAAATAACCAAAAATATTGCAGGGCAGCCAAATCGTCTGATCAAAATTTTGAGATAGTCATTTTCTTGAGCATAGTTGAAAGATCCTATAAGTATGCATTTGAGGATAATATGACCCACATATGCCCTGGGGAAAGGGCAGTAAGTTATGAAATTTACCCATTGTATACATATGGTATTTGTTATTGGGAAGTATAAAGACGATTTTTTGGGGTGGGGGGAGGGAGTTTTATACTTGCGCTGATTTACTAGGATAGAAATCACAGAAAATTTTACACTGGGAGAAATTGCAAGAATTCCCTAACGAGATTCTTATTATTTGTTTTACCTTGCCTTTATTGACTAAATTTAACATAAGAAGATCTATCGTGGAGATCAATTGTATAATATGTGGATAGCGTTCTTTCCAAATTTACATGGATTTATTTGTTGAACTTTTACCTAAGTAGCACCGCAAAGGCTACGGGAGAGAATGGAATCCAATAGCAAGTTAAAACTCTCCTAGACTTAAAGTGTTCAGCGTATTTGGGTCTTAGGTAAAAATGCTAGAAAAATGAATGCATTTTCAGAGGTTTGAGATTTCAAGGTGCAAGAAGAGGTTTTAAATATAATGCTAGGGAGACTAAGTCACTTGTGAGTAGAGTGCTAACTTATACTTTGCTTGAAGCTATAGGAATTCCCATGCTATTTGCTTGAAGCTATAGGAAAAACATTTCCAGAGCATGTGCTTATGGATTTACTTGCCCTATGTTCCTTGGCGTCTTTCCAGAGCATGTACTTATGGATTTGCTTGCCCTATGTTCCTTGGCGTCTTTCCAGAGCATGTACTTATGGATTTGCTTGCCCTATGTTCCTTGGCGTCTTTCTGCGTCTTTCCAGAGCATGTACCTATGGATTTGGGAGGATTATATTCCTTCCTATGTTATTATAAGGGCCTATGCTCCTTCCTATGCTATTATAAGGGCTTATCATCCCTCCCATGTTATTCTAAGGGTTTATATTCCCTCCCATGCTATTTTAAGGGCTTATGTTCCCTCCCATGTTATTCTAAGGGTTTCTGTTCCCTCCCATGCTATTCTAGGAGCTTATGTTCCTTCCTATGCTATTATAAGGGCTTATGTTCCCTCTCATGTTATTCTAAGGGACCTCTACACGTGATTAAACACGTTATGAAACTACGTTCTATTTGCTAATGTCCTGTTGGTACCTTTCCAAGCGAGCGGGGATTCCCCACCTTTTTTTTAATATTTCGTTCAAAAATGATCTTTTTCCCCTTATCAAAAATAGAGTTTCCACTCTAAAGGCATCTGTGTCTAATCCTGTTAGCAAGAGTGACAATTTCCAGACAACATTGGCATGCGTCTTATCGGGATTAAGAAAACAAAGGATGGAAATGTGTGATTCAATACACCTTGACAAAAGAATTTTTTTGGCAATTGGCATTTTTTTTTTCTGATAAAAAAAAGGGTTTAGCATTTGTGAATACTTCGATATGTACTGTATAATACACAATTGATGTTTGGACAGTCTTGTCAATTTAACATAGTATAACGTTATAATATACGAAGAAGTAGATACTAAGAGGGGTTTAGATGACAAGAAAAGAATTGTAATAACGGATAGCTTTACTTCTTCGATGTGTTCCATATAATACATAAGTGGTGAGGTGATGGCAGAAGGATCTCTTAGAGTACTTATAGTGCTGTACGGTGGGCCGAGCTGCTAGCGAAAACCCCGTCTGGATGAGTTGAAATAAAAAATTTTAACAAGAAATGGCTGAAAAGTGTTTCGGGGGAGATGGGCTTGATTGTGTACTGTATAATACACAAGTGATGTTTGAACAGTGTTGTCAATTTAAAATAGTTTAACATTATACTATATGAAGAAGTTGATACTAAGAAGGGTGTAGATGACAAGAAAAGAATTGTAAATACGGATAGCTTTACTTCTTCGATGTGTTCCATATAATACATAAGTGGTGGGGTGATGGCAGAAGGATCTCTTAGAGTAATTATAGTGCTGTACAGTGGGCCGAGCTGATAGCGAAATTTTTCAAAATTCATTTGAATTTCTTTCATCGAAATGCAAGAGTTGGATTATTTCAGTAGTGTTTTGTCGTGGTTTACCTTGTCACAGTTACATTCTCTTAATTTTTCAAAGTTCATTTTGAATTTTTTTCGTTGAAATGCAAGAGTGGGAATATTTCAGTAGTGTCTTGTTGTGCTTTACCTTGTCACAGTTACATTCTCTTGATTTTTTTCAAAGTTCATTTTGGATTTCTTTCGTTGAAATGCAAGAGTTGGAATATTTCAGTAGTGTTTTGTCGTGGTTTACCTTGTCACAGTTACATTCTCTTGATTTTTCAAAGTTCATTTTAAATTTCTTTCATGAAATGCAAGAGTTGGAATATTTCAGTAGTGTTTTGTCGTGGTTTACCATGTCACAGTTACATTCTCTTGATTTTTCAAAGTTCATTTTGAATTTCTTTCCTTGAAATGCAAGAGTTGGAATATTTCAGTAGTGTTTTGTCGTGGTTTACCTTGTCACAGTTACATTCTCTTGATTTTTCAAAAGTTCATTTTTGGATTTCTTTCGTTGAAATGCAAGACTTGGAATATTTAAGTAGTGTTTTGTTATGGTTTACCTTGTCACAGTTACATTCTCTTGTTTTTTCAAAGTTCATTTTTGGATTTTTTTTTTCCTTGAAATGCAAGAGTTGGAATATTTCAGTAGTGTTTTGTCATGGTTTACCTTGTCACAGTTAAATTCTCTTGATTTTTCAAAGTTCATTTTGAATTTTTACATTCTCTTGATTTTTCAAAGTTCATTTTGAATTTCTTTCGTGAAATGCAAGAGTTGGAATATTTCAGTAGTGTTTTGTCGTGGTTTACCATGTCACAGTTACATTCTCTTGATTTTTCAAAGTTCATTTTGACTTTCTTTCGTGAAATGCAAGAGTTGGAATATTTCAATAGTGTTTTATCGTGGTTTACCTTGTCACAGTTACATTCTCTTGATTTTTCAAAGTTCATTTTGAATTTCTTTCGTGAAATGCAAGAGTTGGAATATTTCAGTGGTGTTTTGTCTTGGTTTACCTGGTCAAAGTTACATTCTCTTGATTTTTCAAAGTTGATTTTTGGATTTCTTTCGTTGAAATGCAAGAGTTGGAATATTTCAGTAGTGTTTTGTTATGGTTTACCTTGTCACAGTTACATCCTCTTGATTTTTCAAAGTTCATTTTGGATTTTTACATTCTCTTGATTTTTCAAAGTTCATTTTGAATTTCTTTCGTGAAATGCAAGAGTTGGAATATTTCAGTAGTGTTTTGTCGTGATTTACCATCTCGAGGTTACATTCTCTTGATTTTTCAAAGTTCATTTTGAATTTCTTTCGTAAAATGCAAGAGTTGGAATATTTCAATAGTGTTTTATCATGGTTTACCTTGTCACAGTTACATTCTCTTGATTTTTCAAAGTTCATTTTGGATTTCTTTCCTTGAAATGCAAGAGTTGGAATATTTCAGTAGTGTTTTGTCGTGGTTTACCTTGTCACAGTTACATTCTCTTGATTTTTCAAAGTTCATTTTGGATTTCTTTCCTTGAAATGCAAGAGTTGGAATATTTCAGTAGTGTTTTGCGATGGTTTACCTTGTCACAGTTACATTCTCTTGATTTTTCAAAGTTCATTTTTGGATTTCTTTCGTTTAAATGCAAGAGTTGGAATATTTCAGTAGTGTTTTGCTATGGTTTACCTTGTCACAGTTACATTCTCTTGATTTTTCAAAGTTCATTTGGGATTTCTTTCCTTGAAATGCAAGAGTTGGAATATTTCAGTAGTGTTTTGTCGTGGTTTACCTTGTCACAGTTACATTCTCTTGATTTTTCAAAGTTCATTTTGGATTTTTACATTCTCAGATTTTTCAAAGTTCATTTTGAATTTCTTTCGTTGAAATGCAAGAGTTGGAATATTTCAGTAGTGTTTTGTCGTGGTTTACCGTGTCACAGTTACATTCTCTTGATTTTTCAAAGTTCATCTTGAATTTCTTTCGTTGAAATGCAAGAGTTGGAATATTTCAGTAGTGTTTTGTCGTGGTTTACCTTGTCACAGTTACATTCTCTTGATTTTTCAAAGTTCATTGTGGATTTCTTTCATTGAAATGTGTTTTGTTGTGCTTTACCTTGTCACAGTTACATTCTCTTGATCTTTCAAAGTTCATTCTGGATTTCTTTCGTTGAAATGCAAGAGTTGGAATATTTCAGTAGTGTTTTGTTGTGCTTTACCTTGTCAAAGTTACATTCTTTTGATTTTTCAAATTTCATTTAGGATTTCTTTCGTAAAATGCAAGAGTTGGAATATTTCAGTAGTGTTTTATCGTGGTTTACCTTGTCACAGTTACATTCTCTTGATTTTTCAAAGTTCATTTTGGATTTCTTTCCTTGAAATGCAAGATTCGGAATATTGCAGTAGTGTTTTGTCGTGGTTTACCTTGTCACAGTTACATTCTCTTGATTTTTCAAAGTTCATTTTGGATTTCTTTCCTTGAAATGCAAGAGTTGGAATATTTCAGTAGTGTTTTGTCGTGGTTTACCTTGTCACAGTTACATTCTCTTGATTTTTCAAAAGTTCATTTTTGGATTTCTTTCGTTGAAATGCAAGAGTTGGAAATTTTTCAGTAGTGTTTTGTTATGGTTTACCTTGTCACAGTTACATTCTCTTGTTTTTTCAAAGTTCATTTTGGATTTTTTCCTTGAAATGCAAGAGTTGGAATATTTCAGTATTGTTTTTTCATGGTTTACCTTGTCACAGTTAAATTCTCTTGATTTTTCAAAGTTCATTTTGGATTTTTACATTCTCTTGATTTTTCAAAGTTCATTTTGAATTTCTTTCGTGAAATGCAAGAGTTGGAATATTTCAGTAGTGTTTTGTCGTGGTTTACCATGTTACAGTAACATTCCCTTGATTTTTCAAAGTTCATTTTGAATTTCTTTCATGAAATGCAAGATTTGCAATATTTCAATAGTGTTTTATCGTGGTTTACCTTGTCACAGTTACATTCTCTTGATTTTCAAAGTTCATTTTGAATTTCTTTCGTGAAATGGAAGAGTTGTAATATTTCAATAGTGTTTTGTCGTGGTTTACCTTGTCACAGTTACATTCTCTTGATTTTTCAAAGTTCATTTTGGATTTCTTTCGTTGAAATGCAAGAGTTGGAATATTTCAGTAGTTTTTTGTTATGGTTTACCTTGTCACAGTTACATTCTCTTGATTTTTCAAAGTTCATTTTGGATTTCTTTCCTTGAAATGCAAGAGTTGGAATATTTCAGTAGTGTTTTGTCATGGTTTACCTTGTCACAGTTACATTCTCTTGATTTTTCAAAGTTCATTTTGGATTTCTTTCGTTGAAATGCAAGAGTTGGAATATTTCAGTAGTGTTTTGTTATGGTTTACCTTGTCACAGTTACATTCTCTTGATTTTTCAAAGTTCATTTTGGATTTCATTCCTTGAAATGCAAGAGTTGGAATATTTCAGTAGTGTTTTGTCATGGTTTACCTTGTCACAGTTACATTCTCTTGATTTTTCAAAGTTCATTTTGGATTTATTTCGTTGAAATGCAAGAGTTGGAATATTTCAGTAGTGTTTTGTCGTGGTTTACCATGTCACAGTTACATTCTATTGATTTTTCAAAGTTCATTTTGAATTTCTTTCGTTGAAATGCAAGAGTTGGAATATTTCAGTAGTATTTTGTTGTACTTTACCTTGTCACAGATACATTCTCTTGATTTTTCAAAGTTCATTTTGAATTTCTTTCATTGAAATGCAAGAGTTGGAATATTTTAGTAGTGTCTTGTCCTGGTTTACCTTGTCACAGTTACATTCTCTTGATTTTTCAAAGTTCATTTTGAATTTATTTCGTGAAATGCAAGAGTTGGAATATTTCAGTAGTGTTTTTTTGTGCTTTACCTTGTCACAGTTACATTCTTTTGATTTTTCAAAGTTCATTTTGGATTTCTTTCCTACGTACGCGCGCGTACGTAGGAAAGAAATTCAAAATGAACTTTGAAAAATCAAAAGAATGTTACTGCGACTAGGTAAAGCACAACAAAACACTACTGAAATATTCCAACTCTTGCATTTCAACGAAAGAAATCCAAAATGAACTTTGAAAAATCAAGAGAATGTAACTGTGACAAGGTAAAGCACAACAAAACACATTTCAATGAAAGAAATCCACAATGAATTTTGAAAAATCATGAGAATGTAACTGTGACAAGGTAAACCATGACAAAACACTACTGAAATATTCCAACTCTTGCATTTCAACGAAAGAAATTCAAGATGAACTTTGAAAAATCAAGAGAAAGTCAGTGTGACAAGGTAAACCACGACAAAGCACTACTGAAATATTCCAACTCTTGCATTTCACGAAAGAAATTCAAAATGAATTTTGAAAAATCAAGAGAATGTAACTGTGACAAGGTAAAGCAAAACAAAATACTACTGAAATATTCCAACTCTTGCATTTCAACGAAAGAAATCCAAAATGAACTTTGAAAAATTAAGAGAATGTAACTGTGACATGGTAAACCACGACAAAACACTACTGAAATATTCCAACTCTTGCATTTCAATGAAAGAAATTCAAAATGAACTTTGAAAAATCAAGAGAATGTATCTGTGACAAGGTAAAGTACAACAAAATACTACTGAAATATTCCAACTCTTGCATTTCAACGAAAGAAATTCAAAATGAACTTTGAAAAATTAAGAGAATGTAACTGTGACAAGGTAAACCAAGATAAGACACTACAGAAATACTCCAAGTCTTGCATTTCAACGAAAGAAATCCAAAATGAACTTTGAAAAATCATGAGAATGTAACAATGACAAGGTAAAGCACAACAAGACACTACTGAAATATTCCAACTCTTGCATTTCAACGAAAGAAATTCAAAATGAACTTTGAAAAATCTGAGAATTTAAAAATCCAAAATGAACTTTGAAAAATCAAGAGAATGTAACTGTGACAAGGTAAACCACGACAAAACACTACTGAAATATTCCAACTCTTGCATTTCAAGGAAAGAAATCCAAAATGAACTTTGAAAAATCAAGAGAATGTAACTGTGACAAGGTAAACCATAACAAAACACTACAGAAATATTCCAACTCTTGCATTTAAACGAAAGAAATCCAAAATGAACTTTGAAAAATCAAGAGAATGTAACTGTGACAAGGTAAACCATCGCAAAACACTACTGAAATATTACAACTCTTGCGTTTCAAGGAAAGAAATCCAAAATGAACTTTGATAAATCAAGAGAATGTAACTGTGACAAGGTAAACCACGACAAAACACTACTGAAATATTCCAACCCTTGCATTTCAAGGAAAGAAATCCAAAATGAACTTTGAAAAATCAAGAGAATGTAACTGTATAAGGTAAACCATGATAAAACACTATTGAAATATTCCAACTCTTGCATTTCACGAAAGAAATTCAAAATGAACTTTGAAAAATCAAGAGAATGTAACTGTGAGATGGTAAACCACGACAAAACA
The DNA here is from genome assembly GCA_027921565.1 of Artemia sinica. Taxonomy (NCBI): domain Eukaryota; kingdom Metazoa; phylum Arthropoda; class Branchiopoda; order Anostraca; family Artemiidae; genus Artemia; species Artemia sinica. The sequence goes on along the minus strand of CM051256.1, from coordinate 14,486,291 downwards.
CTACTGAAATATTCCAACTCTTGCATTTCAACTAAAGAAGTCCAAAAATGAACTTTGAAAAATCAAGAGAATGTAACTTTGACAAGGTAAACCGTCGCAAAACACTACTGAAATATTCCAACTCTTGCATTTCAAGGAAAGAAATCTAAAATAAACTTTGAAAAATCAAGAGAATGTAACTGTGACAAGGTAAACCACGACAAAACACTACTGAAATATTCCAACTCTTGCATTTCAAGGAAAGAAATTCAAAATGAACTTTGAAAAATCAAGAAAATGTAACTGTGGCAAGGTAAACCATGATAAAACACTATTGAAATATTCCAACTCTTGCATTTCACGAAAGAAATTCAAAATGAACTTTGAAAAATCAAGAGAATGTAACTTGTGAGATGGTAAACCACGACGAAACACTACTGAAATATTCCAACTCTTGCATTTCACGAAAGAAATTCAAAATGAACTTTGAAAAATCAAGAGAATGTAAAAATCCAAAATGAACTTTGAAAAATCAAGAGGATGTAACTGTGACAAGGTAAACCATAACAAAACACTACTGAAATATTCCAACTCTTGCATTTCAACGAAAGAAATCCAAAAATGAACTTTGAAAAATCAAGAGCATGTAACTGTGACAAGGTAAACCACGACAAAACACTACTGAAATATTCCAACTCTTGCATTTCACGAAAGAAATTCAAAATGAACTTTGAAAAATCAAGAGAATGTAACAATGACAAGGTAAAGCCCAACAAGACACTACTGAAATATTCCAACTCTTGCATTTCAACGAAAGAAATTCAAAATGAACTTTGAAAAATCTGAGAATTTAAAAATCCAAAATGAACTTTGAAAAATCAAGAGAATGTAACTGTGACAAGGTAAACCACGACAAAACACTACTGAAATATTCCAACTCTTGCATTTCAAGGAAAGAAATCCAAAATGAACTTTGAAAAATCAAGAGAATGTAACTGTGACAAGGTAAACCATAACAAAACACTACAAAATATTCCAACTCTTGCATTTAAACGAAACAAATCCAAAACTGAACTTTGAAAAATCAAGAGAATGTAACTGTGACAAGGTAAACCATCGCAAAACACTACTGAAATATTACAACTCTTGCGTTTCAAGGAAAGAAATCCAAAATGAACTTTGATAAATCAAGAGAATGTAACTGTGACAAGGTAAACCACGAAAAAACACTACTGAAATATTCCAACCCTTGCATTTCAAGGAAAGAAATCCAAAATGAACTTTGAAAAATCAAGAGAATGTAACTGTATAAGGTAAACCATGATAAAACACTATTGAAATATTCCAACTCTTGCATTTCACGAAAGAAATTCAAAATGAACTTTGAAAAATCAAGAGAATGTAACTGTGAGATGGTAAACCACGACAAAACACTACTGAAATATTCCAACTCTTGCATTTCAACGAAAGAAATCCAAAAATGAACTTTGAAAAATCAAGAGAATGTAACTTTGACAAGGTAAACCATCGCAAAACACTACTGAAATATTCCAACTCTTGCATTTCAAGTACAGAAATCTAAAATAAACTTTGAAAAATCAAGAGAATGTAACTGTGACAAGGTAAACCACGAAAAAACACTACTGAAATATTCCAACCCTTGCATTTCAAGGAAACAAATCCAAAATGAACTTTGAAAAATCAAGAAAATGTAACTGTGACAAGGTAAACCATGATAAAACACTATGAAATATTCCAACTCTTGCATTTCACGAAAGAAATTCAAAATGAACTTTGAAAAATCAAGAGAATGTAACTGTAAGATGGTAAACCACGACGAAACACTACTGAAATATTCCAACTCTTGCATTTCACGAAAGAAATTCAAAATGAACTTTGAAAAATCAAGAGAATGTAAAAATCGAAAATGAACTTTGAAAAATCAAGAGGATGTAACTGTGACAAGGCAAACCATAACAAAACACTACTGAAATATTCCAACTCTTGCATTTCAACGAAAGAAATCCAAAAATGAACTTTGAAAAATCAAGAGCATGTAACTGTGACAAGGTAAACCACGACAAAACACTACTGAAATATTCCAACTCTTGCATTTCACGAAAGAAATTCAAAATGAACTTTGAAAAATCAAGAGAATGTAACTGTGACAAGGTAAACCACGATAAAACACTATTGAAATATTCCAACTCTTGCATTTCACGAAAGAAATTCAAAATGAACTTTGAAAATCAAGAGAATGTAACTGTGACATGGTAAACCACGACAAAACACTACTGAAATATTCCAACTCTTGCATTTCACGAAAGAAATTCAAAATGAACTTTGAAAAATCAAGAGAATGTAAAAATCCAAAATGAACTTTGAAAAACCAAGAGGATGTAACTGTGACAAGGTAAACCATAACAAAACACTACTGAAATATTCCAACTCTTGCATTTCAACGAAAGAAATCCAAAAATGAACTTTGAAAAATCAAGAGAATGTAACTGTGACAAGGTAAACAACGACAAAACACTACTGAAATATTCCAACTCTTGCATTTCACGAGAAAAATTCAAAATGAACTGTGAAAAATCAAGAGAATGTAACTGTGACAAGGTAAACCACGATAAAACACTACTGAAATATTCCAACTCTTGCATTTCAACGAAAGAAATCCAAATATGAACTTTGAAAAATCAAGAGAATGTAACTGTGACAAGGTAAACAACGACAAAACACTACTGAAATATTCCAACTCTTGCATTTCACGAAAGAAATTCAAAATGAACTTTGAAAAATCAAGAGAATGTAAAAATCCAAAATGAACTTTGAAAAATCAAGAGAATTTAACTGTTACAAGGTAAACCATGACAAAACACTACTGAAATATTCCAACTCTTGCATTTCAAGAAAAAAAAAATCAAAAATAAACTTTGAAAAAACAAGAGAATAAAACTGTGACAAGGTAAACCATAACAAAACACTACTGAAATATTCCAACTCTTGCATTTCAATGAAAGAAATCCAAAATGAACTTTTTGAAAAATCAAGAGAATGTAACTGTGACAAGGTAAACCACGACAAAACACTACTGAAATACTCCAACTCTTGCATGTCAAGGAAAGAAATCCAAAATGAACTTTGAAAAATCAAGAGAATGTAACTGTGACAAGGTAAACCACGATAAAACACTACTGAAATATTCCAACTCTTGCATTTCATGAAAGAAATTCAAAATGAACTTTGAAAAATCAAGAGAATGTAACTGTGACATGGTAAACCACGACAAAACACTACTGAAATATTCCAACTCTTGCATTTCATGAAAGAAATTCAAAATGAACTTTGAAAAATCAAGAGAATGTAACCGTGACATGGTAAACCACGACAAAACACTACTGAAATATTCAAACTCCTGCATTTCACGAAAGAAATTCAAAATGAACTTTGAAAAATCAAGAGCATGTAACTGTGACAAGGTAAACCACAACAAAACACTACTGAAATATTCCAACTCTTGCATTTCAACGAAAGAAATCCAAAATGAACTTTGAAAAAAATCAAGAGAATGTAACTTTGACAAGGTAAAGCACGACAAGACACTACTGAAATATTCAAACTCCTGCATTTCACGAAAGAAATTCAAAATGAACTTTGAAAAATCAAGAGAATGTAACTGTGACAAGGTAAACCACGACAAAACACTACTGAAATAATCCAACTCTTGGATTTCGATGAAAGAAATTCAAAATGAACTTTGAAAAATTTCGCTAGCAGCTCGGCCCGCTGTACAGCACCATAAGTACTCTAACAGATCCTTCTGCCATCACCCCACCACTTATGTATTATATGGAACACACCGAAGAAGTAAAGCTATCCGTTATTATAATTCTTTTCTTGTCAGCTACACCCCTCTTAGTATCAACTTCTTCATATAGTATAAAGTTAAACTATTTTAAATTGACAACCCTGTTCAAACATCATTTGTGTATTATACAGTACACAATCAAGCCCATCTCCCCCGAAACACTTTTCAGCCATTTCTTGTTAAAATTTTCTATTTCAACTCATCCAGACTGGGTTTTCGCTAGCAGCTCGGCCCACCGTGCAGCACTATAAGTACTCTAAGAGATCTTTCTGCCATCACCTCACCATTTATGTATTATATGTAACACATCGAAGAAGTAAAGCTATCCGTAATTACAATTCTTTTCTTGTCATCTACACCCCTCTTAGTATCAATTTCTTCGTATAGTATAACGTTAAACTATTTTAAATTGATAACACTGTCCAAACATCACTTGTGTATTATACAGTACATATCGAAGTATTCACAAATGCTAAACCCTTTTTCTTTATCAGAAAAAAAAATGCCAATCGCCAAAAAAAATTCTTTTGTCAAGGTGTAATGAATCACACATTTCCATCCTTTGTTTGCTTAATCCCGATAAGACGCATGCCAATGTTGTCTGGAAATTGTCACTCTTGCTAACAGGATTAGACACAGATGCCTTTAGAGTGGAAACTCTATTTTTGATAAGGGGAAAAAGATCATTTTTGAACGAAATATTAAATAAACAGGTGGGGAATCCCCGCTCGCTTGGAAAGGTACCAACAGGACATAAGCAAATAGAACGTAGTTTCATAACGTGTTTAATCACGTGTAGAGGTCCCTTAGAATAACATGGGAGGGAACATAAGCCCTTATAATAGCATAGGAAGGAACATAAGCTCCTAGAATAGCATGGGAGGGAACAGAAACCCTTAGAATATTATGGGAGGGAACATAAGCCCTTAAAATAGCATGGGAGGGAATATAAACCCTTAGAATAACATGGGAGGGAACATAAGCCCTTATAATAGCATAGGTAGGAACATAGGCCCTTATAATAACATAGGAAGGAACATAATCCCCCCAAATCCATAGGTACATGCTCTGGAAAGACGCCAAGGAACATAGGGCGAGCAAATCCATAAGTACATACTCTGGAAAGACGCCAAGGAACATAGGGCGAGCAAATCCATAAGTACATACTCTGGAAAGACGCCAAGGAACGTAGGGCAAGCAAATCCATAAGTATATGCTCTGGAAATGTTTTTCCTATAGCTTCAAGCGAATAGCATGGGAATTCCTATAGCTTCAAGCAAAGTATAAGTTAGCACTCTACTCTTGTATTGGGAAGAAATGAAGGGGGAGCAGTGTTGTTTGGTAGCAAGAAGATCGATGAAATGGATAGATTTACTTAACTTGTTGTATTATTAGCAAAAGTGATAGGGGTAGTGAATATGTAAAAAGCAGAACTATTGAATCACCGCTCTGTGGAAAGGGAGGAGGGGCTGTAATTTTTCATTTTTTCTTCTATTTCTTAAATTTTACGATGTAAAACGCTAGTAAAGGGATAAATTCTCCTCTACCATTTCTGTACTTATACTATTATCTTTTTTCAAAGAGGAACATGTTAGCCTTACTATAGTATTTGGAATGCTTGCTTTTCTTCAATGGAAATGAAATTCCGCCTTATAGCTAATACAAGAACAAGAATTGATCAAGATTTCTGAGTTTGTAAATACTAAATTTTAAATTTTCAATTACAATAAAACAACTTAGACTAATCAATCAAAATTTCTTTCTTTTAAACAGTTCGTGGTAACGAACTGTAAGTAAGGAGCGACCCGGCTCAATTGTAACCAAATCTCTAAAAAATGGAATTTTAATACCAATAGATTTATCAAAAGAATCCAATTTTGATGGTGATTTTAAATATATAAGTTTCATCCACTTTAATCCTACCCATTAAAAGTTACCTGCTTACGAAAATTTGCCTGATTTTCAAAAAAAGGGGAAAACACCCTTAAAAGTCATAGAACCTGAACGAAAATCACACCGTCATATTCCGCGTATCAGAGAACCTTAGAGTAGAGGTTTCAAGCTTTTATCTGCAAAAATATAGATTTTTTTGCAAGAAGAAAAATCACGGATGCGTGTTTAGCCTATTTGTTTGTTTGTTGTTTTTTTCCCAGGGGTAAGCGTATCGACCCAGTGGTCCCAGGATATTGCAGTAGGGCTCATTCGAACGGAGATTAAAAGTTCTAGTTCCCTTTTTTAGTGACCCAAAAAAATGCAGGGCAACTTGGCCCTCTCTCACGCTCATTTTTTCCCAAAGTCACCCGATCAAAATTTTGAGATAGCCATTTTGTTCAGTATGGTCAAAAAATATAATAGCTATGTTTTTGAGGATGACTGAACCCCCACAGTACCTGAGGGAAGGGCTGCAAGTTATGAACTTTGCCCAATGCTTACATATACTGTTGGTTATTGGGAAGTATACAGACGTTAGTAGTATCCTCGTAGGCACTTCTGTGACATCCATAGGGATTATTCCTTTCTTCCATAGTTTCATGAAGAATTTTTACCGGTGATTTCCTCTTTTGGTGACCAGGTGTCACAATTCTATGCAAATTCCAGCCCTTGGCAAGAGTTCAAAACTTGGGTCAGGTGTTTATTCCATGACACAGCCCTGGCAAGATTTCAAGCGCATATCCTATTTCTAGGTGAAATTTCCAATTGTTTCATTTACTTGGAATGTTGTCCGTATAATAGAAAAGTAGTAATAATAGGGAAATTATGACGTCATGGTACACAACTCCGTTTCAAGCGCATGCCCTCCCTTTTCCCATAGGATTTCAAAGTCATGCCCTCTGTCGTCACGTGGCAAACCTGTTTCTAGGCGACATTCCCGCCCTTGTCAAGAGTTCATAGATTAGGTCAGGTGTTTAATTCATGACACAGCCCTGGCAAGATTCCTAGTGCATATCCTATTTCTAGGTGAAATTCCCAGGTGTTTCATTTACTTGGAACGTGGTCCGTATAATAGAAAAGTAGTAATAATAGGGAAATTATGACGTCACGATACACCCCTGTTTCAAACGCATGTTACACCACGCGACATACCCTTACTTTTAAAAGGTCAGATAAGTGGAGCTACCAACCCCTGACACCTACGCAATACTGTTACCAGTTCTATTAAAGGGAACACAGTTGTCAAAACTCCGTGACACACCCCTCTGGACTCCATGAAGTCATGCGATTTACCGCGTATCAAACGGATAGATATGTACTTTGCGACAAGAACCCATGGGGAAATCCCCACTTGTAACGTATGAACACCCGAAACCCCCAAAGCATTTTTTTTCATTAACTTAATGACGGTACACACTTTATGTAAGGTCGGCGCATCCATCACTGCCAGATAATAGCAGTTTGACATTTTTCGCCCAAAAGCCTTTCTTTTTTGGCGTTTCATTTTTCACTTGAAACGCCTTTCATTTTTTTTATAGAGTTCTTGACCCCATCAGGACTCGAAAGGTCATTCCCCTCCAATGGTAAAGCACCCCAAGCAACTCGTCCATAAAATCTTTGCCAATATTTTGTATCTTGAACCATATTCCAAAAATAAACTATTGCACAACACCTGAGATTCCCCATTTTTTGACACTCGTTAGAACGGCGTATTTACTGCCAAATTTGGCACGCACTTTGAAAACATCTATTTCCAGGGAAAATTTACTTTCAAGATATTAATAAAGGGGAAATGCATGTCTTACTCGTGCTAAGGACTACATCATAAAAACACAGAAACTGTAAATGAAAAAAAAAATTGATAAGCAATAAAACATAAAAAAGACAGCTAAAAAAGCCGACAAAAAAAGATGAAAATGTCATATTATACTATATGCAAAAAACAACCGTCTATTATAGGAAAACTGGGGGCTTCTAGCCTGCAAGCCCAGAGGGTAAGGGAGGGGGGAGTGATATTAGATGCAAATATAAGACATATTAAGAGCTTTTAAGGAAATACCCCTTTTTCTTTAAGATAAATTCATAGATATTTTCACAATATCACAATATTTTCCAGCTCCCACCTAGTGGCCTTCATTTTCAAAGGGTGTATTGATAATAGATGTATGTTTTTAGGCGTTTTTGTGGCTTTAAAAGGATAAAGAATAACATGCCTAATTTAAGGAAAGAGAACGGGAGAGGATTCAAGGGGAGGGGGAACCGTCTGTGGGGGAGGAGATTCGAGCGAACATTTATGGTTTTCCAGCCTCCATCCACTAAGGTACCGACCTGCTCGCTGCTCGCCTCCGAGGAAGTGTTCAATCA